>OU795037.1:0-600000 GCA_917208275.1 Patella pellucida | reverse complement strand
ACGGGTGAAACCTGGTATAAGTTGAGGACTCCTTTGAGTATATTGAAGCCAGTCTGCCAGAGCCTTTAAGATTAAGGTGAGCCTCGTTGCGGTAAAGGTGATGCTTGATTTTATTTTTATCATTATGGTGAGAGAAGCTGGTTAAAGTTCTAATAAAATTACTTTTAGTATCAGCACACACTTCTTGCAGCACATTATTTAGGGTGTGAATAGGCTTATTAATGTCCCCGATTCTGCTGTTCAGTCTTGGTAGGAGCTCCAGAAAATTTACATTTGCTTTTGGGAATTTGTGATTTGCAAGTTTTATAAGTTTGAGGTACGAATTTTGCCTTGAAGTATTTTACAATGTTTAAGTTGAAAGAGTACGACAACAAAATTGATGTTCTGTACAAGAAAAGAGAAGATAGCCAAGAGTTATTTGCCACAGAAATGAAAGAGAAAATGAAAGATATGAAAGATGCTATGAGAGAGATGAAAGAAGAGAAGGAGCAAAGAGTAGACAAAGAAAGGCCACTAAACAAGGTACCACTACTTAACAAAAACGTGCACATCCTTATGAGAGTGATGAAGAGGAGGAAGGAACTCCCCCTGTGAAAAGATCGAAGCCCTCGCTGAGTCTGCTCCGATCCTCCACACCCAAGCGACCTGCCTTCAGAGTTCCACAGACCGTGATGGACCTGTCACTAGTGTGGCAGGAAAAGCTGAGGTCCCTTACCGCTACGCCACAGAAGTCAGATCTTTTGACAGAGGCCCAGCTGACCTTTCTCAACCACTGGGCCAGCCAGCGACAAAATCTGCAGGGTAAGTATTGACTTTTTTTTAATGCCAATTTCCAGTCCATTTTATTTTTCCATTCACAAAATGAAACTGAAGCCAAAAAACATTTACATGTACCTAAAAAAAATATCTATTTTTTGTTCAACCCGCCTCTTGTAATGTACAACCATTGGCTGCCCGTTGAAGCTAGAATTGACTATAAAATTCTGACAACTGTCCATAAAGCCATTTTTGTGATACTGCACCACAGTTTATGCGTGAACTGTTTTCATTTAATACTCCTTTGCGACAGATGCTTGATTTAATTTTTATCATTATGGTGAGAGAAGCTGGTTAAAGTTCTAATAAAATTACTTTTAGTATCAGCACACACTTCTTGCAGCACATTATTTAGGGTGTGAATAGGCTTATTAATGTCCCCGATTCTGCTGTTCAGTCTTGGTAGGAGCTCCAGAAAATTTACATTTGCTTTTGGGAATTTGTGATTTGCAAGTTTTATAAGTTTGAGGTACGAATTTTGTCTTGAGGTATTTTACAATGTTTAAGTTGAAAGAGTACGACAACAAAATTGATGATCTGTACAAGAAAAGAGAAGATAGCCAAGAGAGATTTGCCACAGAAATGAAAGATATGAAAGATGCTATGAGAGAGATGAAAGAAGAGAAGGAGCAAAGAGTAGACAAAGAAAGGCCACTAAACAAGGTACCACTACTTAACAAAAACGTGCACATCCTTACTAGCCATGCAAGTGATGAAGAGGAAGGAACTCCCCCTGTGAAAAGATCGAAGCCCTCGCTGAGTCTGCTCCACTCCTCCACACCCAAGCGACCTGCCTTCAGAGTTCCACAGACCGTGATGGACCTGTCACTAGTGTGGCAGGAAAAGCTGAGGCCCCTTACCGCTACACCACAGAAGTCAGATCTTTTGACAGAGGCCCAGCTGACCTTTCTCAACCACTGGGCCAGCCAGCGACAAAATCTGCAGGGTAAGTATTGACTTCTTTATGCCAATTTCCAGTCCATTTTATTTTTCCATACACAAAATGAAACTTAAGCCAAAAAACATTTACATGTACCTAAAAAAATATCTATTTTTGTTCAACCCGCCCCTTGTAATGTACAACCAGGGCCGCCTTCGGCTCATCCACATGTTTAAACATAGTTCAACTATGTCTCGACCATGTACACCCGAACTTGAAATGGTTAGACTATAGCCGCGACCAAGGTTAACCAACCTTTCGAGGTCGGTTAAGGCTGGTCAAGTTACATTCAAAATGGCAGCCCGCGACAAAACATATGTTGTGTTGGAATTTTTATTTAAAGATAGAACGTAAACTACCAATGTTGCCCCAGAATATGAGACTTATCTAAATCATATAACATATTTAAGCAGTTTCCAGATTATGTAAAGTCAGACTGAAATTGTGAAAGTGACAGTATTATAGTAAAAATATTTCATCCATTTGTGAATTTTATTTGGAAAAACACTACTTTGACACAAACAAACGATTTTCTTCATTAAATAATATCAGTTTGATATAAGCCTACAATGTAAAAATAAATTATGTGACTGTAAATAAACTCTGGATAGTTGTTTGGTTGGTTTGATTATTTTATTGTCTGAGAATAACTCCGTCACTGACTCAACTGTAAGGAGGGCTAGATTTCTTGAAATCATCGTTATCATATTCTACCTCTAGTACAGCTTTTTCAGCATAGTCAGAAACTTTTGGCAAACGTTCAGGAAATTTGTCTCCAAAGAATGATGTGGTCATATAAAAGTATTTATTTAGCAAACTTGCGTTTTCGTTAAGTAACAGGTTTTGTAGCAGTTCATTTAAGAGAACGGCGTCCATTTTTACGACTATGGTCGAACTAGCTTCCGTTCGGGTGTAGTGAACTATACTCTGTCGTATAGTCGTGACCAAGCGCAGCCGAAGGTCGCCCTGGCAATCGGAACCACGTCGTTGACTCAATGACAGACCTTTAATACAACGGACACTTCTATCCAAACGCCCGGTGAAGCAATAGAGGCCAGCTTTCCCAGTACGGGCAATATGGCAGGCGTACATTATTTATAGTGTCTGTATTTTAAGTTGTTTAATGGTCTCGTGCAAGACATTGCGTAATATATAGATATAGCACTTCTCGAAAGGAAAATGATTTGAACTTGATATCTATATGTCCCATACATAGATCAGCACATCGATTACTTATGAGGAGTGCTTGTAAAAAAACGAACCACCTTGCGATACTTCAGAAGTTATTTTATTTTCAAATAGGAGCTGTTGTCAACAGGAAGGTACTGATAGATCTGTAATCAATCAAGTTGCAGTCTTGTTGTAGTACGAGATATTTGAAATGTATTCGATGATTATATTTGCAAGTGCAATTCTACTGGTTTCTATTCATGCACTAAAAAAACCCTATAGTGTTCGATCTATTATCCTTGGGTGGCATTTTGCGATTGAACACAACTAAAAAACACAACATAATTTATATGGAAATAACAATCACTGGTTTATATACATATAGCACGACGTTTCGACAAGTATTCTCTTATCGTTATCAAGCACACATGGTAATTATTTAAACTAAAAGGTAATTCTTATAGTAATACAAAAAATGAAGCCATAGGCATAAATGTAATAAGCAATTAGTAAAGTAAACACAATTATGAAGCCATGTTAATAAGAAATGTATAATAATAGATGTATGCTGTTATAGTCCAAGATAATAGTTCCATTAATGAAAGGGTAATTAACACTTAAACTATGTTTTAATAAATAAATAGGAGGTTAACAATAATCAGGGGGCAAAAAAGACATAAATATACTATTAAAAAAAGTAGGGGACATTTGATTTTTAAGTGTTCTTAAAGTCACCTAATGAAACTGACGAAGAAACAAATGACAAAATGAAATGAAGTTTACATTTATCGATTTATTCCAAATGATCGTTAGACCAAGTAAGGCACAGACTGACCATTATAAGGGTAAAATGATACCCGGGGCCAAACAGCAAAGTTACAAAGCATCACAACAAAGTCAGTAACGGGTAAATCCTCCCCTGTTTGCCAAACAAGCATTGATCCGACGTGGCATACTCCTAATGGGTCGTCTAAGGTCATTTTGGTACAGATTGTCCCATTCCAGTTGCAACGCAGCAGCAAGTTCTTGGACATTGGCAGGACATTGTTGACGTAACCTCTGTCCAAACATGTCCAAGACATGCTAGATGGGGGAGAGGTCGGAACTCAGTGCTGGCCATGGTAATGTGGTGATGTTCTGTTGTTGGAGGTAACCTGTAACTATCCTGGCCCTGTGACATCTTACGTTGTCGTCCTGGAAGATGAAACGGCGGCCATGACGTCGTGTAATGGCACAACATGGACTGTCAAGATGTTGTCCTGGTAGTACTGGCCTGTAACACGCCCTGCATCAACAGTGATGCCTCCCCACACCATAACAAAATCACCCCCAAATCGATCATGTCTGATGACGTTAATGTCTTGGAAGCGCTCGTTTCGACGACGCCCACACCCTCCTACGTTTGTCCAAAAAATCAACAGTGAACCTTGACAAATCTGAAAAGATCACATTGCTTCAGCGTCGATTATCACACTAACGACGTCTTGCCTGAATGTGATGATCTGTAAAAAACAAGGGATCACGCGAGGACGTCGGGCGCGAAGGTGACCCCTATGCAGTCGATTCCGAATGGTCTGGCCACTCACTTTCACACCAGTAGAGTGCCCCGTGCAGTCAAATTTATTGGCTAACGAATGTTGTCTTACCTGACGAGTTGTTGACTCTGCAAAGACAAATTTCTGAATGATGACGAAACACTTAAAACAGCGCCGGGCTGCACGTGCGCGTAATTCACCGCAGCGAGTGTCACTATATATGGTTATGCACGCAGTATTGTCACAACATAAGATGGTATATAAACGTATAAACGCTGGTTAAAATTACTGTCATCACGCGTTTGTCTTTAGATAATATTTGATCGCAAACCACGTTCAAAATTATGAAAATTATTGTCGTTTATATTTTTCAATTCGCTATTTATTTACAGAGTGTTCTCGTTTAGTTTCGACGATTTCACATCTCCGTTAATATAGCTTTAGTCGGGATAAGAATAAAAGTCGTATTTATCTTTTAATTGTTTAAAGGTATGGAAGACCAAACGGCTCTTTATTCAATGTTCTTAGTCCTTAATTCTTATTTCTTCATTTGTTGTCGCATTTCGACATTTGTATACCAAAATCAACATTTGTACACCAAAATCAACATTTGTACACCAAAACCAACATTTGTATCTTAAAATAAATATTTGCTTTACAAATCAGACATTTGACATATCAGATTTTCAAGTTGTATCTTTATTAGATTTAATTTTATTATAATATGAAAATTAAATTTCTTATAGAAAACATAAAAATTACATTTACATTTTATCAAAATAACATTTACATTTCATCAAAAACATACAACGACAAACAAATCTTAAACAACAAATCTCCAAATACAAATCTTGAAAAACATTTCTCCAAAAACATTTCTCGAAATGCATTCAACGTGAACGCTGACAAATCTGAAGCAGACTATAGGTTCATGACCTTGACCCAGCCAATCTATTATAGATCATAAACAACACGAAAGTAAAACATCCGCTTTGTTCGCTTAGAAAACACCTTTTGCCGTTGGTACGTTCTTAGTTTTAGTCCATTATGGACAGTGAATTGATGATTCAAATGAAACGTCTGCTTTACGAAAAAATGATTAAGATTAAGCACTCTTTAGCAAATTATGTATTAAATTACGATATAATCACAGATTTAGACTCTACAATGCACATGTTAAGCCAGCTCTCGGATCTGATTTGTGATTCTGATGAAACTGCAGTTATTGACGAGGTAATAGATAACTTTAAGTTAGGGTTAAATGCATTCCAAGAAGAGCTATCAACCCTTCATTTCAGTGAATCACAGTCAAGACCAGAATTGGAATTTTCTGGTAAAAGAGGGAGACCTGCATTTAACATCCCTAGAGACTTTCTCATAGACCTTCTTCAATGTGACTTCAAATTGACAGAAATTGCAAAATTATTAAATGTTTGTTTGAACACTGTAAAAAGAAATATTCAGAAGTATGGACTTTCATACAGTGAAATAGATGATAGCTCATACAGTGAAATAGATGATAGCGAATTAAATGAACTAATAAAGAATGTGAAAAATGAATTTCCTGATGCTGGATATAGGACAGTTACAGCCATTTTACGTGATAAAGGACATAAAATCCAAAGATATCGAGTTCAAGACAGTCTTCGGTCCGTTGATCCAGAGGGTGTACTGTTTAGGCGTATATTTTTCAACGTCCGACGTATTCAGAGGAGATCTTATAATGTCAGAGCTCCAAGGGCTTTATGGCATATAGATGGGAATCATAAACTGATACGGTAAGAAGTACTGGTATTATTACTCAGTGTTATTTATGAGTTGTCAATATCAGAAATTTAGTGATGGCCCAAAGGGACAAGTTTATCTAAATTGATTTCATTTTTAACCTCCCTTTTGCATTCATGTTTCCCACATTACAAAGTAGTGTATGTTACTTTTAAGCAATTAAATGAATTGTGATTATAAAGTTGGGCTTGAGAAACATGTTGAAATACAACTGAAAAAATATGATTTTTCAAAAATATTTTTTTTATAAACCAACTGTAGTAAGCTTTTATTGACAAGTAATATTTTTATTTATCCTGACATTGTTCTATGAAATGTTACAGTAGTCTTTATATTTTATTGGGATCACGGTGGCAGTGCCGTAAGACGGTGGCATGCTAGCCTTGATGTCTGGTGTTTCTCCCTGCATTTGCCGAGAAAGTTCATCCAGATTTTCCGGCGTGGTTCCCACTTGTCAGTGATGCAGGATGGAGGGCCTGACAATTCCAACTTTCAAGGTATCTTTTACATCAACATTGGCATGCACCTAAAAGATCCCTTGACAGTTGAAATTTATTAAGAGTAGGCCATAGTGCCAGTTCGGAGCAAAACAGAAGGAAGTTAAACCCCATTTCATTTTAATATTTTATTTTGCAGGTGGAAGTTCATCATTCATGGTGGGATTGATGGGTATTCCAGATTGCCAGTATTTCTTGTTGTGAACACAAATAATAAAGCTGAATCAGTGTTGGAAGCTTTCAAGTCAGCTGTTGAAGAATGGGGTTTACCAGAGAGGGTACGCTCTGATAAAGGCGGTGAGAATGTCAAAGTAGCTGAATTCATGCTAGTCAACAAAGGAGTTGGAAGCTTCATTGCAGGCAGAAGTGTGCATAATCAGAGGTAGGCTAACTGTCGATATAAATAAAGCGGGTATATAGAATGCTGTGTGCGTTAAAGTTAACTATTCCCAGTATTCAGTTTGATTTCCAGCTGTCAGTGAATCTTTTAAGTGCACTGCCAATTGGAACAAGTCTCAATTTTTTGACACGTCCGAACATCAAATCACTCGCCTTGTTATGAGCAACTGACAAATCGAACACTGCAATTGAACCCATGACCAGATTATTGAGCCAGTCGCCTACTCACTGAGCCCCCATGAAGAGGCATCTACCACTTATTTGACTCAGATAGATTAAAGTTGACAAGAAATTAATAGCTTCCTATAGAGCTTTTCACAATATTTTTTACCAATTTACCCATTATTGAGGAAAATAAGTTACAAAAGTTGATTTACACAATTAAGCGTGCTAAAAATAGCAATCTAGTATAGATATCAGGTGATCGAAGCAGTGTAAAATGTGTCACTGCACTATTTATTCTCCTCAATATTTAGCGGGGAGCTGTAAATGCCCTGTCACTTTTACTGCCAGTCCAAGTGAGCTATAAAAGCTGTTTAAAAAGTATATATGTCTAACTCACAACATGACATATATTAATGAAAGTGCTTTTTTGAATTTTTAGGATAGAAAGATTATGGAGGGAAATTTGGACCGGTTGCTCATCATTTTTTATCAGCTATTTAATTATATGGAAGATAATAATATTCTGAATATTGATAATGATCTACACATGTATGCTCTGCATTTAACATTCAAAGGACGAATTCAAGATCATTTGGATCAGTTACGGCATGCCCTTATGCGAAGACCTCTACGTACCGAGAGGAATAAAACACCTTTGCAATTATGGATCCAAGGACAGATGATGGACCCAGTTTCATGTCAGAATCAGGTTGGTATTATGTGTTACTGTATCAAATGTCATTTTACAATTGTTTTAAAATTTCTGTCTGATATTAGGTGAGGTAGATTTTGAAGTGATTAGCCCCAGTTCAGAGTATTTTTTGACAAATCATATTACAAAGCTTTGAAAATGGGTTCCTCTTTATTTTCGTGAATACTATCAACCATTGGACAGAAAGGATGGGGTTTTGATCAATGAACCCTTGCATGGAAAGGCCATAAATATTGGTATGTAGAAATGACATGAAATTGGGTTTATCGTCCAACTGATCTGCTCCTGACTGAGCTAATGAAGACCGGCATAGACCAATCAGTGTGTTATGAGGAAAATATTGCGCGGACATTGGCTTTTGGTCCCATCCAAACAACTAGACATCTGTCCTTGTTTGGCCCTCCGTCCTGCACTACTGACAAGACAAAACCATGTCGGAAAATCCTAATGCACTTTCTTGGCTAAAGCAGGGATCAAACATGTGACCTCTGGGCTAGCGAGCCACCGTCTTATCCACTTAGCCTTTTCTGGTATGGAGGATTTATAGATTAACTGGTTTAAGAAAATACAGTTCTAAATTTTGCATGAATAATTCTCAAACCCTGAGGAAAGCTTTAGGGCAGTGGGGGATGAATATTTTTGATTTAATGCATTCTGGATGTTTCATTCACAAGTTATTACCCTGTTCAGTTATTCGTTTGTCAGTAAACTTACATATAATAAGGAGAATATATCAGTCATGTCTTATTTTCAGGATGAACTGGATAATTATGGAATAGATTTTGATGGCCCTGTAAGCATAGACTGTGATCAAGTTTATGTTGAAGAATTGGATTATGCACCAAATCAAGATGTTGAAACTTTGAATTCAATTCTATCAAGTCATTCGGAAAATTATGGAATTGACCATTTCATTGAGTTAGTGACTGTTTTACGTGAACACCAGTAAATTACAAATCAAATAATAATAATAATGTCATTTATGTAGCGGTAGTCCACACACAGTATGCTCATAGCACTTGTGATTCAGTTCTGTACAATAAAAGTTCAATACCAAGGCACCACTAAACATAACGTTTAAATAAATATGTCTTCAATAAGGCTTTGAATGTCGCTAAGGATGGTCATTTTTTGAGGTGGATAGAAAGATTGTTCCAATATACTGCAGTAGTGTATTTAAAAGATCGCGCACCGAAAGATTTCAAGTTGTAATTAGGAATCATTAGAATTTTATCATTTGATTGAAGGTATTGGCTTTCTGCTATATTTTGGTTACAGGACAGTGGTAGAACATTTCTAACAGGAAGTCAATTTGCCAGAGTGTAATTTTAAGACACTATATATAGTAGACTGTCGTCTGTCAATAGCTATCGTTTCAAAAAAAATCTATACACTGGGTCTAGTTGTAATTCACACATTAGTAATATGTGAATAAAATAAGGATAGGAAGCTTTATTCTCGCTTCTAGAATGTGCCAGTTTTTATAAACGAGTCCTCTCAAGTTTTTGAATTACTTTCTGTTCGCGTCATGGAGTTTATCAACCACTCTTACATCTGATGCATATCAATTAGCCAAACAACCAATCGAAACCACTCCAAATAATATTGCGCCAATTTGACCTCAAGTTCACAGGTCAAAAGGCGAGTCTGAGCTGTAGTGTTTACTTTGAGACCATGAAGTGTCTTGTTCACCTCATAGACAAAGACTGAGGAAAGCTGAATAAATTTACAGATAAGAGTTGAAATAAGGTTGTATGAGGTGATAAAGAATTGGCTAATCTTGATGAAAACGAGCTAAAAGTGTGCCAACAGTATAAAGATGTATTTGAGGGTAAGTTTATCAACTAAATCAAACTAAAATTGAAAGTACGACTACAAGTCGCCATTTTATTTTTCTGAGAAACACAATTTTTTGTTGTTTACATTTAAAATTAAATTCTTAGTGGTAGGCGGATTATATTTTATAGACACCTGTACTCATCACAAATGCTCGGGACTGTACAATGCAACGAGAGCTAACGTCCATATATAATATTTCTTGTTTGATGTCATTGCTGTGTGCAAGTTGTTACGATAAATAATAAGCCTAATAATAATGTTTGATGACATTCATTCAATTCATATTGTATAGTCTCGTTAGTTCATAGAATAGATAGGTTTGTTTTAAAATCGATAGCATTCACGCTAGCCTTTGGTTTTATTTTATTAACCCCAGATTGTTTAAGTGTCTTTTCACAAAGCAAGTGCAAACATGTGGCAGTGTCTTACTTTTCATAAAAGAAAAGTAATTTTTATGATGGATATTTGTTGCCACCTAAATTCTTCTCAGTCTCAGGTTCTAATTTGCTTATTTTGTGTATGTGTGCAATAATATTAGGAGTATGTTTGTATTTATAGGGGAAAAAGATGGTGCACTACCAGTTTATGGCTATCATTCCAAGTTTTATTCGAGATTCACACCAGACAGAACAAAGATTGATCGAGCTTCTAAAAGAGTTGCATTACAGCCTGGTAATAATAAGCAAACAGTGATAAGAGTCAATCCACATCTAGGTCACAAGGTTTGTGATCAGCCGCAACTAAATCTTCAACCACCCAAGCTGTCAACCTGCGAGGGAATGTCTTGCCTCCAGTTTACATTATCGTCAAGAAAGTACTTCTGTTCTACAGGTGTCAAAAAAAGACTGTCTCTGATAAGCTGATTTTAGCAGAAACTTAAGATGAAGGTAATTTTTTATTATTTGTTCAATGTTGTGATTAAAATTGTGGAATAGGTCCATCGCCCCTCCTCAGTGTGTCGTAAAAGGCGTTTATTGCGGATAGTGGTCAGGTGGCTGATAGGTGTTATCTATCAATCTGCCATCAATAGAGTCGAGGGTTCGACTCTCTTTCTCTGCGATCTCAGTGACAAGGTGGGGGAGTAGCCTATCCAAACATGCAGGGTTATGTATTTACCTCTGCAGCGCAAGTACTCCCAGGGTTAAAAATATTTCCGTTTGCCCAAACCCGACTCATGGTGATAAGGTATGGGTAGGTAGGTAGACAAATTTTGTTTTTTTGGGGGGGTTGGGGGCCAGACTTTGGCGATAAATAAACAGTCGCTGTTCAATCTCTCAACCAATTATTTCGCATGTGGACGGGTGAAAATTGAATATGTAGTCTACTTCTAGTTGGTTTATGGTATCCATAATATTTACAATTGTCCATATCTTTTTAGGTCGAGTTAGAGAAGCAGCAGTTATGAAAGCAGATGAAACCATTCTCAGGCACATCAGAGACACAGGCTATGTTGCTATTGAAGTTAGGTACCATCTACGGTGCTACAAGGATTATGTTCGATTCCTGACAAGAAAACCCAAAGTTAGGTCGTCAGGGTAAGTTTATTTCATACTTGTAGTAGTTGTTGTGTCCTTGTGGCTTGTTATATATCTATTTTATATCAAAGACAACTAGTGGGTGGGAAGGGATTTATATAGCCAAGTGGGTGGTTAAAAAAAGGTCTGTCGTCAGTTCGCATCCCATTATCAGTGACCTCAATGACAAGGTTTTGGAGTGGCCGATTTACTCTATAGTATAAGTAGTGCCGGTATCTTTGATGGCAAGTTATTGGCACAAAATGACCAGATTGTACTGTTCAAATGCACTAAAACAAAGTCCATCCGTTCTAAGAATGTGTGAACATTTTTTACTAGCACTTTTGCGCGGTCAAGACTTGTTTTTGATATGATAAGTTTAAAGTGTATTAATATGTTTGTTTTACTTAATCGACCATCGACCGAAACATCTTAAGTGGAAATATCACCAAACATGAGATTTCCTTGTACGTGTAGTAACTATGAACTTATATTTTTCAGCTCTTCTGAGATGTCTGCATATGAGACAACCTTTGATATTTTGTGAAGATCTGATGTGATTAGAAAAATAATTATTTTCCACAAAGAAATTCTGCGAATGGCAAAAGTTATAAGATATTTCAAATTACCTGTAATAATTTGTTATTTCTGTACATTGGTTGTGTCCTTTATTATTGTTAAACTCCATTTATTTCAAGCATTAATTATTGCACAACTGTTACAGCAAGATTTAAATAAATTATTGATATAACAGTTATTAAAAATTAAAAAGATGTTTTCTGTATTTTAAAAAAAATATTGATTGAAATGTTGTTGTAAATTGCAATACACAGGCCTAATTTATATATATTTAAACCTTTAATACTAGTAATTAAATATTAGAATAATGTTTAAATTTGTTTTCGTTCTTTGTTTGGGGATAGGGTGGGTTTCCAAGGGGGAAATTTTTTTTTCAAATGTTGCTATGCATATTGGCAGTAAACACAAAAAAAAATCATTCACCTGCAGTAATTCTATCACCCAAAATCACGACGTCAAAGTCATGTTAGACATGCCTGATAAATTGACCGAGACCCTGGGTAAATCGGTAATATTTTAAAAACTGGCATTATCTGAAGGTGGGAATATGGATTTTCCATCACTAGAAACCTTGTACTATAAGAAAATGGCAAAATTTTTTAGACCCCGGGGGGGGGGGGGGTGCAACATAAATCGATTTCTAAGCACATTTTCCCTATACAGACGACAGTCTATAGTGAATAAAAGTATTATAACAGATTTTGAATATCTAATTGAATTCTTTTCTTTATTTGTCATTTAAAATATGGTATATAATTGCATCACACATTTGGTAATTTCTTTTGATCTTTACTCTAGACAAAGACCTTGCATGGTTTCACATTACTGACGACGTGCAGTGGTATGGTAAAGTTGTGTTTGTCACCAACAATGTTTATGGGGACAGTTATTCTCTGACAGTGCCATTACAGCTGAATCTTATTTCGATTTTCAACTGACTGGGATCTTTAAATTTTCTGCCAAGGAAACTCAATACAACAATTCTCTTCAGACCAACATAGGACATTGGTGCTGACAAAATCCCCCACCTTTTTCAAATTTAATAAAATGGATATGTTTACTTCAGAATTTAATACTCTTTCAATTAAATTAGTATATAACAGGTAATGTATTATATCATTCTCAAAAAAAAAAATTGAATAGCCCCCCTGACTTAATTTCTATAAAAATATACATGTAATACCAAATAAAATATTTCCATTCCACTTTACAAATATATAAAAAAAAAATTTGCATCATAAACATACTGCAAAATTTACAAAACACAAAGTTTGTGTGAGTTCACTGCAAAAAAATAAAAAATTTTGATTCCTTAATTTTATAAGTATACAAAAAACATTTGCCTGTAGTTTTTTACAAGACAGTTTGCCAGGCAAAGAATCATACGCCCACAGCAGTCAACAAGAGTTGTCTCATCTTTTTACTTTTGTTGGTAATACACTAAGAGTAGCAACTCATTAAGTAATTAACAGATAATCTTTAGAATTTGTTTGACTTTCATAAAAGTCTGCCCCATGCTAATGTTTAGTATACGAAACATTTAATATCATGGATTTAGCTGTTCAGTTATCAAAATTCATTAAAGTTCAATATACTTGTTTGTCTCATGACCTTAAACCCTGTGTATCAATCTAGAGTCAATCGATCTAGAGTCTATCGGAAGATAACTTAGCCTCCAGAGCATCCACATGACGTTCTGAAGTGATCAAGGGCCATAACTTTAGGAAATCGGTAAAAGTCAATAGGCTTCTTCATCTCACGACTTTAAACATTGTGTATAAATCTGAAGTCAATCAGATATTAATATAACTTAAGCCCTTAGAACATCCAGAAGATTTTTCAAAGTGATCAATGGCTGTAACTTTGGCAGTAATTATCAGAAATCAATAGATTTTTTCGTCTCATGACCTTAAAGCTGAACCCCGATTACAAGACTACAGAAAGAATTAAATAAAAAAAATATCACCGTACATAATCGCCATATTTGTTTTCATTTTGTAGAAGAAGTATGGCGACTGTACGGGGTACGAAAACAGTGGCAATCAGAGTTCAGCTTTAAACATTGTGTAGAAATTTAAAGTCAATCAGATATTAACTTTAGCCTCTAGAGCGTCCACAAGCACCGACCAACAGACGGACAGGACAACAATATACAACCGCATTTCAATATGAGTGTATAAAACCCAATTAACTATAAATATTTATGGTTAAGGGATATGATAATTTCGTTATAAATATAAAATACTATAAATATTTATGGTTAAGAGATATGATAATTTCGTTATGGTAATCTACACAATTCCAAAATAGTCATTCGCAAAAGCATAATCGAATCCATTAAATATTTGCTCTTGTGTTAAGTCACGTTTTGATTTAGATAGAAAAAGTTTACACAGACATGTACTACTCGTAGGTATCCATGTGTCGCTATCAACAAAACAGATTGTTGGGGGAAACTTGATTCCCAGCACAGGAACTTCACATGTTCCTGTGATGAACTGAAGAACTTTTTCTAAGGTTATATTTCCTCGTCTGTGAGCTAGAAAAGACAAAACATTGGCTTAATTAGTACTGATTTACAAACACAGTTTAATTTTATGCCACTAAGACTAATATATAATGGCTTTGTTGTACATGTTCCCCAACGAAATCCCAAAATAAATAGATGACAAATATCATTTATTTTTTTCAAAAGTATCAATCAATCAAACTGATTATCAACTATACAAAGTTATCTTGTCCTAAAGCATCGACCAATGAAATTGCTTAACTCTGCTTAGCATTAGCTCTAAATGTCAATCATTGAATCAGTAAAGACATTTACCTAATGAACATCTACATCAAGTTCAACATTCTACCTCAATTAAAAGCAGAGTTGATATGTTCTAAAGTCTTGACCAATCAAGTTGCTTATCGCTCCTTAGACTAAGCATAATATTATTATCATCGAACTTAGTCAAGGTAAGGATATAATGAACCTATACCCAAAGTTTCATCAATTTCACTTAATTATAATAAGCTATCGTCCCCAAAAGCATCAACCAATCAAATTGCTTATCTCTGCTTACCCTTAGCAGAAAATGCTCATCTTCGGACTCCATCAAGGCATTGACTTAATAAACGCCTAAACCAAGTTTTAACTCAATTAGTGGGAAAGTTATTGTGTCCCATAATAATAGTCCCTGCTTTTACGAAGCGATGGACATAAATCCAATGTGACCTCCAGCACATACTCTCAGGTCAGCAGTCGATGCTGTATTGTAAGGTAACTAATTGAGTGGATCAAATTCTAAAAATCATGACCGCTGGAACTGAATGATAAAATTGTTATATGACCCTGACCAATACCATATGCATACCAAGTTTTATGAAAATCCTTAATAACTAGACCCTATACATATATATAAGGATTATGCCAAGTTTTCTGGACAAAAAACTTTCCAAAACATATTATAAAACTCTGGAAGTATGTTGATACAGCGGCAAAATTCCTAAAACGCTGATTGTCAAGTTCAAAAATCAACAAATTGTTTCGTATTTTAAATTTGCTATCGGAAATTAATCGAAACGCACAATAGTCTCGATTGACTATAATTTATTGTTCGAGACTTGGCTTTTAGGGTTAAAGGGAAACAAATCTTTTTAATTTGTTTAGGGTTTAGACAGACGTACTTTTTACAATTTGTTGTCAATCCATTAAGTTATTTTAGCAGGCATGACATCCAACGATGAATTACTTTCCAGCATTGGTTTGGGTGATAACTATGATCTCAGTGCAATAACTAAACTTCCCTTCGCAAGAAATTTAAATAGGCTAGTACTAGGCATTATTAATAAATTTCCGACCAATACGGAGCACCAGTCTATAATTACTAGTTAACATGACGACATCGCGACGTTTTCTGACACAAGTATTCGAAGTAGGCTCGTCAGACTGAAGACAAAGACTAGAAAGCTGGGTAAAAATAAATATAATTCTAATAATGCTTTAAAATTATATGGCGATTATCTCGACAGTCCCTTTTACCCCGGGTTAGTGGACGAGACACCATCGGCAGATACCAGCAAGGTTCATTTAATTAATAGAGACACAGACATCTGTCGATGCGACTTTGACGAAATTAAATAGGAAAAATAGGAATTTAGCAAGTAGGATCAATAGGTATAAAAAAACAATTTTCAGTTTAACAAATCGACTAAGGAAGACCTCAAAAGAATTGATTCGCACGAAGGCTAACAATAAGAAAGTTTTGGCAAATAGAAAAAAGAGCTGTATGTCCCAGCCTCGTAGGGAAGAAGTAATTCTGTATGATGTCGAAAATCGGTTATAACCGCATGTTTGGCTGTCGCGGGACTCAAATCTAATTATACTCCAACAAAAACTACAGTTCAAAGAATATCATGTGAGCGCGTCGGTGTATCTTTAAAACATGTTTCGGAAACCCTAAAGTCAGCGAAAAATACCACTTTATATACGGACGAAACTACAAAATTTGGCTCCAAATTCGGTACATATGCAATAACCGCTGACTCGACTCATACGCCAATTATTATTGGTCTTCGAAATATGGCTGATAAATCTGCGCAAACTACTCTTGAAACTTTAGATGAAATTTTGGCAGATCTTGATGGTGTAGCTGGAAATATTAGTGATTAGTGAATCAATAATAAAAGAAATTAAAAATACAATGTCAGACAGAGCCAGCACCGAAAAGCGTTTCAACACTTTATTTACACAGTACAGAGGCAATATTTGTTCTAAATTAGTAGAAAACTGGTCACATTTATCAGATTCCGAGCGAAAAATTCACCTAAATATAAATCATTTCTTTTGCGGTCTTCATCTACTAACTGGTTTGGCCGATAAAAGTGCGTCTGAATTGAAGAAATTTGAGGAAATTGATGTTCAAACGTATTCGGCCCATACGTTTAAGACTGGTAGTTCATTTTTGGCAAACGAACCTGGGTGTGTTCGATTGATTCGGACCATCTGTAAGGCTTTTACGCAGGGTGGGGACGAAAAACCGGGTTGTTATTTGCCTTTTAAGTTGTATCTCAAGTCCCTTGGGATTTCAAAATTACCGCTAACGCCATTTCATGGTAACCGGTTTAATATAATTTTCCACGATGCCGCAGTTGTAAATTATATGGCCAAGCATATAAAAAAAATTCTTGGTGATTTCGGGGCAGAAAATAGATTGACCCAAAGCATATTTTTAGATATTTAAATTCCGTTATTTCATATTGAGTGCCAGGCTTTGGGCTTGATAAATAAATTAATTACTGCTCCACTGTGGCGCATATTAGAAAGCGGCATTAATGCAATTGACATGAAAACTGTTTATCAGAAATTACATGATTTTTTCGAAAACCCGAATATTTAAAATTTTGTTGAAGGTAAATCACACCCATTTGAATCTCTAATCAAAATTGAAAATGATTCGGTCCTTGCTAACCTAACGAAAATTAATACTGATTTAACTCTTAATTCTACCCTGGTCCATATTCTGGAAGTCCTCTTTGCAGAGTTCAGAAAGTACATCGCAAAAATTTTACTTGAGTATCGAGATGACTTTAATCCTTCGTGTTCGAGTTCAGCCATGCCTCACAACAAATTACCAGAAACCGTGTTCAGTCATCTCGATAGATTAATGAGGATCGCGCCCTCGTCTAATATTTTTGGCAACGAAGCGTCCATTTTATATAAAATGAATAAATCTGATGAATGGCTAAAAATCTTTCACCTGATAAACGTAATTTGATCTTAATGGATGCTCAAACGATTACTAAAAATCAACTTTCTAAATTTAGGCAAAGACGGGAAGAAATCGAAAAAAAAAGCTAGCGGTTCTTTTGGCGAAAAAGAATGAATTAATAGAAAAGGGAAAACGTGAGATTAGGAAAAAAGAACGCCTAACAACAGAAATTGTCGGGACGGGTCTTTGGAAAAGTAAAGAGGGTATGTAAAATGGGCTTTTACAACTTACGAATCGGGAAATGAAAAAGGCACTGAAGGCACAGCTCCGGTTTCGTAGGTATGTTTTAAATCAGCAAGTTTCTAGTAAGTCTATATTTTATTTTACTGTCGCCGATAAAGAACACTCAATTCCAGTTTTAAAAGAAAATTTACAAAAATTAATTGACATGTCTGATCCTACCTAACCGGAAGAAACTTTCAATGCCCCTTTTTACCGGTTGTAAAAAATTCAATTTCTTCATTCTTCGTTTTTAAAACCATTTTTATTTGTCAATCCAGACGTCCCAGCAGAACGACATTCCGACACTTCTCAGAGTATTTTAACAATTCATTATTTAATAACTGTTTTCTTTGAACTAATCAGTTAATTTTCGGATAGCAATTTATTTTACAAAATACGCCTTCTACTGTAGATCTGCTTTGATATCGTGTTTGAAAAATTGCCTTTGAGATACTTTAAGTAAAACTTAACTTTTTATTTCGTCCCAAGGGTTGCAATTTGGAATATATGTTTATTACAGATTAGTTCTAAATTATATATCTGTGTTTGGTAAATGATGACTGTATTATTTATTATCAATCGATTAGTGAATTGTCGCAACAGATCGTGTTTTGGGGTAAGATTTGAGTTATATGCTTTTTTTGATAAAGTGAATTTTGATAAAGTTAGTAGTACACCTGCGCTGATTACCTTAATTTTTAACCTATTTATCTTTGGGAAAACTAGTATTTCTTTCGTATAATAGCTGACAAGATAATATTGACTGTTTTATAAAAAAGAAATCTGCTAAGACAGATGTTCTACTGTACATCATAAATGTATATGAGTTCAGGGTGTTGTAATATAGACGACATGCCGTTAAGAAAGAAGATCTAACATACAGGCATACATGTTGATTCAGAGGGCGTTGGTCACGATGAGATGTGTTTTTGTTAATGTTATCGATCCTTTCAGTCCCTATAAAGTTATAGGAAATGCATATTAATATAATCAGCATATTTATTCTTGTGTAAATGCTATCCTACAAGAAGGAACGTCCGCCCGAATTTGAATTTGTTCTTAATTATGTATCTTCTAGTTTGTATCTACTTATTCAAACCCAACTTCAAAATGTCAATATACATCTCAAATCTGTACATAACTTGATCAGCTATTGCATATTTTTCAGTTAGATTGATTTAAATAGTCTATCATTGTTTATTTAATACTCTAATTACTCCATGAAACTTTTCGTCAATATACATACTTTCCGAACATTATTTCTTAAATGGGACATCAAATATTAATTTAAAAATTACACATTCACATATAAAAACCAATATAAATAGGCCTATGTGTCTATGGGTATACAGAAAATATAAATAGATTGGTCAAATATATCTACAAAACCTTAAATAAATTTAAATTGGACTGTATATATTAAAATTCATTACGCGTGAATAGCAGTTCCAAAACTGAGCTGCGTTGCGCATGATCGGAAATCTTAAATTCAATCGGAGCATTGAGCAGATTTCATCAGATAGGAAATTTCTATTTAAACGAATGGACCCGAATGGTAGTGTTGGTTCATTCTTATCGGAAAATAAATCAATAATTTTATATAACCAGGGGGACATAACTCCGCCAACATTCCAAAACCAAAACAAATATGGCGCCGACCAAACACGAAAGCAGTCTATTTTAACGGACATTCGAATGAATATATCTTGTGAAATATAGCACGCAGGTAAACTTTCTTAACAGTTTATAATAAATGGTCATCTAGGGTTGTTGTTTATATAAATATAGTGTCATAACTGCAAATAGTTTTCGAGATTTTTTTAAGTCCGGGGCACCCTAACACCAGTGTCTGTTTGAAAAGGAGCGCTGATCTGATTTGCTGTGATGACACGATTTCTCAAGGCCAAGGTACGGATAAATTGATCCTGGGCTTTAGTTGTCGAAATACAAATAGGCCTATCACATCCTTTACCCCCTCCCCCCCCCCCAAAAAAAAAATAATAACAATTTCTAAAAAAAATAAAGAGGACAAAGCTTGTCAAACAAGTGGCCACATTATGTGCCAAAATGTGGTTGGCCTAGTCCTACTGTGTGGCATCTTTCAAGGCTACCTATATCCAAATATGGCAAATGCATACCTAACTTCCACTTCCTGTCAGCTTCTTGTTTGTTTGTGTCACAAAGTAACCGCTGTTATCAGATGTGACACATGTCACAGCAAGTAACAAGTATATCAAACCATTATATCCTGTGGGTGGTGATACTGTCGAGTATGCAGCAGAGACAATGAAGGAAAGCAAAATAGTATTAGACCATTTATTTGCGTTTATTATTTTCTTTTATATTTATTTACAATAGTTTTTAAAAATCTAGTATTTTTCTGCCAAATCTAGTAACAATTTGGCTGGAAATCTGGTACTTTTTCAAATTTCTCACTGGCAACACTGATTTGGACCATAGCCTGCTTATGACAGACTGAGAAACATTCATCGTACGCGCCACAACCGCCTGTGTTGTGCCGATCTGGAGCATGCCAAGGGCACGTAACCTTTCATTTTCGGTAAGTCGACGCATACCAAAATTTGTTTTCTGGTCCCTGGAATTCAATGCCACAATGACTGTTACATTGAAAGTCAGAGTCGTGTAAATCTTGGGTTGGACCCCCATGATGATCCCAATCATCACCTACATTCCATGCGGTAGCTATTGGTGCGTTACATGCAACTGGAAATGTTTCTTCTGTTAGGTTCTATAGTGACTTTTTTCGTAGTCATTTGCATATATTAGTATCATGCCCCAAAATCAAATATCCCCTACTTTTTTTGAATAGTATATATAAATACCAGTTAATGAAGGAATTCGGAGGCCTGTAGACTAAATCACAATAAGTATGGCTCGTTGTGTTTCTCCTTTACTTTCTATCCAAATTGTTTCAATAGCTCCTATTTCCAAATCTGCTCTTCTTTCATTTGTCAACTTAGAACTTGTATAAAGTAAAAGTCCCCCACCTATTTTATTGGACCTATCTTTTCTTATAATTTCATATCCTGTTATTTTTATGAATTCATCCTTCGCCTCTTCATTTAGAAATGTTTCAGAAAGTCCCAAAATATCTATTTTATTATATGGGTCCATAATATAGTCGTTTACTTTGTCAAATTTATTATAGAATTTATTAATATTTAGATGACATATTTGTAGTCCTGGTTTGAGAGTTATAAATGGCTCAGTCATATTTTGTTCTGTGAATGTAGATTTAGTTTGCTCCGAAGTATTAGTTGAATTACTCTGAAGTATTAGTTGAATTATTTGTAGTATATGTCAAATTATCCGCAGGTGACTGTAAAGATGAATTTTCGTCAAGCATTTGAGAATATGTTGAAAAGTTTGTAGTATTGCTAGATTGTCACACATTGACTGTGATTGTGAATTGTTATTGTGCAAAATGTCATTCAGACTACTTTTATTAATGGTTATGTCATGTGTAATATTGTCTGTTGACTTGTCTGCATATGGCGGGGAAAGAATAGAAAAACTGTTATTAACATCAATAGAATTATAATTATAAAATTTTAAACTCATCCCTTTAGTTTTTCTTCTTTCTTGTTGTCGGCTCTTCTTTCTGCATCGCCATTGTCCTAGGAGTTATGTCCATAGTCATATCTTTGTCTGTAATTGCACGTATTTTCTTTATGTCCATAAACTCCACATTTCCAACAGGTCACTGTATGCCGATGTGTACATGTATTCCAGTTATACCAACCTTCTCCACATTTAAAACAGTCTGATTTTCCTGATTGCGTGTCCTGTAGAATTGTTACATATCTATTGTAATGTCTAATAAGCTCTGCTGTCCCGCTGTCACTAAGATGAATTCTGTCCTCCCAAAATAAACTCAGGTTTCTGGTAAATTCCCTGTTCAGTGTTATTAGGTAGAAGTCTATCTTTGATGCCAGTCTTCGGTATAGCGAGTTAATGTGCCTCGTATCCGCATTAAATCGAGGGGTCACTTGAGAAAAATGAACATTGGTATGTTCAGACGCACCCCTTATATAATCCCTAATATTGATAATATAATCCCTAATATTGATAATATAATCCCTAATATTGATAATATAATCCCTAATATTGATAATATAATCCCTAATATTGATAATGTCATACTCAATGTCCGCATGAGGTCTTCGTTGATTTACGTCGTTTCCCCCTACCGGAGTTATTATGCCCGAAAACGGTGGAAGGTGAAGTCCTGACAGTGCATTAAATATCACAGGTAATGTTAGGATGCCCCGTGCTCTACAAAAAGTTGGTCTTGACACGGCCACGTGCACGCTTGGGTGGCTGTGTCTCGAACTATGATAATAGGTCAGCGCCGGAGTGTATGAGACTATAAATAGCCACGGCACGTGCATTTCTGTACAAATATTTCAGCTATTTGGGCCCTAAAAAATCTGTTGTTGACGATTTCGAATAGCAGTAAAATTAGCTTCTTTGTTATTACAGAAGCTTTAGAAATTACGTTCGTTTTATTTTTTAAATTGCTTTATTATTAACTGTACCGTTAGGAGTGCTATCGTTTGGTTTAGTAGAAATAATATCTCTGAAATGCTTGGTTTAGGCCGGAACATGATTCTAGCAGCAGTTTCGATTTACTTTTACAAGTTTCTTAAAACAGGTGTTGAGTTGACAGACGTGCTAATTTCTAAATTCAATTTCTTGTTCAGCTTTATTTAACGTTTCGTAAGATATATAATCTTGATTATCCCGACATGTCAATCAAACGTAGAATGATTGGTAGACTGGTTAAGCAAGACTAAGGTCAAAACAAGGGCAAGTAACCTGTCTTTTACTCAAAAAGTGCTGGATGTTATGGACAACAATTGAAACCAGTTTTCAGTCTAGTATTTATATGATAAAATGATCATTAGCTTATTAAGTACAGCATGGTCGTTTATTTAGTGACTATAATTGTGTGGAACTGATTTAAGGCTTGGTATATATATAAATATTGTGGAGTAATTGTCGAGATATTTGGAGATATTTATTTATGGTGGGGCACCCTAGTAATGTAGCAACTTAAATCGATTTAACCTGAACATTATTTTTCAAATATCTAGGATAGAGTTACCGATGATGAGTATTTCATTGCCGGTAGTTAAATAGTTACAGGTTTGCCTAGCGTCATAAACCCTGGTAACCCTGTCGCCCGAAAGATAAACCCGACTTTTCCCGAAAATCACATTGGAATCGGGGAGCTCGAAAGGTTGTGTACCTTTCTTTGTCTTGTTGGTCTCCTGAGTCACGTTGGATCAGCGAGTGAGCCCAGAGTAGGACGTTGAATCGTTTTATTTGTAAATGTTTTAATACGTTATTGTATTATTGGTCTCGGGAGTCGCGATTCGGCTTCCAAACAGTAGGACGTTAAATCTGGGGTTAAAATGTACTTGTGATACATCTTTTGGCTCATTAAGTAAGTCCAGTCCATTTCATATGATTTCGTTTCTATATTTCAGAAAAAATGGATAGTAGCAGTAGCGAGGATGAGGGTGCAGAGGCCATGTTTGAGAGTGCAGAGGGGCGTTTTAGGGGGGTTGCGTGAGTTTGTGGTGGCCAGCATGCATAGTGTGCTGGCGAAGGTTGACAGTTTTTAAAAAAAGGCTGAAAGAGTTGGAAGGGAGATATTTTGTATTGGCCAGCGTACAGAGTGTGGTGGCGAAAGTGGAGAGTGCAGACAAAAGACTGAAGGAGTTTGAAGAGAGAGAGGGCAAGCAAACGGAGAGAGAGAGTGAATCAGGTGGTAGAATATCTGTAGAGGAGGAGATAAAAATGGATGTTGCCGGGCCAAGCATTAGAAAAACCAAGAAAGTGTGCCGTATCCCCGTCGCTGTGGATGATTTAGACGCAGACTTGGCCGCCCGGATTACCAGAAGCAAGGGTGATACTGACCAGGGACCCAAAATTTAAACTGATAGACGCCCAGATACGTATATCGCCTACTGGTTCCAGAGGAGAAGCGAAGAGGGTGTGGTGACGACTATTCGCGTACAAACGCCGGCGGGAAAGGGTTGCTTTAATCCTTTTTAAAGCGACATTCTAATTTGTCATTTAGGAACACCCGAATCAGCATCAGCTGCCCGGGCAAATAAGTTCAACAAAACTGCTGTAAATAAATTATTTGATTTACTAAAAGCCTACTGGACGAACACCAATTTGCGCCAAACAATATTTATAAAGCTGATTAAACTTGATTTGCAACAGTACAATCGAAAATTACGGCTGAGAAAGGACGAGGCCAAGTGGGGTCACTTACTTCAGCTGAAATTGGGGAACTCATCTCCGCTGAAATTTGCATGAGTGCTACGGGTTCTTTTGTCCCTCCCCTATTCATTTTCCGAAGAGTCCCGTCTTCAATTGGCCCAGGTTAGGTGCTTAAGCGTAGGACGTTAAACCCCATTTCATTCATTCATTTCCCAAGGGTGTGAATGAAACCAGAACTGATAGACGGTGCACCTCCCGGATCTCTTGCACATTGCCACTAGTCAGGATTGATGCAGCTGGATATATTTACAATATGATTCAGTCATTTTATTAAAGTGTCGGGTGCAAAGAAAGAAAACAAAGTTCTCCTTATATTGGACGGACCTCCAACACACACCAGGAATCTTGAGGTATTCCAGTTTGCTCGAGATAATGGCGTCACCCTGATGTGTATACACCTCACTGCTCTCACCGAATACAGCCACTTGATGTTTCGTTCATGAAACCATTTTACCCCAAAGCCATGAAATCATGGTTAAGGATAAATCCAGGCGGTACTGTTACCATTATGAAGTAGCCGCGCTCTTTGGGAAATTTTATTTAAAATTCGCCACACCAAAAAACACGTCATGCGGTTTCCGGAAACGCGGATTTACCCTAACGACAGGCATATTTATGAAGATAGCGAATTCGCTATTACACTATTTTGCCTATACCGTTTTTCAGGACTTTTGTCTAATGGCTTGTTCGTACTTAGTTTTATTTTATTTTTATTACATATACACCGCTGACAACCAGACAAACGTTCGAAGACACGCCATATACAATAGATGGGTCTATCGTTAAACTACAACAGCCACCAGAAGATATTTTCCCTCCTCCCAAAGCTTTAGGCGGGGAAAGCATTGAAAAGAAAAGAAAATCTAACGCCGCGATTAAGAAAGTACAGAAAACATCCACTAGCGTAACACAAAAGAAAACCGACTAAACCAACTTCCAGGGAGCGTAATTAAGGTACTCTAAAACAACTCTCGATGGCACTGAAAATAGCGAGTGCCTGTATAACCCACATATGACGCCATAACACCTGGGCCAGTTTTGACATCTCGTGCAATACCTTATAAGCACGGGTCCGCCGACTTTTGGATGCTAAAAGGTAACTTGGATTTATCGCTAATGCGGACACGCCTTAGAACTCCGAGTTGGAATTGGTACATATAAATATACACTCAACACTACATATATGGCGCTCAGTATATATATGTGCTTTCACGTGTTGAGTCTTGACAAGGACAGCTGCCTAGTTCGGTTGGGACGAAAACCCGAGGTCCCATGTACACATTGGCGTGCACGGTAAAGATCCCTTATGAGTTGGAATCCAGTTGCTGCCCGGGCAAAATTTCCTTCATAGTACACTGTATAGCCGTCTTCAATTAGCCCAGGTTAGGTACAGAACCATAGGACGTTAAACCCAATTTCAAGTGTCGAGTCTGTAGTTGCACTTTGTGAACATCATACCTGCGGCAGTATTTAATCTTAGTAGAATTTTATGGGGGCATGTGTGGCTTTGTCATGGTTAAATAAGTTAATGACTGGCACACCTACTTATTAAAAAGGTTATCTAATTTAAGCTAATAATAATAATATACGTTTTGATAAGTAAGATAGTAAAGTTTCATTGTCGAGATATGTAAATAAAAATCTTCACCTGTCGGTGGATCTGTAGTAGCATCGCCTACTTTGGTAAATCTCATTCTTATCTTTGTTGCATCACAGAATGCTTCAAACTCGTTTATATTTTTCTCACTAATTTTGTTGATCCTTCTCGGGTTTTTATGAAGATGATCCCATCGCTACACCAAGTTTTCCAAATTTTCTTTTCCTTTAGTAAATGGCGGGCTTTAAAATCATTAATAAAATGTTATTCCTTTTCATCACAGGTACGAGAGACAAATTGTTATCAACAGTGCCGCTTGTTTCCTGGGTCTTCAACGGTAATTCTTCACTGGAGTCTTTGTTAACATTATTGATACCTGCATTTGTTTTTGGGGTCGTATATTCTTTTGATGTTTTTCATGAATGCTTGTTTTGTATAGTAGCCCTTAAACCGCACTATGATAGATCTAGGTTTGAAAACAGAATCGTATGCGCTAGGGGGCCATACCCTATTACTCTTATTTACGTTATTTCTGGTTATTGGTACATTAATGGTTTTACTAGTCCAGCTCTGAACCTACGTAGGTCTCATTACACTCGCCTGTAAGTCCAGGGAACGTCCAATTGGATCACTGTCGAAAACAAAAGATCGCCCAGTCAATTTTAATTGGCAACTTTTTACAGCTAAACGGTCACGTGACAGTCCCTGTGGATGCCTGACAAATGTAACTGGACATCTTAGTGAGAAAACAAGACCTTGCTTACCTGGCTAGGACCGGTATGAGCGATACAACACGCTGTAAAAAATATGTCACCGTCTTCTAATCAATTTGGCCGGAGGGCTTATGATCTTTGGTAGTGTGTTGGCGATTTTAAATACAGCTCCCTCATCTTGCAGCACTACGAGAAATCGGTCGATTAATTTTTTCTTCATTTCAAAATTGAGTTCGTCACTCGAATCAAGCTCAAATTCAAGCGTTTTTGACTTTAGGTTTGTGATAGGCCGATGTAAATCTCTTCCTCGGTTTTTTCAAATGACATAAACACACTTATACATAGATGTCTTACAATTGTTATATTACCGAGCAGTCCTGTTTATAATCACAAGGGGGGTTGGGGTGGTCTAGAGTGCCGCGCTTCAACCTCTAGCTGGACGGTCATCTCTGGCTTGCGGCTGTGGTTTCGAGCCCTGGTGTGAGCGTATGTGGCATGGAGATAGTGGGCGCCTTGTCAACCTCGTGGGTTTCCTCTGGGCACTCCGGTTTCCTCCCACTGCTAAAGACACCTACGCGCAAGCGAATTATTGAAATAAAATTAAACCATATGTTAGTGCGGAAATGACCTAGTTGTGTTGAGTAGACGTTAAACCCCATTTCTCTCTCTCTCTCTCGTATAATCACAAACAATAGATGGGGCCCTGCATGTGAGAGATAGTTATGGTGGGAGCATCGCCAGTTACAGTGTTCAAGTTCAACGTACTAGAGATCAACAAAACATCTTACACATCCATCAGCAATGAGCAAACAATACGCATGGCCATCTTCTTATTCCCAACAACATAATATAATACTTAATTCATAAATATAGCACTTATATACTAAATCCCCATTCTTGAAATGATTGATGGTTGGTCAGAGAGAATAACACACACAACCTTCCACTTGCCGCCATATTTTTTACGAAATTCACACTCAACCATTATTAGAGTGCAACGATGATATAATCAAACGTTTTTGTTAAATCGGATAATAATTGTGACCTTCGGGGGTACTAAAGGCTAACAAAAAAGACGATTTTTCTGACATTCAGGGGCCATAATTCAGAAAGTTACGATCCGAAAGGCGCCAGTATTGAAAGGAACCAAGATCTTTGGGCTATAACCATGCATGTCAAGTTTCATATTTTAACAATGACTATTTACTAGTTGTCTCCCTTTAGTCGTAACGCACTAAAGTCAATTTTCTTTGCATCTTTGTTTTGCGTTTTAATGGAAAACTAGAGTCAGAACGTCTGAAAGGGCCCAAAATTATGGTATGTGAATTTATCAACCTTGCAAGGGTTGAATTGTGTCAAATATAATAGCTGTCGATTCATATATTTAATATTGTAGATAAATTTCATTTATATGGACAGTACTTTTAAGCATTCATGCCCTGTGCATATAGTAATCATCATCTGATCCCTTATATGCTACAGACTCCCCTTGTTGATATTTCGACCGGGTAGTCTCGATTATCACAAAGGTTAGGGAGTGCATGAGGCGGGTCTACCCGTATAAGCCCCCCCCCCCCCCCCGATAAAAATCGCTGCCTTTATTAGTCTATTTTATTATTCAAGGGCAGATTTCTATTCAAACAATGTATACGAATTAAGAGGTCTCGCTTTGAAATAACGTTCCATGAACTTACTACACCCGAGTGTTTTTTTCTTGATTTTATAGTCTAATCCGGTAAAAATACATTTGCTGGTAACTGAGCGAATCCCTCAATCTGATACAGCTATATCTTGGCCTTTGCCGCCGTTTTAGCTACCCACCTCCTTGATCACGGCACATACCTCGGTGGGACCATCTATCAAAAGGGTGCAAATTATCCTGCTGTTCTTGGCAGTAGACGACTTGAGAAGGGGTCATCATGTTTCATGAAGTAACAAACAGGAAATGTGGAAGTTGTAAATATGTTCCAAGTTTCTTATAAAGAAACACGCCATCTAGGGTTATCCCAACGTAAACCAACTGTTAACAAAGAGGAGAGGTGCTATTCACGATGGCAGAACTCAATACATCTACATCGTATGAACAGGGGGGGGGGGTAATCCCGAAATGACCTAGTTTGTGTCGAGTGGACGGACGTTCAACCCCATTTTAAAAAAACCAACAATATTCTAATTAAAAGGGGGAGTAGGAACTGGAAGAAGATATACTCACAGAGGAGTTTGATGCGCTGAAGTATTTCTCGATGTCCAAGTTAAAGGAATTCGACAGAGGAGTCCAACAACTTCAAAACGAAAGAAAGGAAAGCGATGAAATGATTAATAAAAAAATTCGGTGATTTAAAAGAACAAATAAATCAAATTATTTAAGAAGCTGCATCAGAAAATAAAGTTGAAGAAAAGCGTTAACACAAGATGGGCATTGCGGTAATAGAAACTAGCCACGACGAAGATGGCTCCGAAACCCCGACCAATCAGGTTATCCCGCTATTGCCCAAGAGGATAAGTCAAATGACAAACCCCAAAAAGTATGTATGTTGACCACAGAGGGAAGGACTGCTATGATGCCTATGATGCATACTGGCAAAGATGACAGAGATGAAAAATCATATCTCCAAACCTACCTGCATCATTGCTTATGATGGGTGGGGTTGATATGGTAGATCAACTGCACAGTCTGATCGTGATGCGGAAAACATACAAATAATAAAAACATAGTAAGCTGGCACTGCCAGGCAGGATACGCCCACATTTTCAAGAGAGATGGATAGAAAACAAGCCATACCAAAAGTGTTTTTCCTACAATCACATGCCATAATTCATTAAGTTACAATTTGTTATGCGCAAATATCGAAAAGAAATAAAGATCTTTAGGTTATAGCATGCACGGCGGCCATTTTGTATGGCAATTTTGGTCCGATTTTCCTGAAATTTGTACTGATATGAGCAAATATTGAAAGGAACCAAGATCTTTTGGTTATAACCATGCATTTCAAGTTTCATTAAAATCGAATTAAAATTGTGACCTTTACAGGGTCCACAACCTTGATATACCCTTTTTTTAACAGTATTCGCGTACGAACGGTGGTTATTTTTTATGGCAATTTTGGTCCGATTTTCCAAAATTCAAACCCAACCTTCCTTGGGGTGTAACGGTGATATAATCAAACGGTTTTTCAAATCGGATAATAATTGTGAGCTCAACAAATTACGTTCTGATAGGCGCAAATATCGACAGGAACCAAGATCTTTGGGTTATAAACATGCATGACAAGTTTCATCAAAATCAGTTGACCTATATAGGGTCAACAAGCTAAAAACGTGATTTATCGTACAATCAGGGGCCATAATCCATGACATTTTGATCCGATACATGCCAATATCGAAAGCAGCCTAGATCTTTTGGGGATAAACCTATATTTCAAGTTTCGTCAACATCGGGTAAGAATTGTGACCTGTAGAGAGTCCACAAACAATCGTGGACGGATGCCCGGACGGACAGGGGCGACGACATAATACGTCCACATGAAAATGTTGGCGTATAAAAAGGTAGCTTTGAGGTTGTTTATGACATAGGCGATCGAAAGTATATAATAATAAAATATAGATTTGTATTTTAATCGGATTGATTTGCAGCATTTGATACGGGTTACCACTCAATTCTTAGTTATAGTCGTTTATATGTAGAATTTGGTATAGATGGTTTAACATGGAAACTTGTAACACGTTATCTGACTTGGCCCCGCTGCTCATATCTAAGTAACGTTAATGGTCCGTGTAATGTTCAGCGTCTTTGAACATTAACGACATGACACACGACACAACACATGTGCTTCGCTGCTTAGCTTTATTACAACTGCCCAAAAATAAGCCCGGAAAAGTATGCCTACGCATATAACCACGTGACCACTCACCAGAGTGAGGCTTAGTCTGTAACACCTTATATGGTTCTCTACTCAGACATAACATCCCTCCTTTTGTTTAATTTTTAATACAAAATTTTGTTTGGAATAAAAGTTCGTTTTGTTACTTCTGAGAGTTCTTATTATAATAAGCACAATGGAAAACGAATAACAGTTTTCCTAAAAATGTAACAATAGTCTCTGAAGTCCGGTTTAAAGACATTATTCACAGTGTCTTTTCGTCTAAATCGGGTACTGCTAGATATCATAATTCTTCATATTTCGTTAAGTATCACAGTGATTTAAAAAACAAATACATTGCCATCAAGATAATTCAGATGTTAGATTTTTTAATTGATAACATCTTTGTTGAATTTGGAGGGGGAATATATCAGCAAGTCGTTGGCATCCCAATGGGCACCAACTGTGCACCTTTGCTTGCTGATCTGTTTCTCTATTCCTACGAAGCTGAATACATACAGATGCTCGTAAAAACAAATAAACGATCAGTCAGACTTTTTAATTTCACTTATCGATATATCGGTGACGTTTTAGCCCTTAATAATCCTAAATTTAGTGATTATGTAGATTTCATATATCCTGATGAGCTCGAAATTAAAAATACCACTGACAGTGACAATTACGCTTCCTACTTGGATCTGCGTCTCGATTTTGACAATTGCCATAAACTAAGTGTTAAATTGTACGATAAACGTGATGACTTTGATTTTCCGATTGTTAACTTTCCATTTATTAGTAGTAACATTCCAATATCACCAGCTTACGGAGTGTTTGTGTCTCAGCTAATTCGTTACGCGAGAGCTTGTTCGTTTTATTCTGATTTTTTAAGTAGATCGATGCATTTGTCATCTAAGCTTCAACTACAAGGATACTTGCGCTCTAAACTCATTAAAACATTTAAAAAGTTTTATGGTCGACATATTGACTTAGTTGGTAAATATAATATGTCTCTCTCAGCTATTATTCTGGATATATTTAATTGACACATATTATACTATCTCCCTGATAATGTATGTTGACTTCATCGTTAACACTGTTCATCACGTGCATTTTGCATACCGATATTTCATTGGCCAATCACGCTCTTTTACCTAGATTTCGCCTAATAGTTTGGATGCAGCTATGGCGGATGTGGCTAGCCAGGCAGGGTAAGCTTACTCTTCCGGACACCTGTTACCACTGTTTGTCGTGTATTTTGTACACGGGGAGCAGTCCATTTGCTGATTACACTATTTTGCTTGAATATACTATTTTGCCTATAACGTTTTTTAGGACTTCGAATTTCGTCTTACGGTTTTGATTGTTCGTACTTGGTTTTTATTTTGTTCTCTTGGTTCTGTTACCATTCATCTGGGTAGTGGTGTGTGGGTACATATTTACAGATGATTGATTACTGGCACAAATTCGATCTGGATTATTTTCATTGACGCTAGAATATTTGGCACCATGAGTATACTGTCTGTCAGAACAATAGGCATTACCATTTGGTTTACTGGAACACTGATTATTGTTGGAATATCTAGGATCATTACTATAATATTTTTTCATCAGCGATGAATTTCTTCTTAAGAGTTTTATTTCCATTTTGTATTGTTATCGAGTTACCATTTATCTGTATAACTGTGTAAGGCCTTGGAATAAAGTTTTGTGGATAACTTATTAGATTTTTCTTACTTCAGAAGGACTTCATCTCCAACCTTAATATCTGATGCCTTTGCCGTTCTACTCTTGTCAGAGTATCTCTTCCCCTTCTCTTTCATTTGTTGATCTCGTCTTCTAACGATTCCATCATATACAGGATCTTTTACTGCTGGAATTTTGGTTTTTTATTTTCTATTCATCAATAATTCTGATTGTGATTTTCCAGTAGTAGCATGAGGGGTTGACCTGTATGAGAGTAGAAATTTATAAATTCCATCCTTCCATTTCTTGCCTTCCAAATGAGAGGTTTTGACTGCTTTCAAAAGGGGTTGATTCATCCTTTCGACTTCACCATTAGCAGCAGCGTAGTATGGAGTAACCTTTCGATGATTTATACCATTTTGATAAAAATATTGTTTCATTTCGTGTGATATGAACTTTGGGCCATTGTCACTCATTATTGTTTCTGCATAACCATGTCTCAAAAATATCTTTTCCAGTGCGTTGATGACAGATGTTGTTGTGGTACTTTGTAAAGTTGCTACTTCGGGCCATCTTGAGTATAGATCAATTACCTACAGCAAATTATCTCCATTAGGAAATGGTCCGCATAAATCTATTGCTAAATCTTCCCATGGACCTTTTGGAAGTTCAGTTGGTTTTAATGGTTCTGGTCTAATTGTTGTTGTTGCTACCACTTGACATGTATGACAGTTTTTAAGCATTTTCTCTACCGCTTCGTTCATTTTTGGCCACCATACTTTTTCTCACAGCCCCATACTACAGCAAGAGCTTCTTTCTCAGTCTGTTAGTATCGACTTTCTGTGTCGGTCAATGTTCTGCTGGCATACATCACAGGTCTGTATGATCCATCTGCCTGTTGTTGGGTTAATATTCCGCCAAGTCCAACTGGGCTCGCATCGACTATTAATCTTGTTTTGGATGAAGGGTCGAAGTACGCCATTACTTGTGCACTCGCTAGTTTTGATTTAAGTGCGTTAAAAGATTCTTCTTGCACTTCCGTCCATATTTATTGTTAGTCTTCTTGGTGGCTCTGATATAGTTGATAGATCAACTTATTCACGAAAACTTAAACTAAAATCCTTAAAATCGATTTTAACAAAAATCAAATTTTATCTTAAGATAGGCCGTATTCATTAAAATCAGTTTTAAGTTAAAATTCGATTTTAACCGATTTTAACTAAAATAGCACATTGTCAACACCACAAGCGACTAGAACTGTAATGCGCATGCGTTTTGAATGTCACTCGCGATGGAGGTTGTTTGTTATTGTTTCTCGCTACAGCAGTTTGATCGCTAATATAATGTGGACGGATGATTAGTATGATGGTAATCATTATGAAAATGAGGAAATGGTATTTTACTTATGTGTGTGTTCTAGTGAAATTATGTTGAGCGTGAAACATATTCCGTGGTTCTACTATTACCTTTGGGTTACCCATGGCGACGACATTTCCAGTCTTTCGTCGGAATCTTCGACACAATAAAAGGCTACTGTTTACCTATTAGTTTTGACAAATTCACGGAATAAGGAGATTACTACCGCACGTCTGTTATTACCTGTTATAGTATTGTGAAATAGATGAATGGGAATTGAAATGATTTGTGTTGAAAAGCACTATTAATATGAGTAGGCAGGGCCTAGGCCTTTTTACTCGTTTTTTTAGTTTATTATTATTATGTCCTATCGACATCGTATTGTGACTAGTTAACGAAGATGTAGGCCTATAGATCTACGGTCAGCCAAGGCCCCATGTGTAAGTATATAATATATTGTAAATTTCTTCTTTGACAAGCCTTTCATAGGTGTTACTAAACCGTCTGGCTATGCTAGGCCTTCCACTTGTGACTTACCTAGCATTAGCCTTAGGTCTAACATCATGTCTATATATAGCCTTAGTAAGTAATCATAGCAGACGACTTTTAAGTACCATATTTAGGCAATACCTAAGTAAGTAATCATAGCAGACGACTTTTAAGTACCATATTTAGGCAATACTAAGTTTCTTGGCTTCTAGTAGCTTCACAACAACAATGGCTGAGAAAAGGGAAAGGCAGCGAAACTGGACAGCAAGGGAGGAGTTGGCCTTTGTTGAGGCCTATATGGAAAGGGCCCACATCATAGAGGGCGAATTTGCAGGTCCTTGGGTGGGTGGGGTGTCGTCATCCTTAAAGGATGAAGCCTGGATGGCTATCATGGAGCGAGTAAATAGGTGAGCATAACTTTGGTACAGACAGCAACCTTACTTGGACGTAGTAAATCAAAACAAAAGATCTTTTTAGATTTGAGATCTCATAAGATCTTGTTAGATTTGAGATCTCCATTTAATATGCATAAATAAAAAAAACCCAGTTATTAACATTATAATTATAATTTAATATAATTATTAATACATGTGTAGTGTAGCCTAGATTATATATCTACCAATATACCATAATAATAATTGTTATTTTCAAATTTATACAGCTTATCAATTACCCACACAAAAAAAGAATATATTAAAAAAAAAGTGGGCACAATTAAAATGCTCGGGTGAGTTTTATTTTAAATTTCTATTACACATGTATTAATATTACTCTACTAAGCCTAAGGGCAAGGCAAGGTATAGGCCTACATATATAGGGCTAGGCCTATATTTGAGATGTTTTACAGTTAATCGGCATATTGACCTTTGAATGGTACATATTGTAATTAAAAAATGAATTAGGCTATCGGCTGCTCAACACAGAGTGACACTCGCTAAAGTCAAATAACTTAAATAAATTAACGTAATGTCAACCGTACAATTTGAGTTGCACTGTGGCACAGCTTTTACTAATGTAGCACAAATTACCAATGAATTGACCGACACTATTATCTATAGATCTATTTCTTATTGCAGATTCATAAATTAGGCCCCCCTAAAATATGTGTGCCATCATAGTAATATATAGACAGGCAACCAGTTTCCAATACGTGAAACCATTTTTTAATAAATTGAGCTTACAAAAAAAAAAAAAAAAATTAATATTCAATCTGATTAATGTGCTTCTAACTTTAAAAAGCCTTAAATTTTATTTATTTTCTCAGCTCTACGTAAAAACCGTGAGAATTTACACAAAACTGGTGGGGGACAAGGAGCTATACTATCGGATGCAGAAATGATGGTGCTACAGTTTTTGGTGAAGAAAAATAGCTCACAGATATCTGGTGTCAGTGGGGGGGGGGGGGGGTGGATATATTTAATTGCGGCGAATCGATTTCGCAGTCCGCTGCATTAGGTGAGTTTATTTCATGTAAATTTCTCCTACACATTATTTATTAAAAGTCTGGTTTTATCCAGACACCGCATAATACAGCTAAGCCATAGTTCAAGAAGCGCAAGAACATATTGTACAATTAAAACATTTTATTCACTTGTATTTGCGCTTAAATTTGGTCGTTGAAGAGGTTAAGTTGTTTGAAATCGTATCACAAATATTTAGTTAGTTACACAGACCTTAGGTAGAGGATTTTAAGGGATTTTAATAACAGAATTATGTAGTTTTATTCTCCAACATATTATCAGGATTGGCCTTTTAATCTTTAAATTTAATTTGATAGGAAGCAACATGTATGATTTATATGATGATCCTGTCATCGTACCAAGCTGCAGTTCGGAGAACATTCTGAACTTAAATGAAGGTATGTACATTAAGGACTAAACTGATTGAAATCAAATTTGAGATTGTTTCAAGATTAAAATTTTACAATAACAACGCAGTGTATTATTTGTAGTTAGTTATAAACACTATCAGATATAATAATTTTGATGTTAGCATAAATACACAGAAATACCTTCTAATATTTCCCACACTTTAATTCTTTTTATTTTCGTATATATAGAACTAGAAGAAACAGACACAGCTGGCCTTCTTGGCAATTATGTTGCTGATAGTAGTAACAGTACAGGTATATTATATTTAATTTTGTCATGTTAGTGTGAATGCAGATAAAAATATAGTAAGCTGGCACTGCCAGGCAGGATACGCCCACATTTTCGAGAGATGGTTAGAGAACAAGCAAAATCGAAAGTGATTTTTCCTACAATCAAAGGCTATAATTCATTTGATATGCGCAAATATCGAAAAGAATCAAGATCTTTAGGTTATAAACATGCATTTCAAGTTTCATCAAAATTGAATTAAAATTGTGACCTATACTGGGTCCACAACCTTGATATACTATATTTTAACACTATTAGCGTACAAACGGTGGCCATTTTGTCTGGCCATTTTGTCAGGCAATTATGGTCCGATTCCCCTGAAATTCAAACTCAACCTTCCGTATGTTGTAACGGTGATAGAGTCAAGATAATAATCATGACCTCCAGAGGGACCATAGGTGATTTTTCGGACAATCAGGGGCCATAATTCAGGAAGTTATGATCTGATATGTGATAATATCGAAAAGAACAGTATTCGCATACAAACGGCAGCCATTTTGTATGACAATTTTGTTCCGAATTTTCCCGAAATTCGAACTCAACATTCCTTAGGGTGTAACGGTGATATAATCAAACGATTTTTTAAATCGGTTAATTATTGTAACCTCCAGAGGGACTACAAGCTAAACCAAGACGATTTTGCGTATAATCAGGGGCCATAATTCAGGAAGTTACGATCTGATATGCGCAAATATTGAAAGGAACCAAGATCTTTGGGTTATAACCATGCATTTCAAGTTTCATCAAAATTGAATTAAAATTTTGACTTCTACAGGATCCACAACCTTGATATACCATTTTTTAACAGTATTTGCGTACGAATGGCGGCCATTTTGTATGGCAATTTTGGTCCCATTTTTCTGAAATTGGAACTCAACCTTCCTTAGGATGTAAAGGTGATATAATCAAACGATTTTTTAAATCGGATAATAATTGTGACCTCCAGAGGGACCACAAGCTAAACAAAGACGATTTTGCATATAATCAGGGGCCATAATTCAGGAAGTTACAATCCGATATGCGCAAATATCGAAAGGAACCAAGATCTTTAGGTTATAACCATGCATTTCAAGTTTAATCAAAATCGAAAATTAAATTTGTGACCTCTTCTGGGTCCACAACCTTTATATACCATTTTTTAAACAGTATTCGCGTACGAATGGCGGCCATTTTGTATGGCAATTTTGGTCCAATTTTTCCGAAATTGAAACTCAACCTTCTTTAGGGCGTAACGGTGATATAATCAAACAATTTTTCAAATCAGATAATAATTGTGACCTCCAGAGGGACCACAAGCTAAACAAAGGCAATTTTGCGTATAATCAGGGGCCATAATTCAGGAAGTTACAATCCGATATGCGCAAATATCGAAAGGAACCGAGATCTTTGGGTTATAACCATGCATTTCAAGTTTCATCTTAAATCGAATTAAAATTTTGATCTCTACAGGGTCCACAATCTTGATATACCATTTTTTAACAGTATTCGCGTACGAACGGCGGCCATTTTGTATGGTAATTTTGGTCCGATTTTTCCGAAATTTGAACTCGACCTTCCTTAGGGTGTAACGGTGATATAATCGAACGGTTTTTCAAATCGGATAATAATTGTGACCTCCAGAGGGACCACAAGCTAAACAAAGGCGATTTTGCGCATAATCAGGGGCCATAATTCAGAAAGTTACGATCCGATATGCGCAAATATCGAAAGGAACAGAGATCTTTGGGTTATAACCATGCATTTCAAGTTTCATCTTAAATCGAATTAAAATTGTGATCTCTACAGGGTCCACAACCTTGATATACCATTTTTTAACAGTATTCGCGTACGAACGGTGGCCATTTTGTATGGTAATTTTGGTCCGATTTTTGCGAAATTTGAACTCGACCTTCCTTAGGGTGTAACGGTGATATAATCGAACGGTTTTTCGAATCGGATAATAATTGTGACCTCCAGAGGTACCACAAGCTAAAATAGGTGATTTTTCGGACAATCAGGGGCCATAATTCAGGAAATTACGTTCCGATAGGCGCAAATATCGAAAGGAACCAAGATCTCCGGGTTATAAACATGCATGTCAAGTTTCATCAAAATCGGTTCAAAATTGTGACCTCTATAGGGTCCACAAGCTAAAAACGTGATTTTTCGTACAATCAGGGGCCATAATCCGTGAAGTTTTGATGTGATACATGCCAATATCGCAAGCAGCCGAGATCTTTTGGGGATAAACCTATATTTCAAGTTTCGTCAAAATCCGACAAGAATTGTGACCTGTAGAGAGTCCACAAACAATTGTGGACGGACGTCCGGACGGACGGACGGACATCCGGACGGACGGACGGACGGACGGACAGACGGACAGGGGCGACGACATAATACGTCCACATGAAAATGTGGGCGTATAAAAAACCTTTACAGCGGGAATTCAAAGAGGTGAAAATGCATGTCATTACGAGCCAGTTTGGTGCAGAAAAGTAGGACGTTAAACTTCATTTTGTTTCACTAATGGTCAACATGTATCTAAATTAATTATTTTGTGCAGTAAAAATTAATATTATTGTGTTAAGAGTGAGGATAGGTGACATGAGGTAAAAATGACTACTTCTGTGTTATGAACGTAAGTTTAATTTGTGTTTCAGCTGATCCATCAGAAGGCCAGATGCTCATCAAGAGCCTTTTGAAAAATGATATTAATATTACTGGTAAGAATGAAGTTTGTTAAAGAGCGACAATCTATTGCTCATAGAGAAGCAATTTAAATAAACTGCATGCTTTTAGTCATGAATATTTTTTAAATACAATTGGCCAACTTATTTTTAAGTGTAAAATGAAGAAAATACCATGTCATTCGCTATGTTGTCTCATTCTTCTGCTATTTTACTTCGGTTGGTATTGTATTATTGATTTTGGTTAATTTATTTACTTACAGAAGTAAAGCCTATATCGTGTGCCAGAAAGTTCAAGAAAAAAAGGACATCCTCAGCACAGTTAAACAATGAGTGGATGGAGGAAGAAATACAACTGATAAAATTAAAAAGGAGAAAATTGGAACTAGAAATTAAACTGCTTGAAAAACAGCTTCAATAAATTGATTATTACCATTTTTAGATTAAATTATATCAACTTACTGTCTGAACCATTGTAAATTTTAAACAGACCCTGAGTTCACAAAACATTTTCAGACTTACAGTTTTTAAATAATGCAAGTAATTATGTCAACATATCCTTTCTATAAGTATAACACAAACCTGAATGTCAATATTACTTGCAACAGGTAAATTTTAACATTAGTAATTTCCGCCATTCTCCGCGGGTAGTCGTAACTTTCCGTAAATAAACGTTATTTTGATCCAGAAACACAAGACTTTGCATATAGTTTCTTATTAATGAATTTGATACATTGAAACAACAAAAGTGTTAGGAAGGGCTATACTTTAGTTAAAATAAAGCGAACAATTTTGAGTAAATTCTTAACTCAAGCTTAGAATGCTTTGTGAACTCGGGGCCTGATTTCTTCGATTATGAACAAACTACTTTATTCCAACAAACAAAAAAGTTCTCTCCTCAGTCAAATTACAAGTAATTGGCCTAAAATGTTAATTAAAGCAAGAATTACATATTTAAAAAAGTCAAAACTTAATTATTTCTATGTCTTTTGCTCAATAGGTTATAAACTCACTATGATACGACCATGGACATTATTTCCCACCCTTAAAAATCATTGACACATGAAATAATAACACAATTACCTCCCTTGTTGTCCCATTGCCTCCATTCATTAGCTTCCTTCAAATGTTAGAATTTGAAGTTGAAAATAATATTTTTGCCAAGTTCTCAGCTGTCAATAGTGAATTATATGATTATAGTATTATTCTTTAACAAGGTAGGACTTTTTATGAAATGAAGACCATCTATTTTAAGTCAAATGTGAAAATAAACATGTATTCAAAACGAAACAATAGTGATTTTTTTTATATTTTCTACCCGTTTAAAGATATGTTCCATCAAAGATAATTAGGTCAGGGGTTATTCAATGTTAAAAATAAGGTTTGGAGTCAATGGAGTGTATAAGAAACATTCATACTTTTAAATAAAAATAAGGTTTGAAGTCAATGAAGTGTATAAGAAACATTCATACTTTTAGTTAAAGATAAGGTTTGGATAACGAAAATTCATACTTTTATGAGCCCTTATTAACCTCGAAGGAACATATCTAAAGATTTTAATGGAAATATTGGTTAACAAAATACTGGCGAGTAGCCAATCCAGCTGGAGCATCATTTCCTGGGGTAACTCTGTATAGTTGTTATCTGGATCCTCCTTCATCAAAGCTTCATAGTTGTCTTTTTTTTCAATCGCGATGTTGTGGAGAACTGCACAAGCTGTTATGATCATGATTGCTCTCTCTGGAGTCATTCTCAAGGGAATGAGTAAAGCTCTGTAAAAAAAAATGTAATGGGTTAATAATGAGATTCCAAAGAATGCAAAGTACCTGGATGTATAGACTTTCCTTTGGTGCAATATATAGCCCGGTTGAAATAAAACCACATTTCATTTATATATAGACTGTCCACATCTTGATTGTTAATCAATCTTTATGGGTAGAGAGTATCACCATCCATGGCTTATCTAAATCTTACATTATGCATGGGTTCTCTACGAGTCCACAGGTTTCCTCCCATTATTGAAATAAAATTAAACAGTATGACCTTGTGCATTAATTTAAATGACTTTATTTAGCTTACACAAACCTATTCTTTAAAATGCCAAAGCTTTGCTCAATCCTGACTCTTGTTCTGCAATGACTAGAGTTGTATTGTCGTTGCGGTTCATTCTGGGGGTTCAGGAATGGAGTGAGCATGTAGCGGCGGCTAGCATAACCTGAATCACCCAGCAATACACCATGGTCTCCTGTCAATAACAATAAATAGAATATAATTTTTTAATACAATTAATTATAAAAATATAAACTTCTCAAATGGTGCAATGTACTAGAAAGAGTAAAATAGTATAAAAATGGGTAGTTTTTATTTCACATTAGTTACAAATGAATTATTGGATGTTTAAAAATTTACTTTGGATTTCAAACCACTTTTATAATTTGGCTATATTTAGGAGGGTCATGCGTATATTCAACATACCATTTTCCATATAAGTTTTCACTGCAGATTCATTGAAAACCCTAGAATCATGGCAACTTCCAGGCCACTTGACAATAATGCTTGAAAAGCGATGGTCTGGTAGACAGGTAAACTGCAATAAAATAAATCACTTGTGTTACTCCTGATCAACAACAATTAATTAGCTACATGTTGTATTCGTAATCTCTAGCAAATTTAAACAATTTAAAATTTTAATTACATAGGCAATTAACCAGGCGCGGATTGGGCAGGGGGGCGTGGCCCCCCCTCAGCCCAAGCGAGACGAGACTGGTATGCTTTTTAATTGATGATATAAACTGATTTTCGCATTGTCTCTGCCAGCAGGCAATATATATGAGGAAGGCTCTGGGGGTTATACCAAACCACTAATGCATGCATCACTCTAATGATTACCATTTTTTATTACAATGTATGCCCCCCCCCCCTTTAAAAAAAATCCTGGATCCGGGCCTGTTAACTATAAATTAGTTCTATGATTAGCATTTTAATACCTGGGTATTGAGTGCAGGATAGCCTTTACGACAAATATACTCATTTGTATTTAATGTTGGTTGTTTTATTTTTATTAAGCAGCCATCAATACAACCAATTACATTTGGAAAACCTAAAACAGAAAAGTTATTTAGAAAATATTTTTTAAAAAGTTGATGGGATTTATGTAAGCCTATTACTGAATTAAAACAAAATTATTTCAATATTATTTTTGTAAGGCTACATTAAATCTATTATTGAAAGCAGTTTATAGGCCTTATATATTTCTTTGTTTTTTCAAGAAGTAATTTAGAATAACAATTGAATATGAATGAAGAACTTTAAACATCATTGTGCAAAAGACCACAGCAATAAATGCCTAGCCGAATAGTCTTTTATTAAAGACGAAATTGTTAATTTGTCCGAATCGTCTTCTTCCCGATTTGTAACGTAATGAGTGGTCTCCCGTTAGGAAGTATCATGATGTAAAGTTCAAGGTTATGTCAAAATGTCAACAAACATCGAGGACTTTGGCGGTCGTAGGTCGTAACAATTCGCTTTGCGATTATGTATTTATAAAGTGAGTTTGTGTGGTTTATTTATGATTTTATCTTCTCGTTAAACACACTACAAAGACATGACTAGCTAGTTAGGACTTTATAAAGTGACTATGACTACACTAGCCTACTTAGTACTTACCAGCAAGGCTGAAGAAACGCCGTGAAACATCTGCTTCTTCTCGTTCGGTGGGAAATTTTATGAACAAGTTTGATATGCGTTTCAAAGCATTTGCCACCCTCCATACGGTCCTACTTACAGTGGGTTGTGAAATCCCTAGGGTGTCAGACACGACTAACTGGTAACTACCAGTAGCAAAAAAACGCAAAGCAACTAAAATTTGTAATAGCGCCGGTAGGGGCGACGACCGCTTGGTTGGTCTGTTGAGATTCCTCCCAATGAATCTAACTAAAAACATAATGGTTTCGGGATAAAAACGAAACCGAGAGCGGATTTCTTCGTGATTTAAAACTTCCAGGGGATTTGTACGGTCTCTTATCATTCTTTCGGGTCTAGCAAACAACTGACGTCTGATAAAGTTGGCGGCCATTTTGTTGTGATTTTAAGTTAAGACAGGGTATTAGCTGACTTAACTTAAAATCGATTGTAACTTAAAATCTAGTGAAAATGAGTTTAGTGAATATGGCTTATCTTAAGTTAAGATCAAATTTTAAGTTACAATCGATTTTAAGGGATTTAAGTTTTCGTGAATAAGGCCCCTGGAATATACCTGGTGCAGAAATTAACAAGACCCAAGAAACTTCTAATCTCTGAACCTGATTCTGGTCTCTTGGCGTTGACTACTGCCTGAACTTTTGTTTTCTCCACTTCAACTCCTTTCTGTGAAAATACATGGCCCATGAAGATTAGCTTTTCCATCCCAAAATTACATTTTTTTATGTTTACCATGAATGATAATATCATCTGATGAATTGTTGACTCTTTTACATCCTTGAAGTGTTTGTCCTATAACATGTTGATACATTTCTGGTGCAGAGTTGATTCCAAACATAAGGCGTTTATATCTGAAGAGTCCAATATGTGATGAGAATGTGGTGATAAACAGGGATTCAGACTCTAATTATATCTGGTGATATCCCCATTTGAGATCTAGCTTCGAAAATATGGTGCTACCATTCATATCGGAAAAAATTTCTTCCACTGTCGCAATTGGATGTCGTTCTCGGATGATTGCCTGGTTGGCCTGCCTCATATCAACACATATCCTTAGTTCGTCACTGTTGGCTTTTGGTACAGCAGCTAAACCGGATACTCGTTCGGTGACATCAGCATTTTCTAATTCTATAAGCTTGTCTGCTATCTTCTTTCTAACATGAAAAGCCTGTCTTCTGGTTGGCTGGGCAACAGGTTTAACATCTGGGTTGATATGTAATTTTCATTCAAAATTCTTTAGTTTTCCAAGTCATTTAAAACACTCTGGGAATTCCTTGATTAAACTGTCATATCTTGCATTATCTACTTTCTTATCTGAGACCTGATTAACTTCTATCTCTAAAATTCCCATCTCTAGAGCCGTCTTTCGGCCTATCAGGAGTGTTCAATTTCCTGGGACATAAATAAATTCAGTCGTCTTACTTGACTTCCACATGTAAAATCAGTTGTGATTTTTCCTTTAACTTTAATTTCATTCTGATTTCCATAACCAAAAATCTTCTTGTTTACTGGATCTAATTTATAACCTTTCTTCTCTAATTTTCTTCGAATCAGCGTGTTGATTATGTTAACTCCAGCTCCTGAATCAATAAGGAAATCTTCTTGTATTCCACCAATGTTTGTTTGCACTATACAGCTACTCTTTTCATTATTCGATACCATAAAAACATTTTCTTCGTCAGATTCTTCTCTGTTTTGTAAACAATTGACACCACGTGAGCTGTACTTCCTGTGTCTTCCTCTAAAAGAGTTACGTCCCCTTCCTCGTGTTGATTTTAGGGGTGGGGCTTGCGATGGGTGACCTCCATATGGAACCGATTTACGTACCATGGCCAGGTGCCCGTATTTTCCACATCTTCTACATTGGCGCCCTCTAGCTGACCGACACTGTTTAGAAATATGTCCGGCTTGACCACAACGAAAACATACTATTTTGTGTGGAATCCGATTTGTTTGACACCTGTCATTTCTGTATTGATAGAAACCCTCCTTACTACTTGACTGATCAACGTGTCGAGCCTCATTGAAGTAGTTTCTGTCATTTGATTGGTTGAATTAACTAACCTGATTTACGCTCATTTTTGACATGCCGCTCTCCATTTCCTTGGCCTGAATATCCACATTTTCCGTAACCCGTGCAATGCCTAAACACTTTTCGATCGTAATGTCATATTCTCGCAAGCATTTTCGTCTCATCGTATTCGATTTACATTTTTCGATCACCTGTTCACGTAAGGCCTCATCTAAATTATCCCACTCGCAAGTTGCCACTAAACTTCTCAATCTGGTCACGAATGCATCCAAATTTTCATCCTCTTCTCGTTTGGCTTGTTTGAAGAGATATCTTTCATACGGCACATTTTTCTTTGGCAAATAATATGCATCCAATTTATCTGACGCTGTCTGATAATCCGTCCCCGTATCTACGAGAGTTTAAAAAATCTTTTGAACCTTCTGTCCCGCTAGGTGCAATAAAAGTGCTCTCTTCTGTCTATCATTCGTTACCGCTGCGGCGTCTGCATAGAGATCAAAACCACCCTTCCATTCTTTCCACCGCTGTCCCACACCACTGGCTTCTCCATCTGCGTTAAACGGCTCCACTGCTGGCAATGATAGGTCGACATTTCGTCTCGGCGCCATTTTTCAAATTTTTTCGTCTCACACAGGACGTCAATCAACTCCACACAGAGAATTTCCAGTCTATAATTCGTCCAAAATAATACCGCCTAACACTCCTCGCCGGATTCGAAATCCTTTTTCTCGTCGCCAATGTAATGTTCAGCGTCTTTGAACATTAACGACATGACACACGACACAACACATGTGCTTCGCTGCTTAGCTTTATTACAACTGCCCAAAAAAAGGCCCGGAAAGTATGCCTACGTATATAACCACGTGACCACTTACCAGAGCGAGGCTTAGTCTGTAACACCTTATATGGTTATATACTCAGTTATAACAATCCGTTAAATTTCTGTTGCCGGAAAGTCAATTTCATTATCTGTTAGCTAACGGATTCATTAAAGTTAATCCTAGGGCAGACGGATAACTTTACCCACAATTTATTTCTACATACTGCTCACATTAAACATCATTTTGCAAAATGGCCGACAACAAAAAAAGAAAATCAAGAAGCAAAAACTGTACAGTAGAGGAGGAAAATTCAATTCAACCGTTGGTGATAAAAACAGCACAGTTATAAATTGCAAATTTTCAAATGAGGTAACAAATCGTAAAAAAATGAAGTATGGGAAGACATAGCACAAAGATTAAATTTTCAAGGTGTTGCACCGATAACCACCAAAGAAATTAAAGGCAAATGGGGCAACATGGCACAAAAGGCTAAAACGGTTTTTAGCTAATATAGAACCAGCCAACACAAGACAGGTGGGGGACAGATATAAGTCAAGCTACGACAAATATTATTGATATTATGAAGGACACTGCCGGTTTAAGTGGCGTTTCTGGGGGAATCGATTGTACTGTCATTCTAACTACTAGTACTAGTAAGGTATAACCTAAGTTACATTCAACTTGTAAACAAAGTAAATTGATTATTGTTGACCCCCCCCCCCCAACAATTTATTGGAGAGAAGCAGAACACGTTTTGATGGAGAGAGGCCATAAACGTAAATTGCGACAGACTAGGTTTAGGGTTAAAAAGTAAATATGATAACAGTGCAAGACGCTTTAATCTTTATCAGTATTACTTGTATTAACTGTTTTCCATTCCCAAACTAGGTCATTTCGGCACTAACATACGGTTCCATTTTACTTCAGTAAATCGCGCGTACATAGTGGGTCTTTAGTAGAGTTAAGCCGATTTTCCACTAGGCGAATTTATTCGCGCGAAGCGAAATTTTTCGAGTTCAGGCATGCGCAGTATAATTTCAGGCATGCGCAGTATAATTTCACTGAAATTATATTGCGCATGCCTGTACTCGAAAAAATTTGCTTCGCGCGAATAAATTCGCCCAGTGGAAAATCGGCTTTAGGGAACCAACTTCGTTAACAACAGGTTAACCATTTGGCCACCCAACCCTCTATTAACTTATGAACACATGATTTTACAAATATATGATATAAACAGAAGAGAGTAAGGGGGTTTGACGTCCACTCTATACAAACATGGCCATTTCGGGACTAACATATGGTTCAATTTAACTTCTGTTATTGGCTTCCACGTAGATTGTATTTACCAGTAGGAGGTAAAAGGAATTATGATTCAGTACTGGGCAGTGACAATTTAATTTAAATTATTTTATCCCGACCTGCTATCGTTCACTAGTGGTAGGCACCATAAACAGAATGATATGGTCGATCAATGGTCAACTTCTGAGTATCAATTTCAGTAGCCACAGTTTATTTAGAGTCGACTTGAATATCATCAAGTGGAAAATAAAAATACTTACCTGGACAACAGCTACAGAGATTAAATTGTTTAACTTTATCACAATGTAAACGTCTCCGGCTAATTGCGGGTCGTCTCGGCGAGTTCCACCATCCTTTTCTGTGTGCCGTACAACTTGAACAAGTAAGAGTCACCGCAAGATACACCAGACTTAAAGAAGTATACATATTGAAACTTGAAGTTAAACGCTACTGACGAGTGTTCTCTTTAGGCGCCATTTTAAACACAATTGTAAAGAGAAAGATATCTGGCCACGACACCATCTGGGAGGAAGCAAGTATTACTATTGGTGGAGAGGAATATCTTATATTGACGACTATATTGATTACGACGCACCATCATCATAATTCGTCCATACTCAATAAAAAGGGAGGATAATACATATAATATACAACTGCAAGTGTTTTTTAAATTATAAATGTATTTATTTTCAAAAAAAAATATTTTGTGAAACTCATGTGTTAAAACGTTCACCACAAATGCCCCCAAACCTTGTAATAAATAAAACGATTTTAGTAAATAAAAAAATGAAAAAAATAAATTTGAAATTGCCATGGGAACGTTTTAAGCGGTTAACATACTCAAGACCAATACGCTAATCGTCTACCACGAATCATATTGGTGGTTATTTTGTCACCAGTAACTTCCTTGATCGGGCTTACCAGTACCACCCCAGTGTCAAAATCTAGAGCGTCTCTTCGTCCATTAGTGAACAGAATTAATATGAAACTTGTGTGATAATATTTGGTAATTGATGCGAAATTACATTAGGCGAATATAAGTGCACCAGAGGACAGGGTTTATGATTTTATACATACTTATGTTTTATTTGTCTTCTCCTAGTTTACAAAAATAGACAAGGAATGGAGATATATGATGGCTGAAATAATATTGTTATCTTTCATATAATTGATTCTAAATTCATATACAAGAAATAGAGTACATGCTGATTAGTTTGATACATTAACTGAGCTATAAACTAATGGACATATTGGTCATTTACAGGTGTCTTTGTTCGCCTAATTAGGTAACAATCCCTGTCGATATTTATGGTGGGGTGAATGTCCATTCCATATTTTGGTACCTAGCCGTTCTCGGTTGTTTACGTAAATAACACAGACACAATAATAGGCACAGACGACCACTTACAAGATCGGTCGCATTTCTTTTTTTGTTACGTCTTTTATGTAAATCATTTTAGTGAAGCCTGTACCAAGACAGGCCCGGGACTGTACAGCGCAGTGGACGCTTACGGCTGGCCCTCGGATCCATTCACTTGATTTGATAGTTGTTTAGTTCTTGCAGTGTCTGTTTTCTGTCTTGTCCGCAGGTTTTTTTGTTTTGCGTGTAGTGCAGTCCTCCTGCATTAACTAATAAAGTAGGGAGTAAGGGCTAGAATAGTTAGACACCATGTACATTCTACAAGAGTTGAGTTTTTAGACAAGCATTTCACGATGTAGTGGTTTCCGGAGTCTTGCCCTGGGGTTGAGAGAAAGGGGTGTTAATTTTAAATATTGTAATATAGACTATAACTGTGCAACTGTTGTGGTATAAAAATATCTAGCAATAACAGTATCCCTGTTCCCGTTACTTAGTAGACAGGGCGCTACACTTAGCAGGTACCCTTTGCAAGGAGAATACCGGTCCTTGATGATGTTAGTGTTTCTTTACTCGTAGGTCCTTTGGTCTTTGGTTATTTCATTGCTACTTAAAAGGGTGATACGTTCTAACAAGGGTTACCAGAGAGGTGGAATGGATTAGTAGAATTCAGAGGTTTACTGATGACTGGGGCCAATGCCTTAATTGCATACTTTACCAACAAGATTCAAGTATAGGACAGATGAAATAAATACTGCTTCATAAACTTATTGATTATTATTATCGAACTGAATTTAACATGAAATTTTACATGTATTTTGTGAAATGAACACAAGAATATGTTACCAACCCACGTACTTTGATTCTGTTTGGGGGATCACGGTGGCTAAGTGGATAAGGCGCTGGTTCGCTAGCCTGGAGGTTGAGTGTTCGATCCCTGCATTGGCCGAGAAAGTTCATCTCGATTTTCCGGTGTGATTTCCCCTTGTCAGTGATGCAGAAGGAGGGCCTGACAAGGACAGCTGTCTAGTCGTTCGGATGGGACGAAAAACCGAGGTCCCGTGTACAAATTGGAGTGCACGTAAAAGATCCCTTGGCAGTTGGAATTCGATATAAGAGTAGGCCGTAGCGCCGCTGCCCGGGCAAAATTTCCCTCATAGCACACTGTTGGCGTATGCCCGTCTTCAATTGGCCCAGGTTAGGTGCTTAAGCTTAGGACGTTAAACCCCATTTCATTCATTCATTCATTGATTCTGTTTACGCCAACGTTGAATTATGCTGATGGAATTTTCCATACACAATTTTAATTATTATTTCAGAATTTGATTTTTTAAATCTCCGTTTCTTGTCCTTTCTGTGGTTTAACAAACGTCTTACTCTTCTGCACAAATGGGATGTAATTGCGATTGACATACGCCATGTAGTGTGCCCTCTAATTCAAACTATAATGGACTTTTTTTTAATAAATTGTCCCATCCGAATGACTAGATTCCATACATTTTTAAGCCCCTTGTTCTGCACAAATAACACTAGGAAACCATAACGAAAAATCCTGTGGTACTTTCTCGGCTATCTCCGAGCTCGATATTTGGATATTCAATTGCACATATATTGACTCCAAAGTAACAGTAATTGGACTTTGTGCTTGGATTATTTACCGGGCATTTTATTTTGCACAAACAAGTAGTTAAACATAAGATTACAAGGATTTCTAAGACTTTTTGTTTATGGCCAAACATGTTATCCTGGAAATTTTTTCCAAATAAGTCCACACCCCAAAATGGGTATTTTGTTTTTAGTTTAAAGGGCTAATTCCGATATTTGTTTTGGGAATAAAACTGCTTAATTTTGTGTTAAAATCCCTTAAAATAATTGAGTCACGGGCCGAGTAACTACTTCAGTATTTATGATACGTTTTCAAACAACTTAAATCCGCCAGTCTTCATCTGGAATTCGAGATCGGTGCCCCAAGTTGAACTTTGTGGTATCTGGATAAAACCAAACATTTTTTTAATAAAAAAAATGTGTAGTTGAATTTTACCTTTCTTTATCAAGTACGGCACATGGGTTATTCACTGCATAACCCTCTCAAGTAACCGCATTCGGTTATAAGGTGACCCAACGAAACAATTGACCCAAAATCTGAAGAGGGTTCCGTGTCCGGATAAGCAGTTTTTGAGCCTCTGTTTAATTCGGGATTGTCTCTTTAAACAATATTTTATTCAATAAGCTGAATCGGATTGAACAACAGGCAAAGGCCTATATTAAGTACTCTCCCGAAATATAAAATTGTTAAATCTTATGTTTACAATACATTGGTGGACATATGTACAGGCAGTTGGTAACAAACATACATACATTACTTAAAGTGTAATTTTAAGTTTTGAATATTTTAGTGTCAAAATCTCTTGCTGACTTTTATGCATGTTTGGACTATTTCAAATGTGTTAGAATCGGTGTTACCTGGAAGGTCAATTGTAACATTTTGTTTAAGGTGGTATAGATTATTTTCAAGAATTGTTCTTGGGGCAGAGTATGCTAAACATATGAACAAATAATGGTTATTATCTTCTTCCACAGAATTACACCTAGGACATACTTTTGTTTCACTTATAAAGCGGTGGCATATTAGGTTATCTAAGTTGCTAGCTTCATTGGCAGTGGATGATATTCTCCTTTCTATTCCCAGTATTATAATAAAGTGGTGGTCTAATTAAAGGATACACACGTGAAAGGCCCAATTTAAAGGTACTTAATGTTTGTGGGATTTTAATATTTTCAGGTAAGTTGTTCTAAAGTTTTATTGTGCAGGGAAAGAAACTATAAGAATATAAGCTGGTTTTACAAAATAGTAGATTGAGGTTCAAATTTCCACTACGAAGATTATAATTTGATATTGACGGTTCAAATTGTTAAAAGACTTCAGACAGATAAATGGGACTTACGTTGTTCTTTACTTTCTATAAATTAATTAATTTTTGATTTATTCTGAGATTGGACTATGATTCCAAACCAAGCTCTTTGTATAAATTATGTGAGACAATTTGTTCTTTCATCAGGTTCTTATGACAAGACTAGTTTCAGCTTCTATTAATACTTCTATTGTTCTAAACATATTATGTACAAACATCGTAATAACAAGACACCCATAACTTTACATGACTTGAGGGAGCCATGCCCTAGCTTGGCTAAGAGACGCTCTCCCTCGTTTCGTCTAGTGTCGTACCAAGGCGTATGGCCCCAGCTCCAGTGTCCTGTCTGGACCTCTCTGCTAGAACAAGCGTCTATGGCATCTGTCATTATGTAACAATTGTTTAAAGATGAATTTCTTCTAAGGACAGTTATTATTCTACCTGCTTCAGTTTGAACACTTTCTAATAGGTCAGAGTCTTTCTTTGAACAGTTACCCAATACAATATATATCGGCATATTCTAAAATCGGGCGAATAAAAGCATTTCAGTATACACACGCTTTTTGGCATTTATTTGAAATGTATTTTGACCATAATGCATTAGACTAAAATTTTAATGAGTAGTAAGGTTTTCAAATTTTGTATTTTCAAAAATAACGTCTTGGCGGATTGTATATTCCCTCGTAAAAATATTATTTTTAGTTTTATTGGGGTTAAAAGTTACACGCCATTGTATGGCTCACGATGAGATAATATTTAGATCTTCAGTTATAGATTTTGCGCCACTTAGAGGATCATTATCAATAATATTATCGGTGATATCATTTTAAAAAATTAAAAATAGGAAAGGGCAGAGAACACTTCCTATAGACACCATAATCGGTATGCAAATAATTTGATTTGAAACCTTCTAAAACTACACAATAATTTACAAAGATTCAATAATTACTCAGCATGAATGAAATGAAAGTATTGTCAAATGAATGTAGTGTCGATTGAAAGATGATAAATCAAATTATATTATATCTTGTTGAAAGTCCACTAAATTAAATGTTTATTCGGTTTGAATTGGGTGTAGAAATAAATAAACCTAGATCTAACAGAGACTTGTTTTGTTTGATTGGGTTGAGTTGTGAATAGTTGTAGTTGATCTAACTATTTGTTGGTTTAACATGAATGATGCACTATTCAATGACTGGTGATCGGGCTGATTTTCACGAGTGATTAATATACTTTTGTCGAAAATGAATATGTTGTAGATGCAGCTTAATGTTTTAAATGTTTTTTGTGATGATCTTTAAAATGTGGCACTTACAAAGCAATGCAGTATTAAGTAATAACCTTTTTACATACGTCTATTATGCTATGAATTATGTCATAACTCCCGTTTTCACAGGAAATTGATGTAAAAATTAAAACAACTTGCTTCCCCAAAATAATTACACTATGTAATTTCAAGGATACCCCTGATTGTTAAAGAGTTTTAAATACTGAAATATTCCAATTTTATAAGACAAAATACTGCTTTGTGACCCTTTGACTACAGTGGCTTGTTATCACCTAAATACAGCATGTGTTTACATTTATCAATCCATATTTATGTGGACACATGTTGGATTTGTTACCACGGCAACATTGTTTGGGAGTGGGCTTACAAGTTTCATTATAGTTCATTACAGTTACCTTCAATGCAACCAATTTGCAGCATGCCTTCTTGTATACTGGCCAAGGTTTCTAGAAATAATTGTCTTTCGCCTCAGAATTTCCAAGAAATAGTGAAGTATTGGCATTTTGAGACATACAAAGTGTAAAAATGGGCCATTTTGTAGAAAAAAGGTAAAAGAAAGTCAATTTTTGAAAAATATTTCAATATTTTAAATATTTGTGATGAGACTTATTTGAAACTCTCTAAATCTTTTTACAGAACCACATCTTGACAAAATTAAGAAAGATTCTTCAATCCTAGAACAAAGGGCCCTTGGACCGGAGCTGCAACCGGGTAGACAAAACAGTACATTTCTTCTGTAATTATTATTATTTTTTTTTGATTCTGTATTATAATTTTGCAAAAATAGATGTGAAGCTATAAAGAAATGAATTTTGATGATATATAAACTTTAAAAACTATGTATGTAAACAAGCCGACAGTTTGCGAGAGGCCTAAATTTGATGATATGATCTCCAAACTGTCAGGAATTTGACATATGACATTTTCATAATAAAAAAAAAGTGAAATGTTAAAATTTCAAAAATATTTGACAATTTGTGAGGGGAATTTATGATTTTAGTCAATATTTTCAAAATTAGTGGAAAATATCTAAATGTATAATTTTTACTTTTTCTGCATTAAAAGGGTGAGACGGGAGGAAGGTACAATAATTTCTCTCAATTCTGCCTAAAAATGATGATAAGTTGTCTGAAAATCTACAGATTACCACCAATATTGCTGTCAAAATTGTAATTATTCATCTGTTATAAAATGAAATGTGTTGCCTGAATATTTCCAATGCTAAATAATTTGGGAAGGGTCCATGTGTTTGTCAGATATTAAAAAGGTATCCATCTGTTTGTCAGATATTGAAAAATTATATACTGCTGAGGTATGTTAGAATTTTAAAAACATGAGTGAACTGCAATTTGTTGTCGTGTTCCTGTGACTTAACACAATTTTAATCTTTTAAAAATCTGAAATTATTGCATTTCCCCTATCAAGAAAGTAAAATGTATGTGTTTGCAGGGAAATTTCTCTGTCTTCATTTTATTCAGACTGGCTAACACTTCGACTCCACCCCTTTTTTCTTGAACGTGATATTTGTATAATTCGATTGTATATATATTGACTTTAAATTAACAGTAATTGGATGTTGTGCTTGAATTTTAGCCAGGCAATTTATTTTGCACAAACAAATAGTTACACATAAGATTTCAACGACGTGGAGGTGGACGTTAAACTCCATATACGAACAAATAGAAGAGAGTAATATTTGTTTTAATTTGGATATAAATATACATATTACGTTCCATCGAAACTTGATGACAAATGTGACCTAAAGAGGGTTCACACCCTTAGTAATACACACTTCTACTCTAGTTGTGTACAGGGGGTGGGGGGGGGGTCATTGCACGAATTAGTCCTAAAGGTGTAACGTTTAAACATTTAAACGTTTATTTTTAAACGGATACAAATTTTGTCTCCTAGATAGCCCATTGGCTTATATTTTGATTTGGTTGAACAATCTGTGGCCAGGACGTTTTTTTGATCGATAAAACATGGGGGGTTAGATGGCCGAATGGTTAGCACGTGCGTGCTGTATCATAAAGCATTTTATTGAGTCAACTAGCGTGGTTTCGAATTCACGTTTGTAAGTGACAAGGAGTAGGGTCGTCTGTCCAGCCTCGTGCGTTTTCTCCAGGTCCTCCCACTGCTAAAGACTCCTACGCGCAAACGAATTATAAACATACATTCTAGCTTCATAAAAATCGGATAAAAAATGAGACCTTTAGATCTTCGTACCATCACAGACAAAGCATTGATTTTTTTTAAATGTTTGTTTGTTTTAGAAATCAATTTTTTCAGAATAATTATATCTTTCGGATATCAACCTGTATTTCAAGCGGTCAAAAATGTGACCTGTAGAGTGACCACAAACAAAATATAGGCGACCATATTAAATATCACATAATACGGCTAAGATTATAAATATATAAGTGTAATTATAATTCCATCCTAATTTTGACATAGCATTAACCATTGTTGGTTTTGTTGGTTTTTCTGCCCTTGGTGTCTGATATAAATTGTTGAATCAACCCTTCAATATGGATTCATACGCGGTGAACAGTCCATGCTTGTTTTTCGTTAGTCAAATGAGTTTTGGAGACATTCTGTAAATATACATCCATCAAATCTGCATTTTTGAGATTCAAGTTTGAATGTCGAAAAACAAGTAGTTCGTTTTGCGACATTCACCAATATCGAAAAACGAGTATTTAGTATAACATGATGTTTTGCGGTAGTTTGCCGGTATATAATATAACCCCTGTATAGCGCAGTGGTCACTTACAGCTAGCCACCCGATCAACTTACTTACACATATACCTGTTATATTTATTATTTAAAATATATATTGTGTGTGTCGTCCACGTGTTTGTCTTGTGTATATTTTGTTTATGTGTCGTAGACTAGTATATAACTGTGGAAGTCTCCTGCACTATAAGTTGACGAATATTGTTGCTTTTCGGCTTGTACATGTCACCTGTATTAAAGGAGCTGAATCTCTAATATTTGAGACCTAGAAATTGGCATAATAATATATATATAAACTGATGTACATTCTTTCAGTCATTTCCGTCTTCACTCTCCTTTCAACCCAGTTATGTTCGGCGTAAGCAAATCGAAAGTAAATCTCCAGCGTCTGGTTAATCCAATCAGCATAGTATTCATTGCGTAGTGCTCTCTAGATAAGAATATGCGTCACCGTCTAACCCCTCTCTTCAAGTCCCTTGTTAAAAATGGGTCGGAAACGCATTATGGTGCACGATTCGTGTACTAATGGTATTTTTTAAAAATTTGTCTTAAATATTGAATATCATAAGCCCATCTTTCCAAAGTAAGATCACAACATCAATGTTGATTTAAATTGACAAATAAATTGTGTTTTCATTGCTAAAGATTTTGGATGATATTGCGTTAGAGACTTAGCTCCTTTAATGTACACTGTATATAGGTTTTCTTTTGTTGAGTGAAGCTATATATACCTGTATACATGTTTTCATGTAACACATTGGTAGTATATGTAGAGGATATTAACCTACTCAAGGTTGATATGTTATAGAACCCGCGGGCGAATCCCAATGGTTTTATAACATATCTATCCGAGTCGTTAAGGTTTATATCTGACATATACAACGTCCACCCTTAAATTAAATTTCTATTAAAAGCCAGGTATGATTGGATACCTACTCGGTAGTTTCCGATAAATAACGAACATTATTGAAATAATCACGTGCAATTACGTGGTTGTTGTTGTTTACACATCGCCATTTTTAAGAATTGAATAGCAAGAAAAAACAAAATGGATAGGAATACGAAGTCAGACGAATATACCATCTCTTTTAGCCAATATATTGACGATGTAATTGATGTGAATGCAACTATCGGTGAGGATCTATTCCGATGAGGCTCTATTCAAACCTAAAGGAAATCTGGATGACCTGGCGCCTGGTACGTTCGGGCATTTTTATGTGCGAACTCTTAGTTTTCTTTTACTTGCACGCGCATATGTACTATTTCTTTTTCTTTTACAAGTCCCCAAATCTGGGATTTCGTGCGGAGGTAGTTCTGAGGTAACAGTCTGTGAAGTAGAACATTTGCCACTGTACCTGTGTATCGCTAATTATAAACCGAATGTGTGAAGAAAATTTATACATATCAGTCAAAAATTGTTCAGTACAAACTGAGTTGATTCACGCTCAATTTGCTAGTAAACAAACCATGGGTTTATTTTCTCGACAATGTCAACGCGGATTTATTGACCTTGTTTGAACTTACCCATAGCTATATCCTTACACCGAGAGAAATTATCTAGTCTCGGTGAAAAGAACCATGGTCATCTGGTAGAAAATTACTTTTGTATTTTTTGGAACGGAAAACAGTGTTTTTAAAAGCAAACTAGCCTGCCGCACATGAGGAAGTCATTATACTAATAATAAAAGGCGAGACCTCTTTTTGCAGCGACTTATCACTGAGTAGTAAACTGTCGTGTCAATTAACCTTAGTTACGCTTGAGTAACCTAATTAACGCTGACGTTAACACAAATTCATTTATGTAAACACCAGCTACTTTTTTGAATCGTTAAATAAAACTTTCTAAATCTAAAGCCTAGTGTAACTCTTCTATCTATTTTACTAATAAATCTAACATGTAAACCTTTTTGATTAGAATATGCTCGTTATTTCCTTTTTTTCTAATGTAACCTATTTATTCTCTTTTCTGGGTCAGTAATACAAGGCTTTTGTATCCAGACCTTTTTCGTATATTTCCACACCTTTAGTCTTGGTTTTCCAGAAACCAAAATAAATTAACATTGCAACTGCCCATTGTAAATTTTTTAAGTAGATCTTCTCTACAATTTATGAATTTATTAAAAGTTTATTGTTTACACTATTTTCCTTTAAGCTTATAGTCACCAAATATATCCACATTTGAACCTTTTGGGAACACTCCCTGAATTTAAAGCCTATTTTCCCCAGGGACACTGTTAACCTTATTACTGTTTCAGTACAATATACTTGACAATTCTTGATGTAATGCACCTTTCTTGCTTACATAGAACTTTAAGAAAATTTATCCAACTTTAAAGACCTTTTTACATTGATAATATACTAACAAATTTAACATGCAATTTCTATCTATGGAAATATGTTTGACAGAGAAGGCCTACCTAATCGCTTTTGTCATGTTCACGCTTTCCTTATCTATGTTTAAAGATACAAAATATACTAATATGTTTCCAAAATTTTAAAAACCGCCATTTCGACTAACTAATATTAACATCAAATCTAGGATTTTGTTTGTTTTTCTTCTTTTGATCAGAAAGTACTTATGTAAATGATTCCTTCCAGCTAACTTTACTTGCATCTGTATGACTGTTACGGCTTGAATTTAATAAATGTATTTCCGCTACAATATGAGTGTGTAATTACATGCAATGTTTTTAACTGTGCATAACTTATTGGGGGGGGGGCTAGTGGTCTAGAGTATCGCGCTTCGACCTCTAGCTGGCTGGCCACCTCCGCCTTGCAGCTACGGTTTCGAGCCCTGGTGTGAGTGTATGTGGCATGGAGATAGGGGCGCCTTCTCAACCTCGTGGGTTTCCTCCGGACACTCAGGTTTTCTCACACTGCTAAAGACCCCTACGCGCAAGTGAATTATTGAAATGGAATTAAACCATATATGTTAGTCCCAAAATGACCAAGTTGTGTTGAGTGGACGTTAAAACCCATTTCCCTCCCTCTCACATAGCTTATTTTACGTTTTATATTTGTACATATAGCCTAATCAACAACTAAAAATAACTGAAAAAAGTGGTTTTAATATCAAATATTGTAAAATATTTTTAGCCTAGATATACTAATTTCTGTCTAAGACAATACCACTATATAATATGGAATGTATTGAAATTGTGTAAAATACACTGTTAATATGTAATGTATATGCCTATTATGCCTGAAAAAACATTTTACAAGATAAAAAATAAACAAAAGCCCCCCAAAACAGTGGATAGCACTCGTGTCTAACAAATCATAAAGCTGTGGTGTTACGGTGGCGGCATAGTATTTCACCGTAACACCACAGCCACTCTAACCATTCATAATGCATCTAACTATTCCTTTACAGCGCTTGACTTTCCCAAACGTCAACAACACACCTCATACACCACTCATACATCCAGTTCGCTCATTAACCCTTGTACCACGTCTACTGGATCAAAAGGAGTTTTTTTCCAATAATTCTGACAGTCAATGAACCATGATTGAAGGTTCTCACTATTAGTCTTTGTTTTGAGAAGGACTTGACCGACTGTTTTAAGTGGACTGTACCAAAAAATACTTTATAAAGGAACTCTTGGGCGAAAAATACTTTCAAGTCTTGGATTGTGTGGATGGAAAGAAAATTCTGAAAGATATCTTGGACATTGAGTATGAAAACCCGATTTAAATATGCCGATAAATCCGCCGTCTATTTCATCCCTGAATGTTTCAAACTGTCCATAACAATATTTAATTGTCAAAAGAATACAAAAATATTTCTGTGTTTTTTGTATTAATTCCATCATCTACGTCATCCGCGGTTCATAATATGAACCAAATATATCGACCTGAGGTGCCGTAATTAGCGGTTGATATGAACAGAATATCAACCTATGATGACGTCATGGCAGGTTATTATGTGATATACCTGCTATGGACAACCACCAGTTGTATATATAGCTATATATATAGGTATACATAACATATTCAACCCCAGTCAATTATTGACCTTACAACATCTGATTTACAACAGACCGATTAGGGGCGGGGTTCCTATAAATCTACAGACGTTGAAATGTCATTTTTGTCCCCCGCCTGTCCGCCCGTCACACTTTTTGGGACACAATAACTCTCTTTCTAAATGAGCTAGAATGTTCAAACTTGGTAAGTATGTGTTTCTTAGGTCAATACCTTGATGGAGTTCGAAGATGAGCTTTTTCTTCTTAGGGTAAGCAGAGATAAGCACTTTGATTGGTTGATGCTTTGAGACACGATAACTTTAGTTCTAATTAAGTGAGAGTGATGAAACTTAGTGTATGGTTTCATTACATCAATACCTTGACTAAGTTTGATAATGGGCATTTTCTTCTCAGGGTAAGCAGAGCGATAAGTTGATTGGTGAAGATTTTGGAACACAATAACTCTCATTCCAATTGAATTGGAATGTACATTTGGTTAATGGTTTGGGGCACGATAAATTTAGTTTTAATTAAGTGAGATTGAGGACATACGCGTATAGCTTTTTTTTTACATAAATACCCCGACTAAGTTCGATAATAAACATGTTCTACTGAGGGTAAGCAGAGCGATAAGTTATTTGATTGGTTGAGACTTTAAAACGTTATACCTCTCCGCCTAACTGAAGTGGAATGTTCAAACTTGGTGTAGGCGTTCATTAGGGAGTTCGGTGATGAACATTGTCTGTGTCACAAAATTGGACCTTTGGTTCTTTTGGGGGCGGATTGACGGTCATGCACTGATATAGTTCCTATTAACAAAACACAATATGCTTGAAATATCGTTATATAACTACAATATAATACAATAATATATATTTATGTAATTATTCTCCAATTTCACGGATCACAGTTTTACATTGATGAAATGACGAAACACGCGCACACAGCAGTCATTAAATTAAATATGTAACTCTCCACAGCACATTTTTGATGATTAAGATGATCAGTGTGATGAGTTATTCATATAGATCTTTTCATTATTTTAACACCATAAAATAACTGGAACAGTAACGATCGGTCCCAGCAACAATATCGGTAACACTAACCGTAGCACTTTAACATGATCAGAAACAGAAACAGGACATAATCATGTCATAATCAAAATCAGAATCAGAATCAGAATCCGGTCACCTATAAAACATAACACAATGTTTAACAAATAATCAAAATATTTCTACATTTCTACGATTATTAACATTACAAAAATCAAACAATACTTACAAGCATTGGTACTAATTATTACTCATAAATCACACAGATTATCATTATAACGACACACAGTCTAAACCAACAACACACAGTTAGTTGAAATATATATGAATGAAGGATTCATGAATGATTTGCATGATCAATGGTTACTACATGTGATTCTCCCAAAATCCATTATTAGAGTCACTATATAAATTCATATCTACCACCACGTAAACTACAGTTTCACTCACAACCAATCAAAGCACGACAACAAAACAGGCAGTCCACATGCATTCAATGCAATCATACCTACAACCAGACATGTGAATTACTCCACCTTTGCATATATTAACTATCATACATCTTACAAATAAACAATAAAATCAAATGTTTATAAATCAAACTTTATTACCACAATTTGGAAACATGTTCACCAGGTGTCATAAACTGCAATAAACAACAATAACATATATACGAAATTTAATAATGTACAAATACTTGTGACCTTGAAATATTACGCATTACCAGCGTGAATATATATCTATTATCTGGTACATCCTCGACAAACTCCATGTAAATTATCTTTATCTAATAAAGATGTTGTCATACGTGACAGTCTGCTTACGGTAAGCATACATGGAATCTGATCCCCGATGGCAAGCTAAAGCGTTCCATCTGTTTAGAATGTTATGTGCACAAAACCTCTGCTAATGATCAGTTTCTTTCTCCGTTGTGCATGTGCATTATAGACTTGAGAGTGTTCAGCATTAAAGGAAAACAAACAGAGTATTCAGTAAAGGAATAATAACAATACAGCCAGTAAAAGGAGCACTGAATATGAAAGGATCTTTTATGAAGGGGAATTGAATATGAAAGGCTCTTTTATGAAAGGGTACTAAATATGAAAGGATCTTTTATGAAGGGGCACTGAATATGAAAGGGTCTTTTATGAAAGGGTACTGAAAAAGAAAGGATCTTTTATGAAGGTGTACTGAATATGAAAGGATCTTTTATGAAGGGGCACTGAATATGACAGGGTCTTTTATGAAAGGGTAGTGATTATTAAGGCATCCATTATGAAGGTGCGCTGAATATGAAAAGGTCTTTTATGAAAGGGTACTGAATATGAAAGGATCTTTTATGAAGGGGCACTGAATATGAAAGGGTCTTTTATGAAAGGGTACTAAATATGAAATGATCTTTTATGAAGGGGCACTGAATATGAAAGGGTGTTTTATGAAAGGGTTCTGAATATGAAAGGGTCTTTTATGAAAGAGTACTGAATATGAAAGGATCTTTTATGAAGGTGCGCTGAAGATGAAAGGATCTTTTATGAAAGGGTTGTATTACATATGATAATTACCTCACTGTCGCACAGATTTTCACTCCTAGCTATGGTTGGATCGCCCTTGGTCGGTTTCTCGTTTCTCGCCTCTGTTAGTTGACGTACCACGTCTGCAGGGTTTGGCCTCTTTCTGTTAGATATATTGTCATAGATGGAGTTTTGCCGAGTTTCGTGCGGGTTAGGCACTGATTCTGGTTAATATTCCAGTATTTTGAAAAAATGGCGGCAAAAACTACAGTTTAGACGGGAAAATTCTGTAAAGTTGCATGTTTCCTCTTAGCAGTGCTCACTCTGGGTTCCAATTTTTTCCCGCCAATTTCTTTTTAATTTTTTAGCTATATATTTGTACCGCCAAATTTTTTTAAAAAAAATCAGTAATTTTTATAATTTTTTTTTTACAAAAATACATACACATTTAACAATATTCTTCTCTGCTTTTCCATTCATCTCTGAAATATCTACCTTTTCTAAATGCCCTTAAGATTTAACGTAGTTTAATAGTTAACGTCGCTCTAATACAACGAGCGATTGACACCAACTGCTAAATAATTGCACTCGAATGTAGCACGTGCTATCGGTCATTCCAATCGAAATATACGTCAACATTTCTAAGCGTTTTGATTTATTTACTTAAAAACATAAACCCCATTCAAAATATGATAATAAATCCGACAATATGCCATCAAAATGTTGGTGATGGAATACTAAAAAATCTGACAATCTTCTAACGGACGTTGAAATTGAAGTTCAATCTTTCGTTTATGACCCATGGCATATGATTTGATAATACCTGACTTTCGACAACCTCAAGATTATATACGCATTTATAAACTGTAACAACATATCTGGTTTCATTATTAACGATACCGGCAACTATAGTGAGAAATATATCTAACAGCAGTCATAATCTAATAATCCAAACGAATCGACCGAGTATTGTTCACCGTGTCCGCCATTTTGAATAATAGAAACCATAAAAAAAAACGCTGATTCGTATCGAAAACAAATAATCAAATCTTTTGTCTCTTAATTAGTTTATTACTACTATTACTGTATATACTTATCAACACTAATCGGGGATTGATCAAGAGACAAAAGATAGGTCTATGGATACCTAATTAGTTTTTAATTGACTCACTGTCAATGAACCAATAGGTTTATACAGCGTGGAAATCAAAGCTTTGTGTCATTATGACAAGAAAAAATTATTGCCAACGGTAAAAAAGAATCGCCATGTAGGAAAAAGTTATCGCCAAAAAATCAGCCAGATTGGTTATCGCCAAGATTATATTTTTATCGCAATTGGCGGAAATGGCGATCGACAGCGTGAGCGCTGCCTCTTAGCCTTATATAGAAACATAAGAAACATAGCCGGAACGATTTCTGAAACTTTTTTGAAAAATGGACCGCCCTAATGTACATATGTTGTATTGTTTTATACCTTTTATGACTTGTATTTACTTTTATTTGATTTTATCGTTTATGATTTTAAATATATTAGTTTGATACATAAAATACTTTCTGAACTGAAAAAAACTGCCAATTCTCTATATACCGCTCCCTTGGAAACAACTACATTTTCGACAAGCAACCAATACCACGCACGTCTAAACAAACATCTACATTACTGTCAAATCTCAAGACATTTTTTCGGAAGATCCATCATCCAAATCACCATGTTACCACAAGTTGAATAATTTACCTAAAAGGAAGCTTACACATGTAACACTTAGTGCAAATGCTGTGTTCTTAATTGCCGTTATAATATGCACGCTGTTACTCTTGTCAGGAGACATCGAACTAAATCCAGGACCCGCTACAGTAATACATAATCAACTGTCAATTGTCCATCTGAATGTAAGGAGTCTCAAAAATAAAATAGATTTAATAGCTGTAGAGTGTAGAACTAAGACTTTTTGACATTATAACATGGCTCGACAAAAACATTACATCAGAATCTATCTCTTTACCTTCCTGCTACCCACCTAGTAGGAAAGATAGAAATAATCATGGGGGAGGACTTATAATTTACGTTCATAATTCCATATCGTTCAATCGCAGTGAAATAGAGTCTTTATAAATAGAAGTAAATTGTAACAACCACAAATTTTTACTTGGCAATTATTAAGACCACCTTAATGACCTTTTAGTACAAACCAACAAATATTTGGGGACGTGAAGTTTGCTCGTTATTCGTTATTGGCGAATAACGAACAATGAGCTGGTTGTTTTATTGTTCGTTATTGGCGAAAAACGAACAACGAGCTGATTCGTTGTTCGTTATTCACCAGATATGGAATTAGTAACATTATAAAGGCACTCTTAGAGAGAATATGCCGGGAGTGGGTTTTTATGAGTCTAATTGGTTAATAAATCTTCAACATCTTGGGGAAAAAGATTCTAACAGTCTGTTTTTCTAACCGAACAACTAGCAGTTTCATATTGGTGAATAACGAACAAGGATCTGGTTTGTTGTTTGTTATTGGCGAATAACGAACAACGAGCTGGTTCGTTGTTCGTTTTTAACCAGATATGGAATAAGTAACATAATAAAGGCACTTTTAGAGAGAATATGCCGGGAGTGGGGTTTTATGAGTCTAATTGGTGAATAAATCTTTAAAATCATGGGAAAAAACTCTTACAATCTGTTTTTCTATCCGAACAACTAGCAGTTTTATATTGGTGAATAACGAACAACGAACTAGTTTGTTGTTCGTTATTGGCAAATAACGAACAACGAGCTAGTTCGTTGTTCGTTATTCACAAGCAGCGCTCACGCTGTCGATCGCCATTTCCGCCAATTGCGATAAAAATATAATCTTGGCGATAAAATATTCAATCTGGCTGATTTTTTGGCGATAACTTTTTCCAACATGGCGATTCTTTTTTACCGTTGGCAATAATTTTTTCTTGTCATAATGACACAAAGCTTTGATTTCCACGCTGTATAAACCTATTGGTTCATTGACAGTGAGTCAATTAAAAATTAATTAGGTATCCATAGACCTATCTTTTGTCTCTTGATCAATCCCCGATTAGTGTTGATAAGTATATACAGTAATAGTAGTAATAAACTAATTAAGAGACAAAAGATTTGATTATTTGTTTTCGATACGAATCAGCGTTTTTTTTTATGGTTTCTATTATTCAAAATGGCGGACACGGTGAACAATACTCGGTCGATTCGTTTGGATTATTAGATTATGACTGCTGTTAGATATATTTCTCACTATAGTTGCCGGTATCGTTAATAATGAAACCAGATATGTTGTTACAGTTTATAAATGCGTATATAATCTTGAGGTTGTCGAAAGTCAGGTATTATCAAATCATATGCCATGGGTCATAAACGAAAGATTGAACTTCAATTTCAACGTCCGTTAGAAGATTGTCAGATTTTTTAGTATTCCATCACCAACATTTTGATGGCATATTGTCGGATTTATTATCATATTTTGAATGGGGTTTATGTTTTTAAGTAAATAAATCAAAACGCTTAGAAATGTTGACGTATATTTCGATTGGAATGACCGATAGCACGTGCTACATTCGAGTGCAATTATTTAGCAGTTGGTGTCAATCGCTCGTTGTATTAGAGCGACGTTAACTATTAAACTACGTTAAATCTTAAGGGCATTTAGAAAAGGTAGATATTTCAGAGATGAATGGAAAAGCAGAGAAGAATATTGTTAAATGTGTATGTATTTTTGTAAAAAAAAAATTATAAAAATTACTGATTTTTTTAAAAAAAATTTGGCGGTACAAATATATAGCTAAAAAATTAAAAAGAGAAATTGGCGGGAAAAAATTGGAACCCAGAGTGAGCACTGTTCACAAGATATGGAATTAGTAACATAATAAAGGCACTTTTAGAGAGAATATACCGGGAGTGGGTTTTTATGAGTCTAATTGGGAAGAAGATTCTACAGTCTGTTTTTCTACCCGAACAACTAGCAGTTTCATATTGATGAATAACGAACAACGAGCTGGTTTGTTGCTCGTTATTGGCGAATAACGAACAACGAGCTGGTTCGTTGTTCGTTATTCACTAGATATGGAATTAGTAACATAGTAAAGGCACTTTTAAAGAGAATATGCCGGAAGTGGGGTTTTATGAGTCTTATTGGTTAATAAATCTTCAAGGTCTTGGGAGAAAGATTCTAACACTCCGTTTTCTACCCGAACAACTAGCTGTTTCATATTGATGAATAACGAACAACGAGCTGGTTCGTTGTTCATTATTCACCAGATATTGAATTAGTAACATAATAAAGGCACTTTTAGAGAGAATATGCCAGGAGTGGGGTTTTATGAGTGTAATTGGTTAAAAAATCTTCCAAACTTGGGAAAAAGATTCTAACAATCTGTTTTCTACCCGAACAACTAGCAGTTTCATATTGGTCAAAAAGAGGTCTCGCCTTGTATTCTTAGTATAATGACTTCCTCATGTGCGGTAGGTTAGTTTGCTTCTAAAAACACTGTTTTCCGTTGCAAAAAATGCAAAAGTAATTTTCTACAGGATGACCATGGTTCTTTTTACCGAGACTAGATAATTTCTCTCGGTATAAGGATGGGTAAGTTCAAAGAAGGTCAATAAATCCGCGGTGACATTGTCGAGAAAAAAATCCCATGGTTTGTTTACTAAACAAATTGAGCGTTAATCAACTCAGTTTGTACTGAACAATTTTTGACTGATATGTATCAACTTTCTTCACACATTCGGTTTATAATTAGCGATACACGGGTACAGTGGCAAATTTTCTACTTCACAGACTGTTATCTCCGAACTACCTCCCGCACAAAATTCCAGATTCGGCCATACTTGTAAAAGAAACAGAAGTAGTCCCCGCGCGCGTGCCAGTAAAAGATAACTAACAGTTCGCGCATACAAATGCCCGAACGTGCCAGGTCATCCAGGACCCGCTACAGTAATACATAATCAACTTTCAATTGTCCATCAAAAATAAAATAGATTTAATAGCTGTAAAACTAAGACCTTTTGACATTATAACATTAAGTGAAACATGGCTCGACAAAAACATTTCATCAGAATCTATCTCTTTACCTTCCTACTACCCAACTATTAGGAAAGATAGAAATAATCATGGGGGAGGACTTATTATTTACGTTCGTAATTCCATATTGTTCAATCGCAGTGAAATAGAGTCTATATGGATAGAAGTAAATTGTAACAAACACAAATTTTCGGCAATACTATATACCGGAAAACACAGGAAAACAACCGAAAACACACTTAATACCGAAAAACACACTAAATACCGGAAAACAACCTAAAAATATGTCGTGGTGTCGGGTTATCGGCCATATTTCTCCCAATACTATCCTTGGGTTGGTCAAGAAACTTCCCCTAAATTTTGCAGTAAGGTTTCTCTCTGGCGGTAGTACAGGACAAAGGGTATGTCAAAATACAGTGTCTAAGGTTAGGGTTACGGTTAGGGTAACGTGTAGGGTTAGGGTGGTGGAAACGGGTTGGGGTAAGGTTTAGGGTTAGGGTTCTGGAAACCGGTTAAGTTTAAGAATTTGGGAAGGGGTTAAATCTCCACATAAGCACTGGCCTAGGGTGATGAAAAATTAGTTCGTGATATTTCCGAGTTTTATTGAAAATACATACAATACATTATGTTTATATACATAGGTAATTAAACAGTTTGTGGTGCTGGTGGCGATCATGGTCTTACTTGGACGGTGCGTATGGTGTTCTGGTTTTTGTTCCTGAAAAGAAAGGAATAAATTTGGGGCTAACCCCCGAGGGGGTGAGCCCCATTAGTGTGTATCATAATGAGAATTGGATTTTGAATTAGGACGGAGACTGGCCTTATTTAATCTAATTTACTATGCACTAGGATGTCGTTCAGATTTTTATAATATGCGACTATAAGTTTTTGTGTGAAGATTTTCGGGTGATTTTCGTGGAGATCAGTATAGTGTTTTCTGATGATTTTGGATGCGCGTGCAGCTGTTGCACTAAATGGAACTACAAAAGGGGCTATTGCGCTAGCTGTATGAATATTCAAACCTAAGGGGGTTGTTGTTTTTAATTTTTCAATCCAGAATTTTTCTCGTGTTAGCCTAAACGTCTTATTTATTTATTTATATATTCTTCAAGTAAAGGTTACAACATGATAATAAATTAATGTATTATAATTAATGCGAATTGCACGACTTAGAAAGTGATAACAATAAATACAGATATATATATATATATATATATATGAAAATAAGAACTGTGCTACATTGTATAATTGAAATTTGTAAAGGGACAAGTATAGAGAAATATGATATTTATGTTGTCATGAAGAGACCTTTACTTAGGATAGCCCATAAAGCCTGACGTATAACGTCCGTTGCTTATTTCCAATGGGGTCCAAAGTTGCCAAGGTCGCGCAGGTCATCGTTGGGAGGCAAAAAGTAAAAAAAGCATGCATTATATCACAAACAATAAAATATATTTATGTCTACATGTTATACATCAACCAATTTTATTATTAGTAGATCATAGAGCATGTAGGACTATCACAGATTAATTTTGTGTTAAAAAAAGTATTTGCAGCTTTAAAGCTGTATATTGATTCTAAAGACTTAATATCATTCGGTAAATCGTTCCAGATACTTATGGCTGTGTAATAGAATGATGTGAACTGATCTCTACCCGCGCATTTTTGAACTACAAAATTGAATAAACTAGATCTTGTGCCATATTGATGAGCATCTTTAACACATTCAAATTTTAATTTAAGGTATGATGGACAATTATTATGAAAAATCTTATGTACGTGATTGAGTTTTAACTGTTTAACTCGGTTTTCAACATTTAGTATATTCAAATCTGAATATGAAACATGATCTCTACGGCCTAGCCCATTCACAAATCTAAGAACCTTATTTTGAACAACCTGTAGTTTATTTTTAAGTGATTGATTCACACCAGAATACCAGGCTGAGCAGGCATAATCAAAGGCATTTATTATAGCGAAATAGAAATTTTAATCTTGAATTTGCTTTCTTAATAATGCTGTTAACAGTATCCTCACCAGACAAGTATTTGTCAAAACGTAGACCCAAATATTTAAGGTTATCTGTTGCTTTTACGATATGGTTATTGCAGGTTATTGTAAACTCTGCAATACTTCTTAGTTTACGTTTAGGCCCAAAGAGAATACATTCGGTTTTACCGAGATGGAGCGACAGTTTATTATCGGAAAATAATATTGTACTGTCATCAGCGTATAAAATAAGTTTACATTTTGTTGGGATGCTGATAACCATATCGTTTACATAGCAAAGAAATAATAGCGGTCCAAGAATACTTCCCTGGGGCACGCCACATGTTATGGAAGCAGGTTCAGATAACGTATCACCAATATTGACTACCTGTTTCCTAGAGGACAGATATGAACAAAACCAATCAGTGCACTGAACGCCTATCAGTTTTAGTTTCTCGCATAAGATATTAGGATCGACAGTGTCAAATGCCTTCTGGAGGTCAAGCATTATCATCCCTATGAAAAGACCTTTTGCATTTTGGTCTTTTAGGTGTTCCAAAAGGTGAATCAGACATGAGTCAGTCGAGTATTGTCCACGAAAACCCGACTGATAATTATAGAGAAGGTTAGAGAAGGTTGTTTGAGGTGAGATATGACTCTAATTGAATGTAAATAAATTTTTCAAGCAATTTTGAGACAATACTCAGGACACTTACAGGTCGATAGTTACCTACGTCCAAAGAGCTATTCTTTTTGTACAAAGGTTTAACTCTAGCTAGCTTCAAATCACCAGGTACGGTGTTTTCTGATATAGATAAATTGATAAGAAATTGAATGTGAACTTTTAAGGCGTCAGCGCCGTCTTTTAAGAATCTTGCCGGGATCTCATCGAGACCTGTACTTTTGTTCGGATTAAGAGAACGAAGTTGCTTGTAAATAAAATCTTCAGTTACATGACGTAAGTTAAAAGTGCTTTTATGTACATTCTTTTTGGTATAAAAATCATGTAACAGAAGTGATTTAAAGTTAAACCGATTGCTAGGGGGAGGTAACTTTTGCACAAGAGTTGATGCGACCGTTGTGAAGAAGGGTTAGGGTTAGGGTTAATTTCTTCTGTAGTTTCGAAATCGCTCTTAGCCTCATCTATCGGCGTGACAATTAGATAAGAGATGTCATGATTTGGTTGGTTAAAGTGATTTAAGACCGGTTTATCTTTTTGAGTGACTATGTCTGACCGGTGACCGTTAATTCCGTCCCGAAGTGCATTTTGGGTCTCTCCTACATATTGCATGTCACATTGTCTGCATGAAATTAGATATATTATGTTTGAACTACTGCATGAAAGTTGGTCTAATATTGGGAATTTTGTGCCTGATATTTTGTTATGGAAGTGGTCGGAGACATTTATGATTTTGCATGTTTTGGTTTTGACTGCTGATTGCATATTATTTGTTTCTTTGGCTTCAAGTTCAGCTAGAGTGTTGTTTTTTATACGTCGGAGATATCGTTTTGAATATCCCCTTTCCCTTAGTTTGCTAAATACCAATGTACACGCTGACTCAAGGTCGGTCTTCTGGGTGCATATCCTATGAAATCGGAGAAATCTGAAATTTTATGATGCCAGAGAAAGTATGTTTTGGGCGAAAGGAGCTTTTGAACAATAATTGGTAAGTGTCGGTTTCTTTGAAAATTACTTTAGTTTCCAATTGGCCTGAAATTGTGGTGTTGCTACTTTTAAAGACGGTAGTATCAAGGTAATCTATGCTATTATGGCTTACATTTGCGGTTAACTTAACAGATTGATATGATGATTGTTCAAAATGTTGAAAAATGCCCAAAATTCGTCTAACGTGTACGTCCAGACTATGAAAACGTCATCTAAAAATCGTCCATAGAAATCTGGTTTTAATGGGCATAGTGGCAGAACTTCCCTTTCCCACTCCGCCATGAAGAGATTTGCATAACTCGGGGCAAACCACTTTCCCATGGCAGTTCCGGAAGACTGGAGGTATACTTGATCGTTGAATGTGAAATCATTCCTCCTCCGACAAATGTCGAGTAATTTGAGGATTTCTTGGTCCGGTCTGGAAGTTTGTGGGTTCCTAAGAAATGCTTTCCTAACTGCTTCAACTCCTGTAGTATTGTCGATGTTCGTGTACATGCTCTGTACGTCAATATATATTAAAATGGTGTGCTCAGGTTTTCTTAACTATTTGATTTTGTGAATGAAATCGTTAGTGTCTTTAAGGTAGGATGGGTGTTGGCAAGCTAGGGGCAATAAGAAATGGTCTATATATTGTGATACATTGTATGATTCACTGCCACAGTCCGGTATTATTGGACGTCCATTTGGTAATTTATTAGGTATAAACCATTCCGTTTCTGGATTTTTATGTATTTTTGGTAGCGTATAGAGATGTCGTTGTCGACAGTCAGATTTAGCGGATAGATAATCATATTGTTTTGCTGTTATGTATTCCTTGTCTTGTAATTCGTGAAAGATGTTGTTTATTAAGGTTGCAGTGTCCTTAAAGATGGGTTGGTCTAATTTAGTATAATGTTTAGGATTATTTAATTGTTTTTCTGCCTCAGAGATATAGTCTGCGCGATTCATTATGACACAACAAGAGCCTTTGTCGCCCTTCTTTATTATTATATTTTTGTCTTTCTTGAGTGTGTTTAATGCTGTTTTTGTTGCTCGATTGGTATTTGGTTTCTGTGATTGTGGTTGAATGGATGTTATTTCTGTGCTCATTTCGTCGAAAGTTTTTAAGATGGTTGGCGATAACGATTTTTCAGGTGGTTTCCATGTGGATTTGTCTGTGAATAATTCTTTACCTCTGCCGGGTTTGTTCCTAGAAAAATAAGTTAGCGATAGGGCCCTTTGGAAACGATCGGTTGCCTGTGTGATGGGGTCTATGGATGTTATTGTAGGGGTGGGGATGAATTTAAGGCCTCTGTCAAGAATGTTCATTTGTAGGGGGCTGAGAGGTCTGTCGCTCAGATTAACAGCTGTCTGCCCTAAAGACGGCTCCTCATTCCTTTTCCCTAAACCTAGTTTAAATTTATCATCCAGCAGTTAAGGATCTCTCTGGCCGTGTCCGGGCTCCAGTGGATTGCGTCGTTACCTTTCAGTTCAAATTTGCCCTTGAAGTTTGGTAGTGTGGTGGCGTTTGGTGAAGGTGTAGTGGAGATCAATTGGTTGTAGCTGGTGAGGTTCTGGTAGGCGATCGGGTGTTCTTGTCGGAGTCGAGAAGAAGTGGGGATCTGTGTGGTGAAGAGCTTGGTTGTTGGGAAAGCTGCTCTGGTCACCTTGAGTAGATCTAGCATCTGCTCGTGTATCCTTGGTCCACTTTCCTCCCTGTTTTTGAGCCCGACATGAATCACTAACTCTTCTGGTGCAGGTCCCATGTAGTTCTGTAGAATCTGTTTTCTACATATTAGAAAGTCCCAGCAGTAGTTTAATTGTTCAAGAATGATGATTTTTATAGTATTGTTAAAATAATCACCAAATTAAGCTCGTTTATTGGAGTTTGGTTTTGTGCATGACTCGCTCAACTGACTGGTTGTTTTCTGGATATTTATAAGCATGCCCTTTTTACCCCCCCCCCCCCCTATAAAGACGCTTCCCCTTTATGCGAATATAGGGGGTCAGGGGGGGGGGGGCAAATGGGTAGCACGTGCGTGCTGAAACTAAAGCCTGTCATTGAATCAACTGGCGTCGATTGGAATTCCCGGCTGTAAGTGGCAAGGAGTAGTGTCGCCGGTCCTACCTCGTGGGTTTTCTCTGGGTGTCCTCTCAGTACTAAATTAAACCATAGTTGGTATCGAAATGACCTAGTTTATGTCAAGTGGACGTTAAACCCCATTTCCCTCTTTCTCTCACACACAAAAGTGTGATGAGGACATCGCCAAATGTGGTCCCCATTTTGCCTTTAAGATAGGAACCATTGAAATGTTACAGCCTGTGATGTTACAGCTATTTAAAATTGAAGTCAATGGGAAAATAATTACTAGTCTGAGACCGAATGTTATTGTGTTGCCTCCCTTCTATCATACCCCGCCTATTCCCATAGCAACAATCAAGTAATCGGTGTGTGCATTTCTTTGATCATCTCAAATCAAACGAATGTCTGTCTCTGTTAAATGATTCTTACGTTGCGGGTCTCCTTCCAGTTTCCGACAAAACGTCGAATTTCCGGTTTAATCCGACCTTTGCTTCCAAAAATCAACTTCAGATGTCGCCAAAATCACTGGTTAAGAAGATCTCCGACCTATGGAGGCCTATAACTACCATTCATAATTTCTACTTTTCGCCCCTTTCTAAGCACGAAAGTCGAAAAGTGGAAGTTATGGGGAAATGCGATGTAAAATCAACTCGAAAATAGAAAATTAAGAAATAACACACATCGATAATAGCGTCCTCGTTTTCTCCTAATTTCTTATTTTCGACTTACATTTTGGCTTGTATAACGTCTTGGCGACTTTCGACTTAGTCATATTTTTGTACTTATTGATGTCAATAAGTAGGCAACAAGACGGTATACTAGCCAAAATGCTACTCAAAAATAGAAAATTAAGAAATAACACACATCGATAATAGCGTCCTCGTTTTCTCCTAATTTCTTATTTTCGACTTACATTTTGGCTTGTATAACGTCTTGGCGACTTTCGACTTAGTCATATTTTTGTACTTATTGATGTCAATAAGTAGGCAACAAGACGGTATACTAGCCAAAATGCTAGCCGAAAATAGGAAATTAAGAAATAAACGTGCGCACTATTAGGGACCTATCATTTTGGCTTGCTGTCGTACTGGCGACTTTCGACCTTCGTGTTTTGAAGGGGCGAAAAGTAGAAATTATGAATGGTAGTTATAGGCTTCCATACCGACCCGTCCTAACTCCCTGTATTCATGGGCTGAAATAGCAAGAACACGCATTTGAGGACCGTCAAATTTCCCAAATTATAGGGGGGGGGGCGCCCCTTCTCTTCTTGTAGGCAACCGAAGCCACTGTTTGTAACCCGAAAATTGTTCAGGCATCTGATATTCTGCCCCCACACTCAACACAGCAACACGAGGTGAACAAACATACACAGGACAAAATGTTTATTTTTCAATTTAGTTTATTGAACTTATATATCAGTGGTTGATCAATCACTTCTCCAACAAATTGATTCACCACATTTAACATCTGAAATATAACAAATTATTTATATTATACAAGCAACCATAGCGAACCTTGTTCCATCGAAAGGTCTGGTCAGAAAATGAAATTTTATAAGAAAATAAGATTCGTGGAAAAAGCAGTGTGTTAGTTTTACATGTAAACATGTAAATAAATTATCTAAATGGATTGAAACAGGTGCTCGACGGCACCATCTTGGTTCAACTACTGTATCTTTAAACATGTTTATACATACACATTAGATCATATTGATATACAAATCAGGTCATATTGATGAGTGCTGTTTATATATACTATTAAAAAAAGTAGGGGATATTTGATTTTTAAGTGTTCTTAAAGTCACCTAATGAAGTTCACATTCATCGATTTATTCCAAATGGTCGTTAGACTAAGTAAGGCACAGACTGACCATTATAAGGGTAAAATGATACCTGGGATCAAACAGCAAAGTTTGGGGAGAGGTCGGGGCTCAGTGCTGGCAAACGTAATGTGGTGATTGTGGCTGCCCTAGAGTCACTTGTCTCTACTGGGAGTTTCAAAAAACACAATTGAATCGATCAACAGCTGTAACGGTTATTTATAGTTTATTCACCTTGATAATAAAGTTAAGTATAAGTAATATACATGTAAGGAGTAGTATAAACAGTATTTAAATGAGTTCTGAAGGAGTATCTAAGGAGAAAACAATCGTTGACAACTTTGTGGGGATAAACAAAAAGAAATACGCAAGCAGATTCTGGGCTAGTTCACCCTGAGCACATGTCATGACTGCTTCTTTTGACTCTAGAGTGATCTCCCCCTGTTACTCAATTTTACTGTACTGTGGGAGGCAACTCCATTTTAGAACCAGGATTCAGACCAATTTATAACTTCACTGCAAACTTCTGTAGTGACAGTGATGTTCTGTTGTTGGAGGTAACCTGTAACGATCCTGGGCCTGTGACATCCTGCATTGCCATCCTGGAAGATGAAACGACGGCCATGACGTCGTGCGAACGGCACAACATGGACTGCCAAGATGTTGTCCCGGTAGTACTGTCCTGTAACACGACCCGCAACAACATGTAAAGCCGTTCTTTCAGCAACGGTGATGCCTCCCCACACCATAACAGAACCCCCCCCCCCCCAATTCGATCATGTCTGATGACGTTAGCTTCTTGGAAGCGCTCGTTTCGACGACGCCACACCCTCCTACAGTGAACCTTGACTCATCTGAAAACATCACATTGCTTCAGGTCATATCGATAGGTGATTATAAATAGAATAATGAATATTTACTTGCACAGAATCCACCAATACAGGGGAAACCTATTGCACATTGAGTGTCGTCACTACATGGTTCTATAAATAGAAGTAATATATTATTACACACGAGAGAATAAACTATCTATACATAGACAGAGTCCAGATAACAGTCCGTCCTAACACAGTACGGGGGGATCACATGGCTAAGTAGGTAAGATGCTGGCTCGCTCGCCTGGAGGTCGCGTGTTCGATCCTTGCATTGGCCGAGAAAGTTTATGTAATTGATCTACTGTCTATAATATAAATCATAATTACCGGGACAAGTTCCATCTTTACAACTGCCTTTCCAACCAAGTATGGTGGTGCACGTTGTACCCTCATTCTGCCCATTGCATCTACCTACAACTATAATAAAGATAATTTACAATAGAGAATATGATGTTTAAGTTTCTCTTTCATCAGGTACATGTATAACATGATCAGGTGGACAAATTACAAATCAAATCAGTCAACATAGAATAGTGTTACCAGATGTTCCTCTTGATAAGGTATTTTAAGTATATGCTTAAAGAAGAACCGTATTAATAATGTACAAGATGCGTTATGAATAACATGCATGTCTATCTATGTTATACTTACATCTGCACGTGTCATTTACACATATTGTAGGAACATTTTGATAACAGAATCCTTCCCCACAGGGTACACCTGAAACAATTGAAATATTAGAGTGATGGCTGCTACTACAATCAAGGGCAGATAATGGGGATAAAGGGAATTTGCCTAGTTTTAGTGCGAGTTATTAATAGACAATTTTTCCCTTAATTTTTTTCTCCCCTCTTCCTGCATTTTTAGGTTGACTTTTTGGTCTAGAATAGGAGAAAAGGGATCATATTTGCAATTTCATAGCAGTTTTGGGTAATACTGGTGATATTACAGCGGAGGGATAGGGGTGTAAAATGTCTTTCTGCGGACCAATGAAATGTATCGGAAGAGAGATTTTCAAATCTAACCCATGAAAACCCTACACGTTTATGATGATGAGATTGCCAAATGTTGTCCCATTGTGCCTATAAAGATTGGAACCAACTGAATGTTGAGCAAATACTACAGCCTGTGATGTTACAGCCATTTAACATTGAAGTCAATGGGCAAATAATTACTAGTCTGAGTCCATATGGCGTAGAACGATATTATTGGGGATATAGAGAATTATGTAATATTGTAAGTTAGGAAAACAAACAACATACCAATAGGTGCACAGTATGGACGCCCGTCACCCTGTGCCTTTAAACAATGGTCATCTGAAATGTACAACATGTATATGAAATAAAACCAAGTACGAACAAAATAAATTGAACGCTATATGAACGTATTGTGACATGTCAGTAAATCATTTAATGGTTGCTAACCTGTCATACAGGACGTCACGGACTGTGTTGGTGCTATCATACTCACCAATGCAACGAGGGTTCAATCCCAGCTCAGGGCAAGAAATTTATCGTTGTAAGTGAGAGAGATATTCGGTCTCCCGTCCGATCAGGCAGGTTTCTTCGGTTTCTTCCTGCAGTAATGATCGAAATCATTCGCACGATCTGTGCCAAGGGCCAAATTTGCAACGCTTGTAAAATGACGCGATTATTATTATTATTATTATTATAATTAAGTCAGGGGTTGTGTTGGTGCTATCATACACGAAGTTACGGATTGTGTTGGCTGCTATCTTTACCCTCTGTTTCATGAAATTTTCTGCAATTTATTAAGTCGCAGTTAAAATACCAACAGTTTGTAAATCTTGTGAAATCAGTACGTCAAACAGTCTTGACAATGTTTGGGAATTTTGTTGACTGGTCTATTGACATATAACTGTATATCCGTTAGCAATTCAATTCTGAGGTACGATAAAACAATTTTAATCAACGAACAGATAACATGTTATATTTACCTTTGACTACACACATATCATCAATACAAACTTCGCCGTTAGTTGTATTACAGGCTGTACCTCCACATTTTGTGACTGAAAAATATAACCATATTACAGATGAGACAATTGTAAAACTATTTAAGATTTACCTATTTACCTATTTTGTAATAATTAATTGAAATATGATAAAACAATCCATGGAATATGTCTAGTTAATTTGTAGATTAATACCCAGAGTGGAATTGTAACTTTAATTTCATAAGTAAATAACAACACACTAGTTATTTGAGTCGCATGTGAATAATAAAGAAGTGGATTTGTTATAAATGTAGCTGATAAAAGACTAGATATCTTACCATCGGTCTCACATGGAAAACTAATACAGAATTCTCCACCTCTTTCTTTACACTCGGTCACGTTACATACTTTCACTGTAAAATAGTTATAATAATAAAAATATCGTCACGTTACATTCTCTATTGCACTATGGACATACTCTTACTGTAAAATAATTATAAAATTGGTCACGTGACATACTCTCGCTGTAAAATAATTACAATATTGGACACGTGGCATACTCTCACAGTAAAATAATTGTAATATTGCTCACGTTACATACTCTATTGCACAATGGAAAATGGGTGAGATCTCATCTGATCAGGTGACGTGTTTATTATGAAAACCAAAATCACAACATATACTTACTGTTACAAGTAGTTCCACCAAAACTAAAGGTACATTTACAAACACCCTCACCTACACATTGTCCGCCGTTTAAACATACCACGCCATCGCATGGATTTACTGAAAAACATAGGATATAAACACCTTAGAAGGGTGTTATTGTCCAATAGATATGTCCTGAGATCATTAGGACCAAAGACGCGTTAGCGTCGCGGGATCTAATGTAAAATCTCAGGATATGTCGAAATGCGAAACAGGAGGTGTTTATCGACGTTGTAACATGCTATTTTTTAGGACTTTAAAAGAACTCATTTTATTACGTAAACTTCAAAATCCGGTAAACAGCAAATCGGCTTTAATGACGTAAAAACCAAAAGATCAATGTTGACGTTATGAAAAGATCGTAACGTCACAGGATAACAGGCTTCTCTCGTTAGATTTGGCTCGCTTATGGTTTGGTTTCTATAGTAACATTATAGACACAAAACAATTATCACTTTATTTTTTTAAAATAAACTTTATATTTTTGAAATAGATTATTGTATTTTTCCGTATATAGATCTGCTTTTACCTGACAAGAGGGCTTGTGTTTAAAGTTCATGCTCGGACATATCTCCAAATGTAAATTTACCCAAAAGCAGTAAATGAAAAATTACAGACAAATGTTAAAAAAAGTTGACTGTAACTTCCGTTTACAAGCCAGGTAAACAACAATTTCCCCGGTAAGAGAAATTTAATCTCAACTGAATAAGAGACTTAAACATACTCCGCTTGTTGTTGGTAACCGAAAACATAAGACTTATTCTATTTGGTAGATTAATCATGGAAGCCAACAGAGGTTGAAACAACCGCTGATCAGTAATAGCGGTGGTTCCAGGCTTTTAGATGTAAGTTTGGGTTACTGTCCATTGCAGGCATTGAAACTGCTATAGAGACAGTACAGCTAACACTGACTAATCGGTTTAATAAATTTACCGTCTTCAAGTGAGCTTGATAACGAGATAATTCAACCTGTGGCCAGAAAGTCAAAACCTTTTTTATGATATTTTAATCTTAAAATGTTTTTGTGCTAAACCGTATTTGCTACTTTCATTTTATTCGGGAATGCTAGACTATATTTGGATTCAAGGGGAATAACTCTCAAATAATTGTATAATAACCTATTAATTGGCACCGATGGTACCAAAAAAGTGTGCAGAAAAAAAACATCTTATAATCTGCATCCCTTGCTGTAATTACGAAAAACAGCTCAGCGATGTTATATGTCAAATCAAGGGAAGTATTGTTGTTAATGTTTTGGTTATGTTTAAAAAATGAAGGTATTGTTAGTAGGAAGTTCTCAAGTGCAAAGACTAGGAGAGCATGTCTCAACCAAGCGTAGATTACACAATTGGAATATTCAAGAGTGTGATGTTAAATACGTTGGAAGAATTGGAGGCCTAGAGAATAGAGGAGGGTTGGGATGGCCTAGTGGTCTAGAGTGCCGCGCTTCGACCTCTTGCTGACCGGCCACCTCTGGCTTGTGGCTGTGGTTTCGCGCCCTGGGCCCTGTTTCACGAAAACGTAAACTAAAATCCTTAAAATCGATTTTAACTAAAAATCAAAATGAGATTTTAAATTTTATGCGTTTCACGAAGATCGATTGTAACTTAAAATGCAATTTTAATAGATTTTAGTTAAAATCGCTTGCGCCCGCGCAGTGCAGATTTCCGCTACGGGTACTTACGGTGAAAGCAAATACGCTTCGAAACTGGAGACTGTTGACAAACTGAATTAACTGTTACATTATCAATAGGGAGAGTTTCATACGTTGTAGAAATGTCTGCACATGGTCAGAAAGTCGTAGAGAGATGAAATAAATGAGTTAATTGCGTATTATTAGTTTCGAAATGTATTGGTGGGTTGACCTTGAACTTGGCATTTGATTTCCTCGCAGGCTTCGATAGAAGTAAAGTGTATCGATAAACTAAAGCGCTTGAATTTCGAATTTTTATAGTAATTTGAACAAGAGAAACTTTTGAGAATTTTCACAAACATATTTTGATATGTGTCACTCAAAGTTTAAAAGTATTTATCAACTTTGAAATTAATACGCCAAAAAGCCAATGTTCCGATGCCTAGATTATAAATGTCATTCTAATAGACCATTTCAATGATACTTTAAAAATGCAAAAGAGTCCATCTATCTTACTCAATTAAATGAGTTTTCCCCAAGATAAAATAGTTTTGGAGCCTATTTTTTTTATTGATGTTGTTTTATTAACGTAACTTCATTAAAAAATTATAATAAATTTATGATATTAAAATTTAATTTCAAATAGGCCTATAACATTTTTGAATAAACACATTTGTGTTTATTGATTTATCTTTATACTTATCATCATAACCCCAAAAACATAAGTAAATACTACATATTATGGCATGTCTAGTATTATAGGCCTTTAGGCCTTCTAATACCAAGAAATTGGCCATATTAAACACGAAGATATTTTCTTTATAAACAATAGGGCTCTTCTTTCCATGAAATTGGATATAAATTTCCTTTTAGTGTGTAGTTTACTGGCGTTTTGGGTGGGTTTTTTCTTGGAGTTCTAATATGGGGTGCCATCCAATGCTTAAATTGCCTTACAATAAAATAAACGGGTGGATCGTAGCTGTATATCCCATAGGCCTACTATGAAAAGAAATTGAATGCAAATTGTTTTTGTGAATGATTGTATGTTAAAATTATGTGCCAATTATATCTGTATGTCGCAATAAATCAAACAATGTAGCTCTAATCAATGTTTGTTAATGTCGTGATTGTAAGTTAGGAGAGGGTGACAGCTATCCTAAGTTACAATCGATTTTAGTTAAAATTGTCCTTAAAATAGTTTTGTGAAACGCCACTATTTTAAGTTAGGATACAATTGTAACTTACAATATTATTTTAGTGGATTTTAGCTACAATGCTTAAAATCGTTTTGTGAAACGCTTCTATTGTAAGTTAGGTTGAAATTTTAGTTTACAATGATTTTAAGGAGATTTAAGTTTTTGTGAAACAGGGCCCTGGTGTGAGCGTATGTGGCATGGAGATACGGGCGCCATTTCAACCTCGTGGGTTACCTCTGGGCACTCTGGTTTCCTCCCACTGCTAAAGACCCCTACGCGCAAGCGAATTATTGAAATAAAATTTTGAAAAAACACATATGTTAGTCCCGAAATGACCTAGTTGTGTTGAGTGGACGTTCAACCCCATTTTTTTCTCTCTCTCTCATTAGGGAATAGTATCAAAGGTTATGCTCCAAGTTACGTGATCGTCCACATGGATGGGAACGACTTAAGACACGCGAGAATATGGGTCAGCTGAACAGGCCGTGTTGGAACTAATGCATAAGTTAATGCTATAAGTAGCTACTTTGAGGAAACGATAAAACACCAAACTCGAGTTGTACCAGTTGACAGATACAACAGGTTAGTAGCCCTGTTTAACGGTAAATTGAAGAAATCGGTAATGCCATTTCCTACCAAACGGTCTCGGGTCGCGCATGTAGGCCAGTGTAATATGCAGTTGTTGTACATTGCATGGATGTACAATGCAATCAACTATTTCTATATACACGGTCTAATATTTAGGCAATATGTTTAATCATATACTATTAAAAAAAATAGGGGATATTTGATTTTGGGGGCATAATACTAAAATATGCAAATGACTACGAAAAAAATCACTATAGAACCTAACAGAAGACACATTTCCAGTTACATGTGACGCCAAAACGCACCAATAGCTACCAATAGCTATGCTTGGGATCATCATGGGGGTCCAAACCAAGATTTGCACGACTCTGACTTTTTATGTTACATTGAATTCCAGGGTGGAAACATCAGTTTAATTGTTTTAGTGACCAGAATTTTTTTTCCTATGCGTCGGCTTACCCAAAATTAAAGGTTACGTGCCCTTGGCATGCTACAGATCGGCACAACACAGGCGGTTGTGGCGCGGACGATGAATGTTTCTCAGTCTGTCATAAGCAGGCTGTGGTCCAGATACCGTGATATACAATCTGTACAGGACAGACCACGCTCAGGTCGACCAAGGGCGACAACTCAAGCCCAGGATCGATCTATCCGTACCCTGGCCTTGCGAAATCGTGTCATCACAGCAAATCGCTTGTCTTCAAACAGACACTGGTGTGAGAGTGAGTGGCCAGACGATTCAGAATCGACTGCATAGGGGTCACCTTCGCGTCCGACGTCCTCGTGTGATCCCTTGTTTGAGATATCATCACATTCAGGCAAGACGTCGTTGGTTAGGGGATATGTAACAATACGACGTCTTCTGTCTGACCTGGAGATCCCCAGGTCCTAAGTTAGACTCGTGCATCTTGTTACATAATTCTGTTAGCCTTGTGATCGTCTATTCTTCTCCTTTCACGTTGTGTACTTTTACTACTGGTTCCTTATTTCTTAAGACGTTCGTCTTCTCAGTTAAAACAATACAAGAGTTCGTTTTTACCTTTTATGTAGCATATATAGGTATACATACAAGCAATGTACATATCATCATTACAGTCAATACTAGCTTATTCTCCCCAAACCTAGCTAGCTAGGCTATCTTAGATCGTACCCTTCTAACAACTAATCGAAGTCTGAACTAAAACTTTACAAAGGCTATTTTATAAAGAAACTGTTATACACGCGTAACAGTGCGTGTTCATTAGCCTTGAATGACATAACTAACAAAACGATTGGTTAAATTAACAACTGGCCTGATTCCTATCACGTGTATTTCGTTTACCAAAAACAGGTAATATTACAAGCTATTAATGTTTTTTATGCCACAACTTGTCACTCAAACTCTTGAGTTGATTTCAGTACTTTAAGTGCATATTACATACCATGTGAATAATTTTAAGCCTTGTCAAATGATTAATATAATATAATTGAATTTCATCTTAAAAGTTAATCTTAGAAGCACAAAGTCTACTAAAAGTATTACAATCGTCAACACTGGGATAATCGACGCTGGAGCAATGTGATGTTTTCAAATGAGTTAAGGTTGACTGTTGACTTTTTGGACAGACGTAGAAGGGTGTGGCGTCGTCAAAACGAGCGCTTCCAAGACGTTAACGTCATCAGACATAATCGATTTGGGGGTGGTTCTGTTATGGTGTGGGTAGGCATCACTGTTGCCAGAAGAACGGCTTTACATGTTGTTGCAGGGCGTGTTACGGGCCAGTACTACCGGGACAACATCGTGGCAGTCCATGTTGTGCCGTACGCACGACGTCATGGCCACAGTTTCATCTTCCAGGATGACAACGCAAGATGTCACAGGGCCAGAATCGTAACAAGTTACATTTACATGTTGTTACAGATCTCGGCTGCTTTTAATATTGTCATGTATCGGATCATAACTTCATTGAGTATGGCCCCTGATTGTACGAAAAATCACGTTTTTAGCTTGTGGACCCTATAGAGGTCACAATTTTTAACCGATTTTGATGCAACTTGACATGCATGTTTATAACCCAAATATATTGGTTCCTGTCGATATTTCCGTCTATCGCAATGTAATGTCCTGAATTATGGCCCCTTATTGTCCGAAAAATCACCTATTTTAGCTTGTGATCCCTCTGGAGGTCACAATTATTATCCGATTTAAAAAACCGTTTGATTATAAGGAAGGTTGAGTTCAAATTTCGGCAAAATCAGACCAAAATTGCCATACAAAATGGCCGCCGTTTGTAAGCGAATACTGTTAAAAAATGGTATATCAAGGTTGTGGACCCCGTAGAGGTCCCAATTGTAATGAAACTTGAAATTCAGAGTTATAACCCAAAGATCTTGGTTCCTTTCGATATTTGCGCATACCGGATCGCAACTTCCTGTATTGTGGCCTCTGATTCTACGCAAAATCGTTTGATTATATCACTGTTACACCCTAAGGAAGGTTGAGTTGAAATTTCGGGAAAATCGGACCAAAGTTGCCATACAAAATGGCCGCCGTTTGAAAGCAAATACTTTTAAAAAATGGTGTATCAAGTTTGTGGACCCTGTAGAGGTCACAATTTTAATTTGATTTTGATGAAACTTGAAATGCATGGTTATAACCCAACGATCTTGGTTTCTTTCGATATTTGCGCATATCGGATCGTAACTTCCTAAATTACGGCCCCTGATTATACGCAAAATCGGCTTTGGTTAGCTTGTGCTCCCTCTGGAGGTCACATTTATTATCCGATTTTAAAAAAAATCGTTTGGTTATATCACCGTTACAAGTTAAGGAAGGTTGAGTTCGAATTTTGGAAAAATAGGACCAAAATTACTATACAAAATGGCCGCCGTTTTGTGGACCCTGTAGAGGTTACAATTTTTATTCGATTTTGATGAAACTTGAAATGTATGATTATAACCCAAAGATCTTGGCTCCTGTCGTCATTTGCATATATCGGATCATAACTTCCTGAATTATGGCCCCTGATTGTCCAAATAAATCGTCTATGGTCCCTCTGGAGGTCACGATTATTATCCGATTTAAAAAAGAAAACGCTTGACACTATCACCGTTACACCCTACGGAAAGTTGAGTTTGAATTTCTAGAAAATCGGACTATAAATGCCAGACAAAATGGCCGCCGTTTTTACTCGAATAGTGTAAAAAAATGGTATATCAAAGTTGTGGAAATGCATGTTTATTACTTAAAGGTGATTCTTTTTGATATTTGCGCTTATCAAATTGTAACTTAATGAATTATAGCCTTTGATTGTAGGAAAAATCACTTTCGGTAATGCTAGTTCTCTATCCATCTCTCGAAAATGTGGGCGTATCCTGCCTGACAGTGCCAGCTTACTATCTTACGTAATTATTATTTACTAGAGGGTATTTTAAATCATTTCAGATCATGGAGTCTAATATCACATCAAATATGAATACAAGTAGGCGATAATCCAAGCGATTAGTTGCAACAGTAGCCCAGAACAAACAACTGCATCTGACTTTGTACCAAGTTCTACTGTTATCTCTGCTAATGCATTATTATTATTATTATTATTATTATTATTATTAAAACATTTATATAGCGCGTATTCCCCCCACGGTGTTCAGTAGCGCTTTACAATCTATACCAGTAAAACAGAAAATATATAAAACATCTAAAAGACTACAAAAAGATGCAATATAATAAAATAATATATATCTAAATAAAGCTTTTTTTAAATAAGTAAGTTTTAAGAGAACATTTAAAAGATTGTACTGAAGGGCTGGAACGAATATCATTATCAGAACCAGATGGTTTTAAATCATTCCACATGTTTGGGGTTAGAAATGAAAACGATCTTTCACCATATGTAACCATTCTAGCAGATCTTGGTTTGAGACGATAGATGTCATTTGAACTACGGAGAATGCGAGCATTTGTTTTTTTTTTTAATTTGATGACATAGATAAGATATGGCTAAACCATGAAAACATTTATAGGCAGTTAAAAGAATCTTAAATTTAATACGATATGGAATGGGAAGCCAGTGAAGTTGTTTAACAACGAAACTCTTAATATGCAGAGATGACAGTAATCACTGCATGCGACACTATTGATAAGGCATGCTTCAAATTTACGAACAAGTTGATTAATATTGCAAAAAATAATATCCCTATTAAGAATGTGACTATTAGACCTCTCGATAAACCCTGGGTGAATAATGAAATTAGAAAATACTGAAAAACAAAATTCACGGAAAAGCAACAAATTTGGAATGAACAGAGCATTGGAATGCATTACAGCTTTCATCATGTTTAATTTAAGAAGTTAAACACTACTGGTGAATATTCTGTTTATAGTTGTTTTTAAATACAAACAACTATTGATTTTAATGTATGACGCATATTGACGCAGAAGTAAATAACTAGCGATATGATAATAAATGCTTGATTAAACTTAGAATTTATTAACTTTGTGGATGGAATACAATCGTACAAAGTCTGTAGCAATTACGCGTGATATTATTACTGTTAAGTGCATTTGTTTGACGTATACAAATCATTATGTTTTTAATGAATATAAACAAGCAGTATTGACATTTATCATTATAAAAAAGTATTATTTTTGTAACAATTAAATTAGGGGAATATTACATTAGGCTGACCTTTCATTTAACCAAGTAATAAAACGTAATAAAAATTGGATTATCGTAACACCGGTAGCAATGATAACCAAGGCTATACTATTCTTCAAACGATAATACATCTGCTCAGAACGAAGTTTTATTCTTTAATTTTCGACATATCTACTGTTTAATTATTAGAGCAAGAACTGTATTAATTATCTGGCTAGCTATATTATTAAATTAATTGTTTGAATCAATGAATAATTAATTAATTAAAGAATCCACCATTAATAAGAACTCGGCTTTTGACAAAATAACTCTTAAAAAATAACAAAGTTTTAAGATAAGATATAAATGATTGGGAACAAAACCAATTTTTGTCTCGTACCGATAATTATCCCGAACAACTTATATCAATCTTGCTGCTAGAATTCTAAAGAAAAACTGACAACAAAACCTATTATACTCTTCATTAAACTGGTCATTTTAACGGGGACATCTCAATGTGCCCCCTACTATATTTCTCATGGGGGGATTAATCCAGCAAGGGGATTATCGAATACAATGGTGTTAAAAGTATAGTCCGTTTTCTTTAAACTACTAGGTTTAAACTAATTAACAAATTTATTCACAATACATTACATAAAAGTAACAACAAATACATATATCAAACATAAACCATAATCTTACTAAATGTGATATGGCGTCAGTATATTCAACAGTTCAAGATGGCTGCCTAGTGGTTGCACTGTGTCTTGCTCTCTGGTTTTTCTTATAATTTTAATAGATTTAAATTGATTTTAGCTACTATCTTTTACTTGTGACTTGGGGAGTTACCTTGGCTCATTTTTATACAAAAATTTCTATTGGAAGTGTTTTAGATTTTGTACAATTTGCAAATTTTAAAATAACAAAAGTGTGGTGAGTTCATGAAGTGAGTAATAATCATGATAACCTATTGTAGAGAAAAACTAATCAGCTTGAATAAAAACCTACAGTTTATAGATCACAGGATGAAAAACAACATTGAACAGTTTTCAGATCTTATAGTAAACACCAAAGAAAATATTTGTTCTTCGTTTGAAATTATACAACCTAAAATAAGGGTAACTAATAAACCTAGATCAACAAGAAAATACAGGGGTGTTAACCACAATAACCTCAGATCTATTGATACAAAAAGTAGTGAAAAGTCTGGTAATGTACTAAATTCATTTAATCTCTGTGTTTTAAATTGTCAGTCAATTAGGAATAAAACTGATGAACTTCAGGAATATTTGCTAGATAATGATTTGGACATATTTGTAGCCGTTGAAACATGGCTTAAACCAAATGATACGGTTACTCTACACAAACTTTTGCCATCAAATTATTCTGCAGTTACTGAAAATCGAATAGGTCGTAGAGGAGGCGGACTAGCTGTTTTTCATAAATCGGTACTAGAAACATCAAAAAATCAGTCCCTCGGTCCTTTCACGTCTTTTGAGCACCTTGACATACATGTAAAATGTTCTAATGAAGTCCTTAGAATTGTTTGTTTATACCGTCCACCTTCATCCAGTCGTGATGTTTTTCTCAGTGAATTCACTGATCTACTGTACGAAACTTTTGACTCATCTTCTCGTTTACTACTTGTTGGGGATTTAAATCTACATCTCGATGATGTCAAGTGTAGCATATCAAATAAATTTTATGATATTTTAGATTCATTTAATCTTAAACAGCATACTACCGGCAGTACGCACAGAAAAGGTCATTTACTTGATGTGGTGATAACTAGGGTTTTAGACGACACTGTGGAAGATGTCCATATTTGTGACGACCTGGTCTCAGACCACTTTAGCATATTTACTAAGCTCAAGATAAAAAAACCCGTACCTAAACAACAGACAATTACATATAGAAAAATACGTAACATTAACATTGAAGATTTTCGATCAGATATTATTAACTCTAAAATATTAAAGGAACTCGACATAGCAAATATTGATCAACAAATTAATCTTTATAATGACACTCTAAGAAATATTCTTGATGACCATGCTCCCATTAAAAAAGCCAATTTTACTATTCGACCAAATCGGAAATGGTTTACTGATGAAATTCGACAGAGTAAAATCCATAGACGGTCCATGGAAAGGCTTTGGCGAAATTCTAATCTTGAGATTAATAGACAGCTATATACTCAAGCGCGGAACAAAACAAATAATTTGATTGGCAGAGTAAAAAAAGACTATATTTTAGAACAAATCAATGTGAATAAGGATAACCCAAAAGTACTTCAAAACATAGTCAATAGTATCCTGAAACCGCATAATCAACAAATACTACCAGATTACACCCATGATGCTGACCTTGCTGAAGAGTTTTCTAAATATTTTAGTGACAAGATTGATAATATTAGGACTGAACTTGAAACAGACAATAACTCCGAGACAACATGTCTATCTGTTATATCACCACCTTCTCAAGTTATGTCAGAATTTTCCCCGACATCAGACAAAGAAATCAAGCAACTCGTTGCCAAATCATCGTCTTCGACATGCGAGTTAGATCCGCTTCCATCACCGCTTCTGAAACTGTGCATCGACGAACTGTGTCCTGTCCTTACTTATATTGTAAATACATCATTATCAACTGGTACCTTCCCTGATGTTCTGAAAAAAGCTTTAGTTTTTCCCTTAATCAAAAAAAGTACTTTAGACAGTAACATCTTCAAAAATTATCGGCCAGTATCTAACCTATCATTTTTATCTAAACTTGTGGAAAAAGCAGTGTCTGTTAGATTTAAAGCCCATTTAAAATTTCAGCATCTGGACGAACCCTTTCAATCCGCATACAAAAAACTCCATAGTACAGAAACGGCTTTACTCCGAGTGCAAAATGATATTTTAATTAATCTAGATAATAAAAATGTGGTTTTTCTAGTTCTTCTTGACCTAAGTGCTGCTTTTGATACCATCGACCAAGCACTTCTACTTACACGTTTAAAAGATTATTTTGGAATTACTGGCTATGCCCTGAAATGGTTTGAATCATATCTCACTTCACGAAAACAGTCTGTTGTCATAAATAAGCAGTCATCAAAACCAGTAGACATAAAATATGGAATTCCGCAAGGATCAGTACTCGGTCCGTTATTATTTACGGCTTATACTTGCCCACTTGGTAAACTTCTTAGAGATCACAATTTAGACTATCATATATACGCAGATGACACACAACTGTATGTGGCTGTAACACCCGACAACGAAAGTAAACAAATCATTAAGTTGGAGAAGTGTATTGATAATGTAAAAAACTGGATGAAAAACAACTTTTTAAAACTAAACGATGATAAAACTGAATTATTAAAAATAGGAACCGATCATAGACTCTCATCAATTATTACAAAATATGTTAAAGTGGGTGGTGCTGTCATACATCCAAGTAACAGTGTACGGAACCTCGGTGTTAAATTTGGGAAAAATTTTGACATGAAAGAACATGTGTCGAATATGTGTAAATCCGCCAACTTTCAACTTTATAATATAGGTCGTATAAGAAACTTTATTGATACTGATACTTCTAAAATGCTTGTCAACTCACTTGTAACCTCCCGCCTCGATTATTGTAATTCTTTATTGTTTAACTTGCCTTCTCTTCAGCTAAATAGATTACAAAAAATTCAAAACAAAGCCGCCCGAGTCATAACTAGAACTAAACTTTGTGAACATATCACCCCTATTTTACACCAACTGCATTGGCTGCCAGTTACTACCAGAATTGAATTTAAAATACTCTCTCTAACATACGCTGTCATTAATATTGAAGACTCACCTGACTACCTCAAACAACTAGTGACCCCATATATTCCTACACGCACACTTAGATCACAAAACAAAAACTTGCTAATGCCCTATCATGCAAAATCCTCATTTGGGGAAAGGTCTTATAGTTTTGCTGCTTTTAAACTATGGAATAAGTTACCTTCTGAAATTAAAGATTCCCCTTCCCTGCCTGTTTTTAAGAAAAAGTTAAAGACCCACCTTTTTAAAAACCATTTTAATTGTTAAATGCTTAAGATTTTTCAGAGTTAACTTTTTATTATTGTATACCATATTTTATTCTAATTGTGCAATGTTCTTATTATTGAGGTGTTTTATATTTTATACTTTTACTATAATGTAATAGCGCCATAGAGCAATCTAAGTATTGGATTATAGGCGCTCTATAAATAAATTATTATTATTATTTTTACTCCGTTTTATAGTTCGATTTTTAGATCATTTATTTTATTGTCGATCAAGGCGTGAATCGTGTACATTTGAAAAAAAATAGTTTTCGGGCACATTTGGGAAGATATAATGTAATTGGGGGTGACAATTATCCTAATATAATGATAGTGAGTTTCTAATCATATATTTAATTGATTTATAAGTACTGTCTGAATGAAAGGTAGGTGAATAACATTTAAGATACTCGTTAACGCGAACGTAACTTATATATTTTAATAATTATATCTTAACTAGATGAACAGTACTAATAATGATATAATCCTTTGTTTACTTAAATTTTCACACCCCTGCCTTACAATACCAGTTGATTGGGGGGAACAATGAGATTAAACCATTTTAACACGTTTTAACACCATTCTCTTAAACTAACAATATATTATTTATTGATATTGGCGAAAAAACTAAAACATATTCCCCAGTAACTGTAAAATACTTTTCACAATGCAATATACTACCCGTGTATTGATTTGTCGTATTACACCTTTCCACGCGAACGAGCAATAACTTGTTTATTAAACGTTTCGTATTTTATTCTAGTCTGTTGTTGGTGATATTTAATTATTCTATTGACAAATCGGAATGAGGTTTAACCTCCTACCAACATGAAATTATAACTAAGGTTAAGCGAACCAACGAATACAAAAATTTTAAACTGTATTTATAATACTAAACGAACTATATTTTTGTATTTGTAAAACTATATTTTATTCAATAAGAAGTGAAAAGTGAAAGTATATTTTATTGAACTAAATGAATTAAATAAGTTTTATTGAACTAAATGGATTAAATATGTTTTATTGAACTAAATGAATTAAATATGCTTTATTGAACTAAATGAATTAAATATGTTTTATTGAACTAAATGAATTAAATATGTTTTATTGAACTAAATGAATTAAATATGTTTTATGAAGTCGTGTCTCGTAGGCCAATTATAGCCGGAAATCATTCTAATTTTATTTGTTTGTTATTTTTAACATAATATAATGTTTTAGCTGTATAGAATGATTTGTGGGAGTGTTCGCAATGAATAATATGTAGACTGGAGTAACTAGACGCTAGAAATTGGCATTTGATTGAGACTTCTGGCATATTTCGACGAACATAACTTATTTGAAATAAGAGTAAAAACGAACACGACTGTTTATGTTCATTCATATTACAGTATTATATGCGTTGCGACCCATTTGTGCCAAATTCTAGGTCCCAAATATTAGCGACGCAATTCCTTTAAACTTATATCAGTCTTGCTGCCAGGACTCCGAAGAAAAACTGACACCAAAACCTTTAATACCTTCCATATCTCTGGCCATTTTAACACGTTTTAACACCATATTTACCTTAAACTAACAAAATATGATTTATTGATACTGGCGTAAAAACTGACAACAGAACATATTATACTCTTCTTTAAACTATAGTCATTTTAACACGTTTTAACACCATAAACGAACAATATATTATTTATTGATACTGGCGAAAAAACTGGCAACAAAAGCTATTATACTCTTCTGTAAAATGGTCATTTTAACACGTTTTAACACAAACTAACAATATAGTATTTATTGATACTGGCGAAAAAACAAAAAACATATTCCCAAGTAACTGTAGAATACAATTCAAAATGCAATATGTCATCCGTTTATTGAGTTGTCATATCACATCTTTATTCAAGAACGAGCAATAACTTGTTTATTAAAACTTTTCGCATTTTATTCTAGTTTGTTGTTGGTGATATTTAATTATTATATTGACAAGTTTGGAATCGGAATGGGGTTTAACGTCCAACCAACCTGAAGCGAGCGAACCCGCGACCTCCAGACTAGCAAGTCAGGGTCTAATTCACTTACAAAATTAACAATATAGTATTTATTGGTATTGCCAAAAAAATAAAACATATTCCATAGTAACTGTAAAAAAATGTCTTTCAAAATGCAATATACTACCCGTTTATATGTGTATAAGATTAGTATTGTATGGGGAGGGGGTGGAGGTAAATGTATTTTTGGGGACAGAAACCACTTGGTTTAATATTGACAACATGTACTTTTGTGGACAGAAATAATTCACTTACACAATTAACAATATAGTATTTATTGGTATTGCCAAAAAACTAAAACATATTCCCAAGTAACTGTAAAATGCCTTTCAAAATGCAATATACTACCCGTTTTTACGTGTATAAGATTAGTATTGTATGGGGAGGGGGTGGAAGTAAATGTATTTTTGGGGACAGAAACCACTTGGTTTACTGTTGACAACATGTAATTTTGTGGACAGAAATAATTACGTGCATAATTGAGCTTAAAGTTAGCGTTTTCAAAATATTAAATTATAATGGTACTTTTATAGAGAACTGGAAATGCAAATTAAAAACATCGGTATCTAATTTTAGAAATCTAAAGATTTTAATCACCATTTCTCCGTAAAAGATACAGATATTTTTTTTATTGCTGTAATTATTTGACAAAACCACTAAAAAAAATTCTTAGTCCAAGTAAAACTTGGCCGATAATAATTATCAGAAATCAATCTTCCCATAATATTGAAACATTTTCATCTCAACATTAACTGAACTATATTGGTAAATATTTAAGGGTGGGTTTATTATGAAGTATTGGTCAATTTTCAAATTAAACGACAATAGTGATTCATATGAACACTAATAAATTTTATATTACAAATTAATTTTGAATATATTAACCTGGATGCCGTGTGGCTCCACCCTACAACTCCATCAATTATTATGTGAGTCATCAAAATAGTGTATAAATAAATTTAATTTCAAATTTAATTAAATTGATAAGAACATTATGTTACAATATACTGTTTGAAATGTAGTGTCGTCGAATTTAATACAAATGATAAGATCTCTATATTACAATAATATACAGAATAATTCTAAATACAACGGCATTAAAATTAATCATAACAAGTAAATATAAATCAATGAATTGAATAATGGAAATCATTTGAATATGTGTACAGAAATTGGAAAACTGAGCTTTCTTAGTCATACACTAAATATGATTCAGTTACGTGATAAACAGTCATACCTTTCTATTGTGTTTAATAATGATCTCGATTCTTCTTTAACTAGCATCATAATATCAAAGTATTTTAGAAATTGCAAAGGCATTGATACAAATCAATTAAGTAGTTTGCACATTTTTAAGAAACCTGCTTTTGACAAAAAAAACCTCTCAAATAATAACACAGTTTTAAGTTACAAAACATATGATTGGGAAAAAAACCAATGATAGTCTCTTGCCGATAATTATCCCGAACAAATTATATCAGTCTTGCTGCTAGAATTCTAAAGGAAAACTGACAACAAAACCTATTATACTCTTCATTAAACTGGCCATTTTAACACGCTTTAACGCCATATCTTTATCTTATTAGTTATTGATATAAGCGAAAAAAAACATAAACATATTCACCAGTAACTGTATAATACCTTTCAAAAAATGCAATTTGACAACCGTTTATTGCTTTACCGCAAAATTATTTTATTTATGTTTGTAGTTGGCGATGTTTAATTTTTCTATTGACAAGTTTGGGGTGAAAATGGGGTTTAACGTCGTACATTCGTGAATCCCTGGGAGGCTTACCACAAAACCCAAGTCATGTTTTTAAATACTTGGCATCGAAACAGGTCCGTATTTAAACACCATTAAGCGGGGGGGGGGGGCATTACCTTTCGGTAGGGGGGGGGCGAACATTTTGAGGAAATTTTCGGATAGGTCATAATCGTCATGCTAATAAGCATTCTAAAATAAGTATTCAAACTAAACAAAAATCTTGATTTTTAAAATTCATTTAAAACTATTTGAGATTAGTACAAAAAAGATAGGTTGCCGGACAACGAAACATACGCCCACAACATCCAAATCGTCCGGGCAATCAACAAGAGTTGTCGCATATTTTACTCTTTTCGGTAATGAAACATTTATAATACACCAAAATCTGATTACAAGTAACAACTCATTGTGTAATTATCAGAAAATCATTCGAATTTGTTTGGCATTGATAAAGTTCTCCTCCGTGCTAACGTTTAGTATACGAAACATTTAATATTCTTGATTTAGCTATTCGAGTTATCACTCACTATACTCGTTCGTTTCATGACCTACAGCACTGTGTACCAATTTAAAGTCAATCGGATAGTAACTTAAGCCTCTAGAGCGTCCACAAGATTTTTTGAAGTGATCAAGGGCTATAACTCTGACAGCAATTATCAGAAATCTCTGAAAATCAATAGATTTCTTCGTTTCACGACCTTACAGCGTCCACATGATATTTTAAAATGATCAAGGGCCATATCTCTGACAGTAATTATCGGAAATATCTGAAAATCAATAGGATTCTTCGTCTCATATTAACTTAAGCCTCTAGAGCGTTCACAAGAAATGTTGGACGTACATACGGATGTGTCGACGGCAATATACGACCACATTTCTAATGTGGGCGTATAAAAATGGTTTATAAAGTAATTAGATACATTGGGATTGGTGTGCACATACTGATAGCATAGCGTTTTAAATAAATATCGCTAAATTAAGGAACTGTGTATACTTTAATGATTGTTAGAAATTTCTGAGTGGGGGGGGGCGAGCATTTCACGCGGGGGGCCATGAAATTGCTTAGCTTTACTTAACTTTAGCGGGAAAGGTTAATCAATGAACTCAGTCAAGACATTCCCCTAATTAACATATATACCTAAATTAAAGTAGGGTTGTTATGTTCCAGGAGTTAGGTTGCTATGTTCTTAGACCAAGTAAACCCTCGCCGATAATAATTATCAGAAATCAATCTTCCCATAAAATTAAAACATTTTCATGTGAACATTAATTGCAGTATTTGTCAATTTGCAAATAAAACGACAATAGTGATTCATATAAACACTAATAAATTTTATATTGCAAATTAATTTTCAATATATTAACCTGGATGCCGTGTGGCTCCAACCCACAACTTCATCATCTATTATGTGAGTCATCAAAATAATGCGGGGGGTGTCCACCAAATGGGCACAAAACCAGATCAAACTTTTCTAGAGTAAAATTTTGCGTAGAATAGGATGCCGAGTGGTAATCAGTCCGGCGTTGGGGCGTTTTCGAGGTATTCAGGGTCAAAGGTCAAATGAGGTTATTTGCACTGAAAGTTAATGCGCAACCATTCTTATATCATGAAAATATGCTGAAAATGATCGAAAGTCTTTCAATAAAAATGTCAACTTGCTAAATTCGCCTTTAGAATTTTTGACGCCAGAGGTCAAAAGGTGAAATGTTCCGATTTTGCCCTTGGAAAATTTAAAGCAATGAAATGTCAGCATAAAATATAAAAACGAAAGCAAAATCTGTTCTAGTTAAAAGTAGGAAAATTTTAAACTTATCTTTATATTGTCTTAGCACCGTGCATTTACTTTGGAACGTCGAAAAGGATCTTACATAACAGAACCAACAGATTTCGAAACCTGTTTTAAAAATCTCCCCGATTATATATAACATTGATCGGTATATATAATGAAATTAGTTGTCCAAAAAATAATTCAATAGTTTTATGGTTATAAGGCGCAAGCCTGCAGGCCGCGTTGATTTTCAAGTATCCCAAATTGAGAAAACCGACGTTAACCTGTCACTGAAAAACACGTATCTGATCACGAGATTAAATGTTGGCAATTTTTTTTTGAGTTTTCATGAATTTCGCCGGAATAATATAGACACAGATAAAACCAAACGATGCATTGTACATAATAACTCACGGTATATAAACGTCGTATTGATCCATGTTACTGGGTAAATGTTTGACTGCCTTTGTGACGCGGCCTGCAGGCTGGAATCCAACTATGAAACTATTCCATATTTCTTTTCGACAACTAGTATCATTATGTATAGCATTCGTCGTAAAACCAATTCGGAGAGATTTTGATTTGACAGTTTTTACGTATTTTTTGAACAGGTTTTTAAGTGTTTTGGTTCTGTTATGCAAGATCTGTTTCGACGTTCCAAAGTAAAAGTTATGTGCTAAGACCACCTAAAGATACATTTTAAATGTCCCTATTATTAATAAGATTAGGTTTCGCTTTAGTTTTTATATTTTATGCTGACATTTCATTGCTTTGAATCTTCCGAGGGCAAAATCGGAACATTTCACCTTTTGACCTCTGGCGTCCAAAAGTCTAAAGGCGAATTTAGCAAGTTGACATTTTTATTGAAAGAGTGATAACTTTCGATCATTTTCAGCATATTTTCATGGTATAAGAATGGTTGCGCATTAACTTTCAGTGCAAATAACCTCATTTGACCTTTGACCCTGAATATCTCGAAAACGTCTGGTTTTGTGCCCATTTGGTGGACCCGCACTGAGCCTCCAGACTATTAGAATCAAGAGTGACAAAGAGAGAAATGGGGTTTAATGTCCACTCGACACAAACTAGGTCATTTTGGAACTAACATATGGTTTCATTTTATTTCAATAATTCGCTCGCGCGAAGGGGTCTTTAGCAGTTGGAGGATTCGGAGAAAACCCACGAGGTTGGACACACGACCAGGGATTCAAAACTATGCCAGTTGACTCAATGACAGGCCTAATGATACAGAATCAAGCATAGTGAAGAATTTCTTCACCTGGATATAAATCCAAAACTATAAGCACAGCCGTAAAGCTACACTACTTTGTTTCACGGTAAATGATGAAAGAAATGCCGACACTTTACTTCATTCTCACATACATTAAATATCTGCAGAAAGAAATCAAAGATATAAAATGGAAATACTTGCCAGTTGAACAGAGAGTTAACATCGACGCCAATATTAGGATGACAACAGACACTACAGCTTTCATCATGTTTAATTTAAGAAGTTAAACACTACTGGTGAATATTCTGTCTACGGTCGCTTTTAAATACAAACAGCTATTGATTTTGATGTATGACGAATATTGACGCAGAAATAAATTACTAGCGATATGTTAATAAACGCTTGATTAAACTTAAAATTTATTGACTTTTAGCTTACGTGTTATGCTTATTAATATATAATGAATTTGTCGTGTATTTTGTACACGGGGAGCAGTCAGTCCATTACACTACTTTGCTTGAATATACTATTTTGCCTATAACGTTTTTTAGGACTTAAAATTCCGTCTTACGGTTTGGATTGTTGGTACTTGGTTTTATTTTATTTATTAATACAGCGCTCCATTCGGAAAACTCCGCATACCCCCGTACTTAACACCTAACCTCGGCTGTATGACGAATTCCGCCATTGGAACTAAAGAATAGAATAATTAAATATCACCAACAATAAACTAGAATAAAATATGAAAATTTTAATAAACAAGTTATTACTCGTTCTTGAGGAAAGATATGATACGACAAATCAAATCTCCAGATCTTCGAAATAAATGCTTTTGATTTTCAACTAATTTAAAACGATTGCTATCATTAATTTAATTAGAAAATTGGATTATCGTTACACCTGTAGCAATGATAATCAAGGCTATACTATTCTTCAAACGACAATACATCTGCTCAGAAAGAAGTTTTTTTACTTTAATTTTCTACATATCTACTGTTTAATTATTAGAGCAAGAACTGTATTAATTATCTGGCTAGCTATATTATTAAAATAATGGTTTGAAACAATAAATAATTAATTAATTAAAGAATCCACCATTAATAAGAACTCTGCTTTTGACAAAATAACAAAGTTTTATGGTAAGATATAGATGATTTAGAACAAAACCAATTATTGTCTCGTACCGATAATTATCCCGAAAAACTAATATCAATCTTGCTGCTAGAATTCTAAAGAAAGACTGACAACAGAACCTATCATACTCTCCATTAAACTGGTCATTTTAACACATTTTAACACCATTCCCTTAAACTAACAATATATTATTTATTAATATTGGCGAAAAAACAAAAACATATTCCCCAGTAGCTGTAAAATACCTTTCACAATGCAATATACCACCCGTTTATTGATTTGTTGTATCATATCTTTCCTCACGAACGAGCAATAACTTGTTTGTTAAAATTTGCGTATTATATTCTAGTTTATTGTTGGAGATATTTAATAATACTATTGACAAATCGGAATGGGACTTAACATCCTACCAACATGCAACTATATCTAAGGTTGAGCGAACCAACGAAGACTAAAATTTTAAACTGTATTTATAATACTTAACCAACTATATTTTTGTATTTGTAAAACTATATTTTATTCAAAAAGAATAGGATTCTTGAACAGGCTAGACAGTGTAGACATTTATCATTATAAAAAAGTATTATTTTGTAAAATTAAAGTAGGGTAATATTTGTTATTAGATGACATCACTGAACAACCCTGATGATGACATCACTGAACAACCCTGATCACTAAACCAATACAATACAAAGGCCAAGGATCTCAATTAAAGATGTGTTGTATACGTAGTAAATCTTCCTAATTTAGATCCGTCGAGTAGCCTCCCATATTCTACAAATCATCTATTAAATTAGCTAAGTCTTTAACTCAATTTCATTCAAAGTCTTCGGCATTGAAAATACGAATTGGTTGTCAATTTAAATCAACATTTATGTTGTGATCTTACCATAATTGTGTACCATAATGCGCTTCGGGCACATTTGTAACAAAAGAACTCGAAGAACGAGGCTAGATATATTCCACCAAATTAAACGGCTTCGCTATATTCTTATCTGGAGAGTGTTCGCAATAAATAATATTTCGCCGAACATAACTTATTTGAAATTGGAGTAAAACCATTGAATATTAATCAGTTAATATACATTCATATTACAGTATTATATGCGTTGCGACTCATTTGTGTCAAATTCTAGGTCCGAAATATTAGCGACGTAGTTGCTTTAAACTTTCGATAAACTTATATCAGTCTTGCTGCCAAGACTCCGAAGAAAAACTGACACCAAAACCTTTAATACCTTTCATATCTCTGGCCATTTCAACACGTTTTAACACCATATTTACCTTAAACTAACAAAATATGATTTACTGATACTGGCAAAAAAAACCGGACAAAAAAACACTATTATACTCTTAATTAAACTAGTCATTTTAACACGTTTTTACACCATAAACTAACAATATATTATTTATTGATACTGGCGAAAAACAAAAAACATATTCCCAAGTAACCGTATACAATTCCATTCAAAATGCAATATTACATCCGTTTATTGAGTTGTCATACCAAACCTTACTCAAGAACGAGCAATAACTTGTTTATTAAAACTTTTCGCATTTTATTCTAGTTTGTTGTTGGTGATATTTAATTATTCTATTGACTAGTTTGGAATCGGAATGGGGTTTAACGTCCAACCAACCTGAAGCGTGCGAGCCCGCGACCTACAGGCTAGCAAGTCAGGGTCTAATTCACTTACAAAATAGTATTTATTGGTATTGCCAAAAAACTAAAACATATTCCCAAGTAACTGTAAAATATCTTTCAAAATGCATTATTCCACCCGTTTATATGTGTGTAAGATTTTTCCGTAAAAGATACAGATATTTATTTATTGCTTTAATTATTTGACAAAACGCCTAAAACAATTCTTAGACCAAGTAAAACTTCGCCGATAATAATTATCAGAAATCAATCTTCCCATAAAATTGAAACATTTTCATCTGAACATTAACTGAACTATATTAGTAAATATTTAAGGGTGGGTGTATTATGAAGTATTGGTCAATTTGCAAATTAAACGACAATAGTGATTCATATGAACACTAATAAATTTTATATTGCAAATTAATTTGGAATATATTAACCTGGATGCCGTGTGGCCCCACCCTACAACTGCATCAATTATTTTGCGAGTCATCAAAATAATATATAAATAAATTTAATTTCAAATTTAATTAAATTGAAAAGAACATTACGTTACAATATACTGTTTGAAATGTAGTGTCATGAAATTAAATAAAAATGATAAGATCTCTATATTACAATAATATACAGAACAATTCGAAATACAGCGGCATTAAAATTAATCATAACAAGTAAATTTAAATCAATGAATTGAATGATGGAAATGATTTGAATATGTGTACAGAAATTAGAAAACTGAGCTTTCTTTGTCATACACTAGATATGATTCAGTCACGTGATAAACAGTCATACCTTTCTATTTTGTTAAATTATGATCTAGATTCTTCTGTAACGTATCATCATAATATCACAGTATTTTAGAAATTGCAATGGCATTGATACAAATCAATTAAGTAGCTTGTATATTTATAAGAAATCTGCTTTTGACAAAATAACTCTCAATTAATAACACAGTTTTAAGCTAAAATACATATGATTGAGAACAAAATCAATGCTAGTCTCGTACCGATAATTATCCCGAACAACTTATATCAATCTTTCGGTAGGGGGGGGCGAACATTTTGAGGAAATTTTCGGATAGGTCATAATCGTCATGCTAATAAGCATTCTAAAATAAGTATTCAAACTAAACAAAAATCTTGATTTTTAAAATTCATTTAAAACTATTTGAGATTAGTACAAAAAAGATAGGTTGCCGGACAACGAAACATACGCCCACAACATCCAAATCGTCCGGGCAATCAACAAGAGTTGTCGCATATTTTACTCTTTTCGGTAATGAAACATTTATAATACACCAAAATCTGATTACAAGTAACAACTCATTGTGTAATTATCAGAAAATCATTCGAATTTGTTTGGCATTGATAAAGTTCTCCTCCGTGCTAACGTTTAGTATACGAAACATTTAATATTCTTGATTTAGCTATTCGAGTTATCACTCACTATACTCGTTCGTTTCATGACCTACAGCACTGTGTACCAATTTAAAGTCAATCGGATAGTAACTTAAGCCTCTAGAGCGTCCACAAGATTTTTTGAAGTGATCAAGGGCTATAACTCTGACAGCAATTATCAGAAATCTCTGAAAATCAATAGATTTCTTCGTTTCACGACCTTACAGCGTCCACATGATATTTCAAAATGATCAAGGGCCATATCTCTGACAGTAATTATCGGAAATATCTGAAAATCAATAGGATTCTTCGTCTCATATTAACTTAAGCCTCTAGAGCGTTCACAAGAAATGTTGGACGTACATACGGATGTGTCGACGGCAATATACGACCACATTTCTAATGTGGGCGTATAAAAATGGTTTATAAAGTAATTAGATACATTGGGATTGGTGTGCACATACTGATAGCATAGCGTTTTAAATAAATATCGCTAAATTAAGGAACTGTGTATACTTTAATGATTGTTAGAAATTTCTGAGTGGGGGGGGGGCGAGCATTTCACGCGGGGGGCCATGAAATTGCTTAGCTTTACTTAACTTTAGCGGGAAAGGTTAATCAATGAACTCAGTCAAGACATTCCCCTAATTAACATATATACCTAAATTAAAGTAGGGTTGTTATGTTCCAGGAGTTAGGTTGCTATGTTCTTAGACCAAGTAAACCCTCGCCGATAATAATTATCAGAAATCAATCTTCCCATAAAATTAAAACATTTTCATGTGAACATTAATTGCAGTATTTGTCAATTTGCAAATAAAACGACAATAGTGATTCATATAAACACTAATAAATTTTATATTGCAAATTAATTTTCAATATATTAACCTGGATGCCGTGTGGCTCCAACCCACAACTTCATCATCTATTATGTGAGTCATCAAAATAATGCGGGGGGTGTCCACCAAATGGGCACAAAACCAGATCAAACTTTTCTAGAGTAAAATTTTGCGTAGAATAGGATGCCGAGTGGTAATCAGTCCGGCGTTGGGGCGTTTTCGAGGTATTCAGGGTCAAAGGTCAAATGAGGTTATTTGCACTGAAAGTTAATGCGCAACCATTCTTATATCATGAAAATATGCTGAAAATGATCGAAAGTCTTTCAATAAAAATGTCAACTTGCTAAATTCGCCTTTAGAATTTTTGACGCCAGAGGTCAAAAGGTGAAATGTTCCGATTTTGCCCTTGGAAAATTTAAAGCAATGAAATGTCAGCATAAAATATAAAAACGAAAGCAAAATCTGTTCTAGTTAAAAGTAGGAAAATTTTAAACTTATCTTTATATTGTCTTAGCACCGTGCATTTACTTTGGAACGTCGAAAAGGATCTTACATAACAGAACCAACAGATTTCGAAACCTGTTTTAAAAATCTCCCCGATTATATATAACATTGATCGGTATATATAATGAAATTAGTTGTCCAAAAAATAATTCAATAGTTTTATGGTTATAAGGCGCAAGCCTGCAGGCCGCGTTGATTTTCAAGTATCCCAAATTGAGAAAACCGACGTTAACCTGTCACTGAAAAACACGTATCTGATCACGAGATTAAATGTTGGCAATTTTTTTTTGAGTTTTCATGAATTTCGCCGGAATAATATAGACACAGATAAAACCAAACGATGCATTGTACATAATAACTCACGGTATATAAACGTCGTATTGATCCATGTTACTGGGTAAATGTTTGACTGCCTTTGTGACGCGGCCTGCAGGCTGGAATCCAACTATGAAACTATTCCATATTTCTTTTCGACAACTAGTATCATTATGTATAGCATTCGTCGTAAAACCAATTCGGAGAGATTTTGATTTGACAGTTTTTACGTATTTTTTGAACAGGTTTTTAAGTGTTTTGGTTCTGTTATGCAAGATCTGTTTCGACGTTCCAAAGTAAAAGTTATGTGCTAAGACCACCTAAAGATACATTTTAAATGTCCCTATTATTAATAAGATTAGGTTTCGCTTTAGTTTTTATATTTTATGCTGACATTTCATTGCTTTGAATCTTCCGAGGGCAAAATCGGAACATTTCACCTTTTGACCTCTGGCGTCCAAAAGTCTAAAGGCGAATTTAGCAAGTTGACATTTTTATTGAAAGAGTGATAACTTTCGATCATTTTCAGCATATTTTCATGGTATAAGAATGGTTGCGCATTAACTTTCAGTGCAAATAACCTCATTTGACCTTTGACCCTGAATATCTCGAAAACGTCTGGTTTTGTGCCCATTTGGTGGACCCGCACTGAGCCTCCAGACTATTAGAATCAAGAGTGACAAAGAGAGAAATGGGGTTTAATGTCCACTCGACACAAACTAGGTCATTTTGGAACTAACATATGGTTTCATTTTATTTCAATAATTCGCTCGCGCGAAGGGGTCTTTAGCAGTTGGAGGATTCGGAGAAAACCCACGAGGTTGGACACACGACCAGGGATTCAAAACTATGCCAGTTGACTCAATGACAGGCCTAATGATACAGAATCAAGCATAGTGAAGAATTTCTTCACCTGGATATAAATCCAAAACTATAAGCACAGCCGTAAAGCTACACTACTTTGTTTCACGGTAAATGATGAAAGAAATGCCGACACTTTACTTCATTCTCACATACATTAAATATCTGCAGAAAGAAATCAAAGATATAAAATGGAAATACTTGCCAGTTGAACAGAGAGTTAACATCGACGCCAATATTAGGATGACAACAGACACTACAGCTTTCATCATGTTTAATTTAAGAAGTTAAACACTACTGGTGAATATTCTGTCTACGGTCGCTTTTAAATACAAACAGCTATTGATTTTGATGTATGACGAATATTGACGCAGAAATAAATTACTAGCGATATGTTAATAAACGCTTGATTAAACTTAAAATTTATTGACTTTTAGCTTACGTGTTATGCTTATTAATATATAATGAATTTGTCGTGTATTTTGTACACGGGGAGCAGTCAGTCCATTACACTACTTTGCTTGAATATACTATTTTGCCTATAACGTTTTTTAGGACTTAAAATTCCGTCTTACGGTTTGGATTGTTGGTACTTGGTTTTATTTTATTTATTAATACAGCGCTCCATTCGGAAAACTCCGCATACCCCCGTACTTAACACCTAACCTCGGCTGTATGACGAATTCCGCCATTGGAACTAAAGAATAGAATAATTAAATATCACCAACAATAAACTAGAATAAAATATGAAAATTTTAATAAACAAGTTATTACTCGTTCTTGAGGAAAGATATGATACGACAAATCAAATCTCCAGATCTTCGAAATAAATGCTTTTGATTTTCAACTAATTTAAAACGATTGCTATCATTAATTTAATTAGAAAATTGGATTATCGTTACACCTGTAGCAATGATAATCAAGGCTATACTATTCTTCAAACGACAATACATCTGCTCAGAAAGAAGTTTTTTTACTTTAATTTTCTACATATCTACTGTTTAATTATTAGAGCAAGAACTGTATTAATTATCTGGCTAGCTATATTATTAAAATAATGGTTTGAAACAATAAATAATTAATTAATTAAAGAATCCACCATTAATAAGAACTCTGCTTTTGACAAAATAACAAAGTTTTATGGTAAGATATAGATGATTTAGAACAAAACCAATTATTGTCTCGTACCGATAATTATCCCGAAAAACTAATATCAATCTTGCTGCTAGAATTCTAAAGAAAGACTGACAACAGAACCTATCATACTCTCCATTAAACTGGTCATTTTAACACATTTTAACACCATTCCCTTAAACTAACAATATATTATTTATTAATATTGGCGAAAAAACAAAAACATATTCCCCAGTAGCTGTAAAATACCTTTCACAATGCAATATACCACCCGTTTATTGATTTGTTGTATCATATCTTTCCTCACGAACGAGCAATAACTTGTTTGTTAAAATTTGCGTATTATATTCTAGTTTATTGTTGGAGATATTTAATAATACTATTGACAAATCGGAATGGGACTTAACATCCTACCAACATGCAACTATATCTAAGGTTGAGCGAACCAACGAAGACTAAAATTTTAAACTGTATTTATAATACTTAACCAACTATATTTTTGTATTTGTAAAACTATATTTTATTCAAAAAGAATAGGATTCTTGAACAGGCTAGACAGTGTAGACATTTATCATTATAAAAAAGTATTATTTTGTAAAATTAAAGTAGGGTAATATTTGTTATTAGATGACATCACTGAACAACCCTGATCACTAAACCAATACAATACAAAGGCCAAGGATCTCAATTAAAGATGTGTTGTATACGTAGTAAATCTTCCTAATTTAGATCCGTCGAGTAGCCTCCCATATTCTACAAATCATCTATTAAATTAGCTAAGTCTTTAACTCAATTTCATTCAAAGTCTTCGGCATTGAAAATACGAATTGGTTGTCAATTTAAATCAACATTTATGTTGTGATCTTACCATAATTGTGTACCATAATGCGCTTCGGGCACATTTGTAACAAAAGAACTCGAAGAACGAGGCTAGATATATTCCACCAAATTAAACGGCTTCGCTATATTCTTATCTGGAGAGTGTTCGCAATAAATAATATTTCGCCGAACATAACTTATTTGAAATTGGAGTAAAACCATTGAATATTAATCAGTTAATATACATTCATATTACAGTATTATATGCGTTGCGACTCATTTGTGTCAAATTCTAGGTCCGAAATATTAGCGACGTAGTTGCTTTAAACTTTCGATAAACTTATATCAGTCTTGCTGCCAAGACTCCGAAGAAAAACTGACACCAAAACCTTTAATACCTTTCATATCTCTGGCCATTTCAACACGTTTTAACACCATATTTACCTTAAACTAACAAAATATGATTTACTGATACTGGCAAAAAAAACCGGACAAAAAAACACTATTATACTCTTAATTAAACTAGTCATTTTAACACGTTTTTACACCATAAACTAACAATATATTATTTATTGATACTGGCGAAAAACAAAAAACATATTCCCAAGTAACCGTATACAATTCCATTCAAAATGCAATATTACATCCGTTTATTGAGTTGTCATACCAAACCTTACTCAAGAACGAGCAATAACTTGTTTATTAAAACTTTTCGCATTTTATTCTAGTTTGTTGTTGGTGATATTTAATTATTCTATTGACTAGTTTGGAATCGGAATGGGGTTTAACGTCCAACCAACCTGAAGCGTGCGAGCCCGCGACCTACAGGCTAGCAAGTCAGGGTCTAATTCACTTACAAAATAGTATTTATTGGTATTGCCAAAAAACTAAAACATATTCCCAAGTAACTGTAAAATATCTTTCAAAATGCATTATTCCACCCGTTTATATGTGTGTAAGATTTTTCCGTAAAAGATACAGATATTTATTTATTGCTTTAATTATTTGACAAAACGCCTAAAACAATTCTTAGACCAAGTAAAACTTCGCCGATAATAATTATCAGAAATCAATCTTCCCATAAAATTGAAACATTTTCATCTGAACATTAACTGAACTATATTAGTAAATATTTAAGGGTGGGTGTATTATGAAGTATTGGTCAATTTGCAAATTAAACGACAATAGTGATTCATATGAACACTAATAAATTTTATATTGCAAATTAATTTGGAATATATTAACCGGGATGCCGTGTGGCCCCACCCTACAACTGCATCAATTATTTTGCGAGTCATCAAAATAATATATAAATAAATTTAATTTCAAATTTAATTAAATTGAAAAGAACATTACGTTACAATATACTGTTTGAAATGTAGTGTCATGAAATTAAATAAAAATGATAAGATCTCTATATTACAATAATATACAGAACAATTCGAAATACAGCGGCATTAAAATTAATCATAACAAGTAAATTTAAATCAATGAATTGAATGATGGAAATGATTTGAATATGTGTACAGAAATTAGAAAACTGAGCTTTCTTTGTCATACACTAGATATGATTCAGTCACGTGATAAACAGTCATACCTTTCTATTTTGTTAAATTATGATCTAGATTCTTCTGTAACGTATCATCATAATATCACAGTATTTTAGAAATTGCAATGGCATTGATACAAATCAATTAAGTAGCTTGTATATTTATAAGAAATCTGCTTTTGACAAAATAACTCTCAATTAATAACACAGTTTTAAGCTAAAATACATATGATTGAGAACAAAATCAATGCTAGTCTCGTACCGATAATTATCCCGAACAACTTATATCAATCTTGCTGCCAGAATTGTAAAGGAAAACTGACAACAAAACCTATTATACTCTTCATTAAACTGGCCATTTTACACGCTTTAACGCCATATATTTATCTTATTAGTTATTGATATAAGCGAAAAACATAAAAATATTCACCAGTAACTGTATAATACATTCCAAATGCAATATAACAACCGTTTATTGATTTGTCGTTTATCTTTCTTCACGAACGAGCAATAACTTGTTTATTAAACGTTTCGTATTTTATTCAAAATGGGGAATCAAAATGGGGATTACGGTCCTACCAACCCGAAGCGAGCGAACACGCGACCTTTAGACTAGCGAGCCAGCGTTTTACTCACTTACAAATCTAACTATATATATATATTATTTATTGGTATTAGCGACAAAAAAACAAAACCATATTCCCTAGTAGCCGTAAATACGCTTCAAATGCAATATGCAATGCGTTTATTGATTTGTCGTGAAATAAATATTAATTTTACATTCATCAAGTAATACAGCAATTTCTAAATGTTTTCCTATCATATTTTTTTCTCCAAGAACGAGCAATAACTTGTTTATTAAACGGAATTATTTTCTCTTGTAGCGGCAGTAGCTTTACCGCAAAATTATTGTATTTATGTTTGTTGTTGGCGATATTTAATTATTCTATTGACAAGTTTGGGGTTAAAATGGGGTTTAACGTCGTACATTCGTGAATCATTGGGAGGCTTACGGCCAAACCCAAGTCATGTTTTTAAATACTTGGCATCGAAACAGGCCCGTATCTAGACACCATTAAGCGGGGGGGGGGGGGCATTACATTTCGGTAGGGGGGCGAACATTTTGCGAAATTTTTTGGATAGGTCATAATCATCATGCTAATAAGCATTCTAATATAAGTATCCAAACTAAACAAAATTTGATTTTTAAAATTCATTTAAAACTATTTTAGATTAGTAAAAAAAAGATAGGTTGCCGGGCAACAAAACAGACGCCCACAGCATCTAAATCGTCCGGGCAATCAACAAGAGTTGATTTTACTCTTTTCGGTAATGAAACATTTATAATACACTAAAATCTGATTAAAAGTAACAACTCATTGTGTAATTATCAGAAAATCATTCGAATTTGTTTGGCATTGATAAAGTTCTCCTCCGTGCTAACGTTTAGTATACGAAACATTTAATATTCTTGATTTAGCTGTTCAAGTTATCAAAATTCATTGAAACTCACTATACTCGTTCGTTTTATGACCAATTTAAAGTCAATCGGATATTAACTTTAGCCTTTAGAGCGTCCACAAGATTTTTTGAAGTGTTGAAGGGCTATAACTCTGACAGCAATTATCAGAAATCTCTGAAAATCAATAGACTTCTTCGTTTCACGACCTTAAACACTGTGTATAAATTTAAAGTCATCGGATATTAACTTTAGCCTCTAGAGCGTCCACAAGATTTTTTGAAGTGATCGAGGGCCATAACTCTGACAGCAATAATCAGAAATCTCTGAAAATCATGACCTTAAACACTGTGTATAAATTTAAAGTCAATCGGGTGTTGACTTTAGCCTCTACAGCGTCCACAGGATATTTTAAAATGATCAAGGGCCATATCTCTGACAGTAATTATCGGAAATATCTGAAAATCAATAGGATTCTTCGTCTCATGATATTAACTTTAGCCTCTAGAGCGTTCACAAGAAATGGTGGACGTTCATACGGACGTGTCGACGGCAATATACGACCACATTTCTAATGATTGTTAGAAATTTCTGAGCGGAAAATATTAATCAATGAACTCAGTCAAGACATTCGCCTAATTAACATTAGTAAACCTTATCAGAAATCAATCTTCCCATAAAATTGAAACATTTTCATGTGAACATTAATTGCAGTATTTGTCAATTTGCAAATTAAACGACAATAGTGATTCATATGAACACTAATAAATTTTATTTTGCAAATAACTTTTGAATATATTAACCTGGATGCCGTGTGGCCACACCCCACAACCCCATCATCTATTATGTGAGTCATCAAAATAATGTATAAATAAATTTGATTTCAAATTTAATTAAATTGATAAGAACATTATGTTACAATATACTGTTTGAAATGTAGTGTCATGGAATTTAATAAATCTATCTATCTAGGAGAGTCGAAGACATAGGAGAGCCGAAGCTACTTCCTGTTTTTTAGAATATGATTTGGAAATCTTTCTCTTAAGGTCTTAGGCCATGGATTAGGTGTTAGTGGGAAGTTCTTCCCTTTATTAAATAAAAGCATATCGTTTGGTGGATGATCTCTTCCGCTTCTTGATTGGTAGATGTCAACTTTTTGGGATTTGTGTTAAGGTGCCAGGCCTGTCTTCTCGTGACCTCCCCTTACTCCACTATCAAACTCTGTAGATTTTTGGCAGAATAGTGTTTAGATGCCGAGCCCGTCTGATCATGACTCCCCCATACTCCACTATCCCGCCAGTTATTTATATTGTTATTATTGTTAAAAAAAAATAAAATAATGGAAATAATTTAAAAATAAAAAGGTAACAAAATAAATTTGTAGGATGGTTGGGCTTCCTTCGAGAGGACGTTTTTACTCAGCCACCCTACGTTAAAATAAATAATCGAGAGTAAATAAATTAAAATAAGTAATTAAAAATAAATAGATGAAAATAAATTAAATAAGGGATATTAATAATAATAAATAGAAATGGGTAAATTAAAATTACAAAAAAAAAGAAATTTGTAGGATGGCTGGGCTTCCTTCGATAGGACGTTTTTACTCAGCCACCCTACGTTGTAAAAATAAGATAAGAAAATAAAAATAAGTAAAAAATAACAAAAGAAAAAAAAGATAAAAATAGGTTTGTAGGATGACTGGGCTTCCTTCGAGAGGACGTTTTTACTCAGCCATCCTACGTTGTATTGAAAATTTGTCTAGCCACGACCCTGTCTTATTTTACTATTCTTCCAACTGTGCCCATTAGGGTGTGGATTTCTTCGAAGATTTGCAGTTTCAGATCTGGTCTAGGTAAGAGTAGGTTCTTAGTAGTGAATGGTATGTTGTTGGTCTCCATTATCTCACTAGTTCCCTTCTCTCCTCCTTGTAAACCTCGCAGTCTACGCCAGGACATGGTTGGCGGTACACTCTTCTCCGCACTCGCAGACGATCACTTGGTGTTTGTAGGTTCGCAGCCGCTCTCCCACTCTTAGTTTCGATATAAGTCTACAAATATCTCTTCTAGGGTGATTGAGTGCTGTCTTTGTGTAGATCTTGTTATCCAGCCGAAATCTGTATGTGTCAAGTTCAACGAGATTTAATTCCAAGATTGAATTGACTTGTCTTTTAACCACACCGTGGATTTCCGTGGTGCTGTAGTCTATGGTGTGGAGAACTTCATTATAAAAATGACTTTATTTTCTGAGGGAACATATTTAGTACATGAGTTCTAATTTTCAACATGTCCCTCCTACTCTATAAAACTAGCAACTACACAGTCATAATATTTACAAGGTGCATATATATCATAATAATGTAAGCTTATAATAAAGAACTATCAAACAAACAAACAATAAAAAAGGAGAAAGGGCAAATGATTAGCAAGGATTCAAAGATTTAACGTATTTTACTAACTCCTTTTTGAAGATAAAATCTGAAGACGCGTTTTTAGCAGTTTGAGGTAGTGTATTCCAAAATGCAGAGGCGGTATATTGGAATGTTCTGGTCATTGCCTTTTATTACTTTTTGGAATTGCTAATTTAAGTTGACTTTCTGATCTCAATGTCATGGTAGTTTCGGTCAATTTAGAATTTTCACAGAATGTGTTATATAAATATGATGGTAATTTGTCTCTTAGAATTTTGAAGGTGAGCATTCCTTGGTTGTATTGAATGTGTTGGTAGATTGTAAGCCAATTTAGAGACCCAAACAAGGGTGCCGAATATGAATCAGGTTTTTCATCCAAAATGCTCCCTGCCGCACGCTTTTGAAGTTTAAACAAGACCTCTAGTTTGCCTTTATTGGCATTACCCCAAACTACAGAACAGTAATCTAAGTATGGTAAAATATAGCCGTTGAAAAATAAAATTCTAAGATGGTGTGGTAAATAAGGTTTTAACTTTGTCAGGAGGTAGATTTTGGAGGATATGATTTTGGAAATTTTGTTAATTTGGAGATTCCAATCTAAATTTTGGTCAACAGTAAGTCCTAATAACAATGCTTCAGATACATTTTCTAATGATTCTCCATTAGTTTTTAGTGATAAGCAGTTTGTGATCGATTGGCGTTTTGAAGCTATTAGCATGGTTTTGGTTTTTTTAGCATTAATTACCATACCATTATCATTACACCAATTAAATACATTTAGTATATCCTCTTGAAGGGCAATCTCTATATTAGATAGTTTGTTGCTAGAAAAGTGAAGGGTGCTGTCATCAGCAAAAAGGTCAGTATTGCATTTACGGACATGAAGTGGGAGATCATTTATAAAAATGAAGAAAAGTAAAGGACCAATATTGGATCCCTGTGGGACCCCACATTTCACATCGGTAACAGTTGAATAACAAGCCCCTAAGACTACTTGTTGCTTTCGAAATTCAAGATAGGGTGAAATAATTTCATGCGATTTTAATTCAAATTTGTATAATTTTAATTTTTGGAGGATTAATCTATGGTCTATAAGATCAAAAGCCTGTCAATCAGCTTCTTCGTTTCTTCTAATATTGACATGTGATGGAATCCACACGAGCTCTACTTTGCTTCCCTTCTCTAAGACTCTCTGGTACAGCTGCCTGATTTCCAAAATGACTTCTGGTCTTGATTCCAAGTTGTCATTCTGGATTGAAATCCGGCTGCTCAGAGAGTTGCTTGGAATGACGAACTTACTAGTCTTCTGATGGGAAATCCACGACATAGCGTCATGAATGGCCACAAGCTCTGCAGTGTACACCTGCTTATTCCCTGTTCCCCGTTGGGCAGATATATTCCAAACGAGCTGGTGCCCCTTTTAGGATTGCGTGAGCCATCCGTGTACACATGGTCCCAGTCATCAGACGGACACTTGTCTTCCAGGTGTTCTAGAGATAAAGCACGTGCAGCAGTGGGATTGTTTTTCTTGTCGGTTTTCTGATTTAAACAATATTTTATTAATTGTAAAGTACAATAGGTAAATATACAAAGAATACAAGGATACGATAACAAGCTAAGCATATAAACACCGCTTCCTTAAGGGATAGTGTAAGAATATGTAAAGTATGTGGTGGGTATATACAAAGTGAGTCATCAATACTGGAAACGAACATAACTGAGAATTAGAGTTACTAGTTAAAATAAACGTTGATTTCGATTAGCAATGGCAATATAGCGTTTAAAGAGGTTTAATAGGCTAACATTTAGGATTCAGGTTTAAGATATAAATAAAACTGGTTTGTTTTATATGAATCACTGCAAAATATTGAGAGGTAAGGCTTAGTCTGTGAGTTCCAAAGATTAAATTGAATTTAAATATGATGCACATAGATAAATAATAAAATGCCAAGATAGGTAAGAATTAAACTAATGATCACCATCAGGGTGCTGATGCATTTTTTTGTTTGTTACTATCCTTTTAGTATTTAAGGAGTGTACGTTGGATTATTATTATACATCAGATTTAAAACGTTTAGTAAATATTATATATGACTGCACTGTTTGGAAGATCTTAGTAGAAATTGGAGTATCATCTTTTAATCCGAAAAGTAATATATAAGATGTTTTGTATCTTGTATCTAACAGATCAATTGTACTTGATCTTTGAGATTTATAGTGGGGGCAATAAAAGAAGAAGTGGTCGTCGTTTTCAAAAGAGTTGCCACAGCTGCAAGTTGGGTCATCACTAATGTGCATTAATAATTTGTGATAATTAAGGTCACTTTTTCCGTTGCGGAGTTTGCAATGAATTATTTGGAGATTTCTATTACCAAGATAACATAAGTCATTACATTTTGTACTGAATTTTGTTTTTAGCTTTGACCTAAAGATAGAAAGCGTTGGCGAATTTTGTATTTCAGGTTCTAGATTATTCCAAAGTTCGATGGTTGAGGGTAGAAAGGATCTTTGATATAGGTTTGTTCTACATCTAACACCAATAAACGCGCTTGAATTGCGAAGATGGTAGGGTTGATTAATTGAAACTTGCAGTGGTTTTAAATCAGTAAGAGCTCTGAGGGCTTCATTTCTAATAATTTTGTAGAAGTTGTTAAGTTTATGCTGAGTGCGGCGTAATTGCAATGAACAAATTCCTGTTTCGCTATACAGAATCGCATGTGACGTTCCTCTTGGAAGACCAGTAATGGATCGCAAGGCGTCAAGGTGCAAATATTCAAGTCTACTAGCTTGTTCTGATGTGCAGTTATCCCAAATAATGTCAGCGTAATCAAATATTGAAAGGATAAAAGATTTATAAATAATTTCTAGGGTTTTACGATTTAGTCTGTATTTAAGCGAGCGTAAGCAATTTACCATCTTACTAGTTTTGGAGATGACATAATCGATATGTGCACCCCAAGTTCCTTTCGGATTAAATATGACACCAAGGTGTTTGTGTTTCAGAATCTAAAATCGTTGTGCTATTAAAAACAAGGTTGAATCCTGTCGGATTTTGTTTCCTGGAAAATGTTAAACTGATTGTCTTTGACGGATTGAAAACTACCTTCCATTTTAGTGACCAATTAAAAATGCTAGCTATATCATTATTTAAAATATTTTGTGTAATTTGCGGAGTGTCAATAATCATAAAGAGGGAGGTATCATCCGCAAATAATCGCACGTTACTTTCTAGATCAGAGGTAATATCGTTAATAACAATTAAAAACAAGAGGGGTCCTAAAATTGAACCCTGTGGAACTCCAGAAATAATATTCTTTTCACTGGAGGAGCTACCACCAACAATGACTTTCTGTTGACGATCAGACAGATAGCTCTTTAAAAGTTTAAGAGTGTTTCCGCGAATTCCAGCCGCGTTTAATTTGACAATTAAATCGTCGTGCCAAACCTTGTCAAATGCTTTGCTTATATCGACAAAAATAGCCTTTATCTCGTTTCCACTATCAAGACTCTTGCAGATGTAGTCGTACATTTCAATAAGTTGGTAAGTAGCACCGTTGCTCCTCTGGAAACCAGCCTGATACGGAGTTATATACTTTTGAGTTAATAAAAAATTGTATATGTGATTGTATACGAGCCTTTCAAAAACTTTGCCTAATGAGGACAGGAGCGAGATAGGCCGGTAGTTTGAACATAAATGAGGGTCACCCTTTTTAAAAACTGGGACTACAGGAAAAACGTTTTGAGCTATGAGTAGGTCGAAAAGTCGTTTGAGTGGTTGGCTAAGTTGTTGCGATATAATTTTAAGTATGAAGTTATTGACCTTGTCCGGACCGCTTGACTTTTTTGACTTAAGGGACGATAACAAATGTTCTATTTGGATTTCGCTTGTGGAGAGATCCGAAATTGAAGTGACATTACAAGGAATATCTGGTAGTTTCTCGCATTTGCCGGAAACCGAACATTGAGAAATGAAAAAATCGTTTAATGCGTCAGCCTTTTCGTGGTTTTCACAGTAGATAGTATCTTTATAAATTAAAGGTGGGATGGTATTAGATGATTTTCCTCGTTTTAGAGAGATATCCTTGATTAATGACCACCATTGCGATTCGTTGAATTTGTTACAATTTACTGCGTTATCAATTTTATCAAAATATGATTTTTTGCTTTTGCGGATTTCATCTGTTACAATATTTCGGAAGGACCGAAAATCTTGCCAATGATTAGGATTATTAGTCTTTTTAGCTTTTTGTGGATTCGATTTTTCCTTCTTAGCATTCTTCTTATGTGATTATTTAACCATTTTGGGTCATTTGGTCTAATTGTAACAGTCTTATTTGGTACAAACTTCTCTATGCCTCTCACGATAATATTTGATAGTTCGTTTGCGCATACTTGGGGGTTAATAACAATAGGATTATGATCGCTTATACTGCAGTCTAACACTTTGGTATCATAGACAAAATTGGGACAATTAACTATACATAAATCTAAAAGCGACCGAGAATTTCCTTGTACGCGAGTAGGAGATTTTATTACTTGGGTAAAATTTGAAGTAAGGATAATGTCGTGAAGTTTAGATTTACTATTTTTTAAGAAATCGATATTAAAATCTCCGAGTATAATAATATTAAAATCTGTATAATCTTTCGCGTTATAAAAACTTTCTTCCATTAGTGACCAATATGATGTTTTCGCAGACGGTGGTCGATAAAAGATACCTATCAAAAATTTGTTAAGTTTGTGCCTAACTTCTATCCAGATTGCCTCGAGTGAATTAACTGATAGATCCGGTCGTATTTTGAAATATAAATTATTTTTTACGTAGACTGCAACCCCACCACCCCTACCATCTTCGCGATTACGCAAGAAGGGGCTGTGGTAGCCTTCAATACAGAGTTGGTCAGTAGGAATTGAGTCGTTTAGCCATGTTTCTGAAAATGATATGATATCATAGTTATTTAATTCTAAGCTAATTTCATCTAATTTATTTAAAATACTTCTAACGTTTAGGTGAAGTAATGACAACATTGACGGACCAGGGTTTGGATGTATGTCTCCACATAGTAGTAGCGATACATTTATAACTATATAAAATGGTAGCCTATGTTTTTGTGGTGTATCGGTTGAGTGAGAAGTTTTTGACTTGAAAACAATTAGGATTTTTTTTAGGTTTTGGTTTGATACACCATTATAATTATATTGCCTTTGCTAAATGATAGTACGTTGTTGGGATACATGTATATGAAATGGTTACCAGAATTGATGACGCGAGTTGTGAGTGCAATATTAAGTAAATACATAAGGACAAAACATATATACAATGACAAACAATAAACGAGAAAAAAATATATACAATACATTAAACAATGTTGAGAGAGGTTTCCTTGCTAAAAAACCAGCTGTGGCTTATTTATTAGCTAACTATGACCTGAGTTGTATTAAAGCATTGGTTGATATAGTAAATAAATAAGTAATTTTTATGGAGGAGTATTACAGATAAGGCTAAGCGTATTCATATGAGAATACGTTCATATAATATTAATAAATATAATATTATGTCTCATACCCATTCGGAGTATTTTAAAGTTTTAACACGAGGAGTTGCAATTACATAATAGTATAATCATGCTTATCATGTGAGTAAATTCATATTAACATGAGCTGCATTCCTGTTATATTAAGAATTCAAAGTGCAGTTTACGGTAGTCAGACGTTCTCCAAGTGAAAGGCTATCGGACACCATCTTGTTTAATAAACAACTGTATGTATATATTATCTTAGATAGTACTGATGGTCGAAAGGAGCCGAGCGAAAGATGATAGCCTTTTCAGAAGACATCGTGATATGGAACATATTACAACTCAAACGAGCTGTAATCTTTAATATTGCTTATAAAGTTAGGTTTTCTCAAGTCGGTAAGGAAAAATCCTAAATAAAGTTGAATTCCATAATTCACTCGATGTACGATCTGTATAGGTTTTTTTCTATGTATATAAGGTATTAATTTAGTCATGTTTCGTGAGAAAACCCGGCTTTAATGACAATTATTATAGTTTATATTAACATATAACTTAGGTATTGACAACAGTACAGCACATTATTGATAATATTAGAATGGTGGGGGTGGGGAACAAACCTTAATCATAAATAAATCTGTAGTAGATCTAGGTTGACCGGTGGTATAGGTAGTGTCCAAGGGGCGATCGCTGGGGGTCGTGTTCATTTATCACGAGCCCCTCCAGTCGCAGTTCCTTAATCGTTTCCCTGATACCCTGGTCAAAGCTTTTCTTTCTGGGATCTCTCACATATCTTGTTTTTGTGTAGACTGACGAGGGTTGGGGATCTTTCGCCCAGTTGCGAGATCTTAGCCCAATACTTTGTCGCTAGTTCTTTTCTTCTTAGGGATAGGGGCAACTCCCCGCCTTCCTGTAGTAGTGCTTCTCTCCTAGTTTTTGCCCTACGCCAGTCGCAATACACAGAGCTTTGTATTGGATGGTGTCAAGCTTACTTAAGAGGAATGGCGCGCAGTTCATGAAGGCCAAACAGCCGTAGTCTAATACAGATCGTATTAGAGCACGGTACACCATCATTAGTGTAACCGTTTGCCCCCCATGTGCTGCCCGTTATTTTCCTTATTAAGTTTAGGACTTTGGTGCATCTATCTACAGTTTCGCCGATGTGCGGTTTCCAGATCAGCCTTCGGTCACAGATTAAGCCAAAGAACTTGGTTTGGTCTTTAAACTCGATGGTTTTCCCGTTCATACACAGTCATTCTGTTTATCCCACTACCCCTGCTTACAAGCATGCCGACTGTTTTCTTCTCCGAGACTTTGAATCCCCAGTCGTTTGCCCATGACATGAATTTGTCTTAGGCTTTCTGCATATTCTTTTGTAGTTCACAGAAGCTCCTCCCTTTCCGCCATATGGTACTGTCGTCAGCAAATTTAGCTAACTCAGTTTTGTAGTCGAGGTAGGAAGATTTCTGTATGTCGTTGATCATGATGTTGAAGAGAGTGGGACTGATAACCGAACCCTGGGGCGTGCAATTTTCTCAGAAAGCTTTTGATCCACCGAAACATTATGCCCGTTATACCAATGCGTCCTAACTTGGAGAGCTGCCCGTCTAGCCAGACTAAATCGAAAGCCTTGGTCAGAAATACGAACACGGCACATAACAGGTTCCCAGAGAGCAGTGCCTGCGACATGACTTGCTGTAGTCTCACCAAGTGGTCCATTGTTGAACGCCCTTTCCTGAACCTGCTTTGATTTTCGTCGATTAGTTGGGTGCTCTCCAGATAGAACTGTAGTCTTATGTTAACCATTGTTTCCAAGGTTTTGCACAGTTGGATGTCAAGCTCACTGGTCGATAGGACTCTGCCTTTGTTCTTTCTTTACCTGGTTTTGGAAGATGGATGACGTTGGCTTTCCGCCATTCTTTAGGTACCTTTTCTGCCAACCAGGATGTGTTAAAGAAGTTTAGCAATATTCTTTTGGCATTTCTAGGCAGATGTTTGAGCATTGAGTACTTTACTTTGTCGAAAGAGCCTTATTTAACTCCTCCTCAGAGAAGGGTAGATTTCATTAGGTTCAATTTCTAAAGAAGGGTGCTGTGAGTAAAAGATTTCCTTTCTCGTCAATTTAATAAAAATGATTAGATCTTTATATGACAATATATCGTGTTCCGTGGCTTCAGCCAATCAAATTACTTAGCGTACGTTGTTGAAAATGTGCAAGGTATTCCCATCATAGATACCTACACGAAGTTTCAACGTTCTACCTCAATTAGGAGAGTTATTGTGTTCCAAAGTTTCGACCAATCCGATTGAAGTATCTCCTTTTCCTAAGGTACTGATGTAGTGAAACTATACACTACGTGTCGTTACTAAAAACTAATTCAGAATCATAGTTATCGAGCTCCAATGTCTCGACCAATCATATTGCTTATCGATACGCTTACCCCGAGCCCAACATGATTATTGTCGTACTTAGCCAAGGTATTGGTATGCCGAATTCGAATCAAAATTACCGCGTCCCAAAGCATCAACAAATCAAACTATTTATCTCTGCTTACCATAAGCAGTAAAAATACATCTTTGCCCCGTTTTTCTTTTTTTTTTAAATCAACAATGTAATTTACAGGCTTGTTAACTACCCTAAAAAGTATAATTTAGGCAAATCATCAATAAAATGAATACCTGGGAATATACAACCATAAATTGATATATCTTATCATTTATACGATAAGTTAGATATAACATAGATTTTGTTCTTAGAGGTTGATTTCGACAAAGAAAATAATTTCATTCCACTCCTTCAATCTTATATTTATATCTTGTTATTGATATGGTGCAAACAAAACAAAACTTAGTAATACAAAAAAAAAAGAAATACGAATTCCATTTTATAAAACTTGACATAGACTGCCGAAAATTTGATTTAGTTATTAATGAAGTTTCATCCCATGCTCGATAGAAAGGGGACATAAAATTATAACTAAGGTCTAGTGAACCAACGAATACTGAAATTTTTCATTATTTATAATACTAAACCAACTATATTTTTTGTATTTTTAAGACTATATGTTATTCAATAAGAGTAGGATTGAGAAACAGGCTAGGCCCCTCTCTAAAATACTCTTTCAATTTGAAATGGACTCAACAGAAATATGTCCAAATTAATTTACTGAATTAATTTGTAACAGAAAAAACAAAAAACTGATGACAACAGCTATTGATTTTAAGGCATGACAAATATTGTCGCTGAAAAAAATAACTAGCGATGTGATAATAAACGCTTGATTAAATTTTGAATTTATTAACTTTTAGTCTATGTGTTATGCTTATTGAATTTAATATAACGTTCATTATTGTCTGCACAAACCAATATTCCTAAATCCAAATATATGTTCAATTGGTTCATATTTCGATTTCTCACCCATATCTGTTGCGAAACAGAAAGTGTTGGCGAGAGTAGTGACGTTATCAATTTCGAATATGTACTAAAAAGACCTTAGAACTTTTTTGTCAACCTAACATTTTTTTTATATTCTAACCCATGGCGACAATTGCCAGACAACGTCGAGATCGGCCATGCGCACACAGTCGATGGTGGTTTCCTCCGATACGGAACTTCACAAATATATGCCAAGGCTGTAGATCTGTAACATCACAAGCTGTATATAGTTTTTTTGTTTCACTTTCCGTTGGTTCCAATCTTTTAAGGCACAATGGGGACCACATTTGGCAATATCCTTATCATGATTTTGTAGGGGGCTGGCCATTTAGATTTATTTACTACGGGGCTATGATGTTGACGGGGGTGAAAATCTCACTACCGACACAATAATGATTGTTTTGCAGAAAGACACTTTACAAAATCCTATCCCCCACTGTGAGATCGTCATGCTATGAAATTGTAAATTTGATCCCTTTTCTCCAATTCTAGACCCCTTGTTATTTTTTAAATGAGGGGCAGCCAACCAGATCGAGGGTTTGATACTTTTTTGCTCGGAACTGTTGGTAGACATTAACAGAGATAGAAATCAAAACAAAACAAAGCAAAAGTAGAAGGATGTCGCTAATCGGTTAATCGAATAACTGACGTTATCGGGTCAAATGTCGCTTGCTTGGTACCTGACGTCATAGAACTTGAACTTCTACTATACATCGAAAACATAAAAGGTATAGATCTGTATTTTAATTAGATTGCTTTTTAGCGGGAACAGTCAGTGCTATACAAATTGGTTATTATTATGCATTCTATGTTTATTCCATTATATTACTTGTACATAACCACTTGTGAAGGGGAGTGGGTGGGGGTGGGGGGATAGTTAGCACGTGCACGCTGTATCATAAAGCCTGTCATTGACTCAACCGGCCTTTTCACTTGATTGGTGAGGAAGAATTCGGTGATTTCGTTTTTAATGGTTTTCTAGTATTGCGTCCTTTCGAATTGACTCGTGAGGAAGAATTCGGTGATTTCGTTTTTAATTGTATAGGTAAGCGTGCTGTACAGGATCGATGAATTAATTTACCACAGTGGGTTAATTCATTGAGAAATAGACTTTGGCGTATAAATTTCATGATTTCAGTTTAGTATTTCGGGCAAATCAATCATTTGAGACAGTAAGGACATACGCCACATTTCCAGAATCAATTATTGTTTGATTTATAATAAAAAAGTATCAAATTAAATCTTGTTTATTGTTTGTTTTGTGACATTTTAACCCTGTCCTTCTTCGACAGTAACAATAATGGCATTCGACGTAGCAGGCGTAAATCAGCTTTTAAAGGTTGTAAAAATGACAACCAAATTGTGAAATAAAGGGAAAAAGATCAAAGCTGTCAAGAATAATTATGCTGAACGATTTTGGTTTGGATGTTGTAACGATCCTGGCAACCCGCCTATTCTGTAACACTATATATATATTGTTGTACTTAATTTGCCTGTTGTTATTTGCTATAAATTATTGTTATCATAACGTGCCTTTCTCTTTTATTGGGACCATTGGTTTGTTTACCTTTTACGAACCTGTTCTCCCGCGCGTCACAAATGGACTATGCCATTTTTTAGCCTACTAGTACCACGCTGTTTTTCTTTTTTTCTTTGCCGGCTGCGAGTAGCCGAAAAACCCCTCATAGCTCCGTATTCTTAGAATGTCGTGAACCTATGAGTCGATGGGCGACAGTAGTAAACCAAAGTACTAAAACCTGCGCACCAATAAATGTATTCAAGCCTTCAATTCCCCCGCATGGTCGATCGGAACATCAGCGAACCGGCAGTCTGTCAAATTGACTAGCGATGACTGTTGATCACGTGATACAACGTTGGGGGTAATATGACGTCAAAATTTAGTGACGTTATATGGCGCGCTGTACAAACCATTCTAGTTAGTTGGCCTTCGCAACTCATTCTGTAATGGACGTGTTTTAATTTATTGAATAGTCATGGCTCAAGCCGCCTGTGACGCCCCTTCTCTGGTAAGAGATTAATTTTATTATAGTAGGTTGTTTAACCTGTGCCTGTTGGGGAGCCTAATCCAGCTTCTTGTTATTTATTATATAACAATTTCGTTGTTTACCGACATCATTACCGTGCCTTTGACTTTGTTGTCCTTTGAGTTTGACCTCCAAGTCTATATGAGTTGACGTTTGGCTTTGACTCTAGGCCTATACATTTATTAACATATATATTATATAGAACATTGAGATATCAATGATTAACTAGCTTTGCCTGTAGAGCCTAAAGTGGTATTACAACCAGTCATTGGTGCTACAGAATCTGGTGCTTAGAGTTTGAACCGTATCTGGTGCGTGCCTGGAACCGAATCTAGTGTTTCGAACCGAATCCGGTGCATAAGATATAAACCTGATTATTAATGCTGCATAAGATTACTGATATTGTGATTATTAATATTAGCAGCAAAGTTTCCAGTGGGAAATGCTGCAGGGAGTTGAGGGAGCGTAAATAAGGTGCCTGGGACCGAATCCGGTGTGTTGAACCGAATCCGGTGCACAAGATATAAACCTGATTATTATTACTGTTACATAAGATATTGCGATTATTATTAGTAGCAAGGTTTCTAGTTGCATAAACAAGGTGGTCTGGAACCGAATTTGTGCACTAAAGGGAGGTAACTCCTCTTGGGCTTGATATTTTTATTTACAGGAAAACCGAACCAATCAAGAAGTTCCGGAATCGTGTATCATGATATATTCAAAAAATAAGTACCGGTACTAATATTAAATCATTAACTATTACATTTAAAACCATTAACTTCGGTGTACATTTTATAAATATTAAATATTAACTATTCAATATTGTATTAATTATCATATATATTTATGTAATAAAGTTTTTGTTGTTCTTAATTGAAGTACTCTGTTATCTGTTCGTGTCTGGGTTATCGCAGGGGGTCTTCACGTACAGCTACAGAACGCCCACATATTCGTTGGTTGCCAGCCGGAGGGTTGGTCGCGTAACAATGTTACTGGTATGTCGAAAAATGTTCAAGGCAGCAATAAATAACAAACAATTATTTTTGAACACAACTCTTAGCTTTTTGTTTATGTTTAAAGCCATAATACGTCGTATTTTAATGATGAATAAGATTGTGTCTGAATTTGTTAAAACGTTTTAAACAAGATTCTAGAATTAGCTTTAGAAGAATTTCAAAGGTTTTTTTTTTAAAATCTAAACGTATGGAATTTCATGGAAATTCTTTTGTCTCCTTTATCCGTTCTATTGTATTAGACAATAACCTTGTTAAAATATTGTGATATATTTTTTTTTTTTTTTTTTTTTTTGCTACATCGTTTATTTTCAGTCTGTGATATAATTGTCTTTTAATGTTTTATTTATATACTGTATTTGAATATATGTATCTGAATTTAAATAATAATAAAAATCTAATAAATAAAAAAAGCATCTGCACGTTGTACCATAAAGCCTGTCATTGAGTCAACTAGCGTGGTTTCGAATCCCTGTTTGTACGTGACAAGGATTGTGGTCGCCTGTACAACCTCGTGGATTTTCTCCGGGTCCTCACAGTGCTAAAGAACCCTTCCAGTAAGCGAATTATTGCAGTGTCTCCGTTGCTATTGACATTGTAAAGTACATTTGTCCATCGAAAGATAAGCCCATATTAGTGCTGTGTATTTATTTGTCATTCGGCATGAAGAAAAACCACTGGTTAATATTTGGCCAAAGATTTCCCTACCCACCTGAATGTTAATTCTAGTCTCGAGGGTGATCAAATAATGGCGACCTGTGTCCATTTATGTTACATAAGATTATACTACTCATAGATATTAATTAATGGCGATTGTCTCCGGAGAAGACTTACATTATCTCTAATAGTATTTCTGGCGCTTACTTCTTCTACGATCAAGGCCGAACTAATAGACGATGAAACGTTATTTGTACAAGCTATTTAATATTTTATTTTGACGGGCGCCTGCATCATTACACGCTGGGGGAGTTTACGACTGGCCCAGGGATCCATTCACTTGAATGTGCGTTTATATTAGCAAGACTACTTGTTGTCATTAATCAGCATTGATTTAGAAATTCTGCCTTACTCTAATTTACGAATTTATACTTTGAAGGGTTGTATTTGAGAAATGCTTTAAGTTTTTAGATGACCATAATACGTGTATGCTTTAACTCATGGGGAATTGGGTAGCCGAATTGTTAACGTGTTCACGTTGCATCATAAGGTCCCTCATTGAGTCAAGAAGTGTGGTTTCGATTCCCCGCTTGTACGTGACAACTGGGTTAGAAGTAGAGTAGCCTTTCAAACCTCGTGGGTTTTCCCCGGATCTCCCAGTTTCCTCCCTACTGCTAGAGACCCCTACACGCAAGCGAATTATTGAAATATTCAGGTGTTTTAGTCCCGAAATGACATAGTTTGTATCGGGTGGACGTTACCCCCCCCCCCTCTCTCTATCTCTCCTTCACCTTTATGTTATGTTGACGTTACCCCATCTCTCTCCTTCTCTCTCCCCCTCCCCTCTCTTTCTCTCTCGCTTTAACTTATATGCCACGATGTGACGTGATTGTTTGTTTAACGTCTTATAGCTTGACTTGGTTGTTTGTATAACTTTATATTGCTACAATAGCCAGTGTTTAAAGGAGATACATAGTTCCTATATAAACCAGTGAATTATATTACTATCGTGTATAATAATCTATACAGTTTGTGAATGAAGCGTGTGATAATTTAATATATCGGGAGCAACATCCGTCACTCTCAATCCTAGTATCTATATGTGGCAATTTGTAAATGTAAAGAACTTTTAAAGAATTCAGATGGAGCATAATTTATAAATAATAATGACACAAAATTCTGTAATGATAAAACATTATCTACTATGATAACATAATGGAGGCTTTTACTAACCATTGTGTTTGACAGATTCAGTGATATTCATCGGAACAATATCCCTAGTAGTCCGCTTGAATTCCTATCGATATATAAATTATTTTTCCCGTTCCCCTGTCTTGATTCTTTAATATAATTGATTATAGTCTGATATTTCAAAAGATTAAACATGAATGTAATCTGTTATGTCCATATATGGTGTTATACCTGATTTGATCTATTATCAACTATTATTCATGTAATCTATATTTGAATGAAATCTATAGTAACCATATTAGGTGTTATGAATCATGAATAAAAACTATAATGTCCATATTGGGTGTTATACCTGATTTGATCTATCCTTAATAGATGCCTTTGAAACTATTAATTATTTGGTCTATATCAACGATCAGTGATATAATCTGTGGTATGTATTCTAATCTGTCTTTGAAACTATCATCGACGAGTGAGTGGAAATATAATTATAATGTTGAGTATTTATATTGTTCTGTAATAAATCAGTAGAGTTAAAAGGTCAGATACGAAACTATGGTTAATCATGTAAATCTAGCCCAGTATATACTTCAAGGATCAGATACCAAACTATAGTTAACCATGTATAGCTAGCCCTGTATTTCTTTAATGGCCACAGCTCACTTAATAATATATGTGTACTACATCGTTAACACTGTTCATCACGTGCATTTTGCATACCGATAGTTCATTGGTCTATCACGCTATTTTACCGAGATTTCGCCTAATAGATTGGATGCAGCTATATGGCAGGTGTGGCGCGCCAGACAGGGTAAGCTTACTCTTCCAAAGACACCTGTATTTTGTACACGGTGAACAGTCCATATGCTGATTACACTATTTTGCGATAATACACATTTTTGCCTATACTGTTTTTAGGACTTCGAATTTAATCTAATGGTTTGGATTGTTCGTACTTGGTTTTATTGTATTTTATTCCTTCACCGCCACTAATATTCCTACGCCGTCGAATGAAGTGCGAAAGTTATTTTTAGTTTTTTTCTCGCTTTCCCTTTTTGCGCTTTTTGCATGACGATTTTTGTTGCCTTTTCGGTGTAGAATCGAAGAAAAGTGTTTGAAATCCATTTTTGAGTTGAGAGGTTGGATAGGTCAAGTAAATTAAAATGTGGGGCGAACAGCTGCATGTTTGATGGTCTTTACGTCCAGTTTGTGTAACTCAAGTTTTTCATGAATAACCCCATACGTGCTCTTGTCATATTTTGCTTCATCTGTGGTAGAAAGCGTTCTACACAGCGAACATGTAGGAGACAGTTAGAGTCGGTCTAAGATGTGATAATTAACATTAAAGTCACAGGGGAAATCATTAGTGATCTCTAGCCACATCCTGAATGGTCAGTACAGCTTATAGTTCAAGGGTCAGATACCAAACTATTGTTAACCATGTATTGCTAGCTCCGACTACTATAACCTTGAATAATTAGTTCCGTTCAAGGGCCAGGGGTCACATACCGAACTGTTGTTAACCATTTATATCTAGCCCATTCTACTGATTTCCCAATTGACCTAATGTTAATTCTCGACTCCTTTAGGTCGTTCAGGAGTTTATATTGAACAGGTTTAAAGCTGAACTCAGGTTATAAAAATACCAAAATATTTGTTTTAGAGTAAAGCTTAGGCGGCTATAATATTACAGAAGACACAGTTGGTATAAATATTTACAGGCTTACCTTATCAGACATTTTGCAATCTTCAATAATTTGGTATACTGTCAGTGAGTCACTTACTGTTGGGGACAAATAGAGTAATCAGTGAAGCGTGTATAAGGATAAAGCTGTCTAGAAACGAACTGGAAGTGAGATCAGCTAACCTCTCCAGGTCATAAGCCTCCATATCCACCATCTTTGTTTGACAAGTTGGCAACAAGTATTGCGGTTAGGGGGCGTTAACTTTTTTTTTATTTACTTATTTCGGTATTTTTGTAACCGGAGTTCAGCTTTACGATCGCGATATTATAAAGATATAATACTGTCATAGTGTGCAACTAATTTAATTTAATTAAATCTTAAGCCTTTAGCATGCTTTCAAATTGACAAGACTAATAAGACATCTTATAGAGTCAAACTGCGGTTGTTAGCATGGCTTTGTGTCTGAGTGATAATCCTTTCCATTAAAAACGGATTAAATACTTCAATATGCAAGCTCATTAAAGCGACAGCCGAACAGAATGCCAGCAACGTTCTTGGCAAGTCATTCGTCACTCGAGCCACCACATGTCAGTTCCAATGAAACACTTGATGAGTTTCGAGCAGGATCGGTTTTCAACCACCAGTTCTGACCATGAATATAGTAATAAATCAACTGGATTTTAAACGGTTTAACGGTAAATAGATTCGCGGTAGATTACAGGAAATTAAACACAGTCATAATGCCTAGTATTTTCCTATTCCCCGATTTGATGATGCGATCGACTCTGTAGGGAAGTCTCGAGCTGCAAGACTATTCTCTGTCTTAGACTGTACGGTTGGGTTTTAGCAAATTCTAATCAATCCAGAAACAAATAACTCATCAGCAGTTTTTTTAACGGCGTCTTTAACTTCAATTTGGATTGAAAAAGGCTCCTATTGGGCCGACATTTTGTACACGGTGAACAGTCCATATGCTGATTACACTATTTTGCCAGATGTCACTATTTTGCCTATACCGTTTTTTAAGGACTTCGAATTTTTTCTAATGGTTTGGATTGTTCGTACTTTGTTTTATTTTATTGTAATATTCGACATACAGAAACCCGACCTAAAGCTAAGAAGATGAAAACACAGCTTTCAATAAACAAATAACAGTTTTTATTCTGGCTTCGTATCATGTTGCTAATGTAGTCTGAACCCAATATAATATTGGTAGTGAGTGCAATCTGGTCACCGAGTATGTAAGGTTCAGGTCAGAGGGACACAGTCCTCTACGCTATATATAATTTGTCTCGTGTAGCTAATGTGGTCTGAATCCATGGTAATGAAATTGAAGTTGTATGTAATCTGGTGACAGACTTTTTATCAGATTATGTAAAATTAGTACTCACAAATATAAAAGAAATGATACGCAGTTTCTTTTTAGACGATTGACGCCTGTCTTTTCGTTTTTTATTATCAAATTGAAAACACTCCAGGCGTCCAATTGCGAATACACATATAATTCCTGTGGACGGCGTTACGAGACGAGAATGTCATTTACGGTTTCTTAAATCTCGTATTTTATTGACAGCTTGATAAAGCAGAACATTCTACCGGACAGAGTTTATATATCGTAATTACATAATTTGGTCTGGGTTATAAAATTCTCGTTTATCTGTATCATAGGTTTGTTTTTGTTCTCGGATCATCGACGACAGCCGCTAATAGATGCGAGAAGGCGGCGGTTCATCCGAGACAGCTGTTGATAGATGCACGAAGGCGGCGGTAGCGTGATTAATACGATTTTTAAATACGGCCATTTCTAGTTTTTGAGTTGTGAATATTAGCACCTAATCAACCCCATGAGATTAAATCATGGAACGATTAAATGATTCCTACTTCGTTTACCAGTGCATAACCTCGGTATAACTATCCTCTAACAGAGGTGGCGATTCTTTATTACCATAAACCTAAGAGGAAAGAGACAACCTTTGATGTGATATTACTCGGGAGTGAATAAAAGATCGTTCAGAATTATTGAGCTGTATGTCTGTAGTGATTGACTGGTATTGATCATCAGGGTATAAAATGTCTACATGTAATTTGAACAGGGATCGTTATAAATTAGTCACTGTTGCTTGATTAATAACATGTAAATAACATGGGTTGTTGAGGTGTAAATATAAGAATAGAGATGTCAGATATTTATAAATTATTCCCTACCAATAAAATTTCATATCAAGATCATTTCGAATTAAGATGTAAATTGCTATTGATCGGTAGATTTTGATCGTGACACTGAATTTATAACAAGACCATCCAACTTAGAAAATGTTTATGTCTGGTAATACTGTATAAAGGTTATTATTGGTGTTACATCGTGTCTCCAGCTATTTGAGATAAATTGTTTTAATCGTATTTAGTACTGAAGATACTGGGTGGGTGGGGATCAACGGATTATTACTGACCGACGTTTCGTCGAAAATAGCAAAAACGTCGCTCAATTATAATCAGTAATAAAGGCTAGTTATTTACCTATTTCCAGATTCCATCGACTCTGCGGAGACGCCTCGAGCAGGACTATTATCTGTTTTACACTGTAGGGGTGGGTTGTAGCAAATTAAATAAATTAAATAAATCCAGAAACAAATCACAAATCTACATTCTTAAAACAAGGATGCGTCTTAAACTTCAATTATCTGCCATTTGGACTCAAAAACGCGCCAATGCCGTTCCAGTCTACCATGTTTAGAGGCATACGATGAACTGGAAATATGCACTGATAAGACACAAAATGACATTATAGTATTGTCAAAAGGATTTCCAGAAACACCTTCACCGTTTCAAAGAAATATTGAAAACTCCGTTTTGCGGTCAGTGAAGTCATTTGTCTAGCACACATATTTAGAAAAGACGGATTCCACGTGGATCCAAGCAGTTAATAGGCAAATGATCAGTTCAGTATTAAGTATAACCTCAACTACGTCGAAAGGGTAAAACTCCTGCTGATTAGAATATCTTGCGTCCCAAGAATATGATTTATTTTGCGTCAACTGTGAAGTTGAAGACAGGCGTACGCATTAGTGTGTGCTATTGGGGAAATTTGACCCAGACAGCAGCACTGCGGGCCACTATATCGAATTTCAAATGCCATGATTAGAATGATGGAGTTCATTTTAAAATAATTTGATTATTATAGGTGTTAATCACGGTATATATATATGAATAATGTTTTAAATTACCAAATTTATGTCACCAAAAATCATATTTGTTTTTATATTGGTGATAAGTATCAATCATGGCATCTATCGATTACCCATACTGTTCCAAATTAAAATATATTACTCAATTTCTTTGAACAAAATCTATAGATAATCCTACCACTTTATCGACGGATATGCAGTTGATATTAGTGTGTCTTTGATGAGTTGTTTTTATGTAAAAGAAATCAACAGAGAAAGTATTATTTTGTGTTCAATGTTCCTGGCAGATATTCTTCCGTTTCTTTGATCCTTGAATAAAAACTACAGATAATCCTCCTACCACAGTATCTGAAAACAAAGTGTCGTTAATTGGTAATTATTTCTGTTATTTTGTGTTCAATTTTCCTGGCAGATATTCTTTCGTTTCTTTGATCCTTGAACAAAAACTATAGATAATCCTCCTACCACAGTATCGGAGACGAAAGTGTCGTAAATTGTAGGACAGTCAAAAATATATGAACATATATGCACTAGTAGCTATAAAACGGAACTTTAAAACGACATTCAGCCGATTTTACTTTCTCTTGACAATTAAGGCCGACGTCAGCTTGTAATATCCGACATACTGAAAGCGACCTACAGCTGAGAAGATTAAAACACAGCGTTCAATAAACAATTAGCAGGTCTTATTCCGGGTTTGTATAAAAGGTAGTAACATAATTTGGTCTCGATCTAGTTTATCTCGATCATAGGTTTGTTGATTTTCTTAGTTCATCCAAGACAGCCGCTATAAGGGGGCGGTTGCGTGATTGATACGATTTTAATAGGAACATTTCTACTTTTGAGTTGTGAATATTAGCACCTAATCACCCTCTAGGAGATTAAATCATGGACCGATTAAATGATTCCTACTTCGTTTACCGGCTAACGACCTCGGTTGCGTGATTGATAACATTTTAAATACCAGAAGTTGTTGGGGTGTAAATATGAGATTAATTAGAATTAAGATATAAATTTGGTTGTCAAATATTTATACATTATTCCCTACCAATAAAATTTAATATCAAGATCATTAAGACTTAAGATGTAAATGTCTATTGATTGGTATAAATTGTTCGTGACATTGAATTTATAACATGACCATGGTTAATTGATACCAGAATCACGTATAAACCCAGCGAATAATGTTTATTACTTAGTGTAATGGCCAAATGGAAATATGTAGGCGTATCATCTAGATGGTAATAAATGTTAGATTCTGATGATTGTTCTGTTAAACATTTTATGGTGACAGTAAAACTGATAAGTGACCTGACAATCCATGGTAAACAATTAGTGTAATATGCATTCTCACCAAGTATAAGACAAAATTGTAAAACTTCTTTTTAACAAGCAAGGATCTCACGATAATGAAAACCAAAAAAAAAAGAAGAGAATTAAATAATACGATATGCAGGATTTATGTGGTGTGACTAATGATGTTATAGCAGACTCTATGGCTTGTTGAAATGATGTCAAGATTTTCATTTGCTTTGTTCTTTATCCGGTTTGGTTATTTGTAGAATAGACTGAGTCTATGGCTTGTTGAACTGATGTCAAGATTTTCATTTGCTTGGTTCTGTATCTGGTTTGGTTATTTGTAGAATAGACTCTATGGCTGGTTGAACTGATAGCGGGTTGCAGCTGTTTAGAATTGTTCTACTTTATTCTAACACAACTTCACTAATTATAGTGAATGTATTGATCAGTGTAAGTTGGTTTCCTATAAACGAGGATAAAATTCACAATGGAAACAGAAACGGATGGCAGTCTCCCATTTCTTGATGTATTAGTGACTAAATCTGACAACAAATTCTCCACTGCTGTTTATAGGAAACGAACTCACACTGATCAATACATTCACTATAATTCAAATCATTCACATCATATTAAGAAATCAATCGTCACCATGCTAACCAGACGTGCCACCAAGATATGTGATGAAGGAAGTTTACCCGCAGAATTAGAACTTTTAAGGAACGTCTTCACAAACAATAACAGTTACCCCAACCAACTTGTCTATGACATCATCACCACCACCATGGAGAACCAACACAGGCCAAGAACGCCAAATACTGACCACACTGGCATCAGAATAACCATCCCGTTCCACGGCAAAATCTCCTACCAAATTAGAAGGTTGATGAAACAAGAAGTGGGTATAGACGTGACCTTCTCTAGCGGCAGAACCATACAGAATTTACTGCAAGCCAATGGTAGATCAACACAAACCAAACCCCCACAGCCCAAAGGATGTATTTACGAGATAACTTGCTCGTGCAATGAAAAGTACGTGGGGGAAACGAAGCGCCCACTTGATGTAAGAATGAAAGAACACAAGTCACTAGCTTCCATCAATCCCTCAGCTGTAGCGGAGCACATTATTAACAACAGAGATCATACAATCTTGTGGGACCAAACCAGAACCCTTGCAGTACATCATCACCAGAAGAAAACCAGGAAACTCCTTGAGGCACTTATCCGGTTTTCACAGTCTAATTTCACTTTGCCCACATCTTGACTTTCAGCACTTATCCAGTTTACAGCCTGAAGATATATTTCCCATTTATTCATTTCAGTACTCGAGCATTCTTATTTTTTTTATTTTTTTTTACCTTTATACATAGTAATAATATATTTACGGTTTCTTTCTTCAATGTTTACACTAAAATAATAGTTTGTTTTTTTGTGGTTTTTTTTCCTCCAGCACTTCCTACTAATTGATCCCACATTTTTATTTCTTTTTCAGTGTCTACCCAGGTCTCATAGTCTTATTATACATTTTCCATATCTTTTTTTCAGTACTTAACAAAAAGGTTTTTTTACAGCGGGAGATATATTTCACAATGCTCTATTTCATTTTTTCAGTCTAATAACACACATTTTTTAATATATCTTTCATGGTGTTCTGTTCATTGAATTTACATATTTTATAAACTTGTTTTTAATTTTTAATTATCAATAATTCCTTTAAAACCAGCATCAGTGATCACTCTTGCTTTATTGTTTATCTATAGCTCAGGTTAATTGGGTTTCCATTAATAGTGTTAATACACTGATCATTATATATAACAGCATTTAACAACAGATTTTCGTTGTGTAGGTTTAGTTCTTAATGGCCCCATAATCAAAGGTGTTAAGACCTAATTGGATTGGATTATTGCCTTTGTTGCATTATTATTCTTTGTTGCATATTCTGTATATGTTTGCCCACACTCATATATTTTGTATCATTTGCTTGATAAAGACGAGAGTATCCTCGTCGAAACGTCGCTTAGTATCAAATTAGTAATTGTGTATCCATAAAATTGTACCTTGTGTTATTATGTTCAATTACTAAATGCCAATCAAAGAAAACTATATATACACTTTATTAGGCATCGTATTACTGTGTCTATAATTGATGAATTGATGACTTCTTGTCCTCGGCCAATATTCCTGACAACCATACGTAATTCTTTGGGCCTGATGCTGCAGCCTCACCAGCCTCAATGATAATCCGCTTCTGCTGACAACCATACGTAATACTTTATTTCATTTCATTTTCTTTCTGCAATCTTCCATAATGCCTTTTTAATAACACCTTACAATAATATAAATAAACTTTATTGAACATCCTGTTACAGTTATTGGGTCTATAATTGATGAATTGGTGCAATTTCCAATTTACTAACTATATATTACAGCGAGACCAAATAGATCTTTCTATAATCTTTCATAATGCCCTTTTAATAGCACCATACAATAATATATATACACCTTATTAGGCATCGTATTTCATTTATTGGGTCTATAATTGATGGATAATACCATACAAGAATATTATTAAACATCGTATTTCATTTATTGGGTCTATAATTGATGGATAATACCATACAAGAATATGTATTAAACATCGTATTACATTTATTGGGTCTATAATTGATGAATTGTGGTCTCCTTGAATATCAATCAGTGTCCTCAGCCAACATTCCCTGACCACCATACGTAATATAATATATTCCCTGACCACCATACGTAATATAATATATTCCCTGGCCACCATACGTAATGTGATATTGGTTGCCGGCAGGGAAACCAATGTTTGTTTCTTGAACAAAGTCCGTTACCTGATAGACTGGCATCATTGTATTTGATAATTGTAACCGTTGCCTATTAAAGCATTGCTAATGCACTAGTAATTTCCTCATTACGCGAAGTATTAAGGATATCCTAGTGGACCATCCAGTAGACTAAGGAATAAAGCCGGGTAGAGATGGTGGTTAATTCTTACTGACCTTTAGGAGTTGTTAATAGAGAATATAATCGGCCCCATTTACAATAAAATTACCCCGGATAAACAGAACTAGTTTCAGAAATAATATCGTCTATTTGGTTTAAAAGTAACAACTGTAGGAAGATGTTTTACGTACAGCTTCGACCAAAAAGTTAGCGGCCCGTTTCACGAAATTTTAACTAAGATAAAATCCAAATTTTAGTTAATTAATTGGATAATATTTATTATTATTATTATTACTATAGATTTATATAGCGCCCTTCTCATAAAATGTTCAAGGGCGCTTTAAAATAAAATGATTAATAGCATATATACATAAATATAATGTTTAAAAGTAACTGTACATCATAAAGGTAATATTGGATTGATTTTAGTGCTTAACCAATTAAAATTGAAAATTTGGAGAAACAGGGCCCAGTTCTATAGTGAATGAGGTAGGTTGCCGCAGTATCTTATTGTTGTATGAGTTACGAGGGCGAGAGAGAAATTTGGTTTATTGTTATATTAATTGAAGGCCATAAATGATATTTCGGCAATGGCCGAATGGCTCGTGCTTGTTCGTTGTATCACATGGTCTGTCATACGTCAAACGGCCAGGTTTCGATACCCCGGTTTTACGTGACAAGGAGTAAAGTCGCTTGTCCAAACTCGTGCCTTTTCTCCGGGTCCTACGGGTTTCTCCAACTGCTAAATACCCCTAAGCGCAAACGAATTATTGAAATAAATTTGAACCATGTTTTAGTCTTGAAATGACCTAGTTTATGTCGAGTGAACGTTAAACCTCATTTTCTCTCTTCTCATCAATTATATTCACATGTCAAGCAATGATAGGCTAAGCGTTTCCAAGTTTAACTGACCCAACATGACCTTGGTGTTTCCTCCTGACATCGTTAACTTGTTTACAATCTGAAAACGTTAAAAAATTGCCTGAATGTTTGTAGGAAGCTCTATAGAATAGAAACCTTATGTTTGAAATAAGAATGTGTATATTTATGTATTAATGGTTCAATTCCGGTTTCTATAAAAGGCATTTACGCGACGGATAGAATTATTTTAACCGCCTCGTAGACATTAATTTTGCCTAGACGAGAAAACTCGAACATCCTCTGCCCCGTGAAGCTATTTACAACTTGTAGGGGTTGGTTTTATAATGGGCTAACATCCCAAATTGTCAGCCTGTTCCATGATGCTCTTCTGCGAGCTACCAAATCCTGCGATTCGTGCGTTTCAAAACGGGTATGGAGTGTTGTCAGCTTGGCTTTAAATAATCAAATCTGGCTTCATTTTAACTTGGACTAAGACATCGAAATATTGATGATGACGAGCGAGAACTTTAATAAGAGATGAATGTATAGACAGCGAGGAGAGTCATTAGTTTCGTTATTTACAGCGGTTTTAATCTGATAAACTCTTCCCAAAGATCATCCTGATAGTTTTCGAATTATAAATCTGCATTGCAATTAGCCGAATGGATTATTTCTTGATTTATGGAGATATAAGTGGATGTTGGTTATCATGACATCTCACTTCCTGATTTCCTGATCATCCTGACACAGCTGATATTATACCAACCTCGTGGGATTTCTCCGGACTTCCGGTTTTCTCCTAAGCTAAGAACCCCAACGAGCAAGCGAATCATTAAAATAAAATTGAAGCATGTTTTGATGTCGAAATGACTGAGTGTACGTCCCCCCCCCCCCTTTTCATTTTCTCTGGTTGCCGCTGACCGTGAATCGTACATGGAAAATCCATCGTTTCAAACCTCGCTGGTCTGTTTATGTTCGTTACCAGGCAACGATAAGAGTTAACGCTAAACACAGATCTCTAGCATCTCCATACACTAAATATGTCAGCTTCCTCTCTACGGATTGATTAGCTACCCCTAACCCTAACCCTCCCCGAACACTAAATATGTCAGCTTCCTCTCTACGGATTGATTATCTACCCCTAATCCTAACCCCCTCCGAACACTAAATATGTCAGCCTTCACTCAACAAGCTGATTATCTACCCCTCACCCTAACCCCCTCCGAACACTAAATATGTCAGCTTCCTATCTACGGATTGATTATCTAATCCTAACCCCCTCCGTACACTAAATATGTCAGCTTCCTCTCTACGGATTGATTATCTACCCCTAATCCTACCCCCCCCCCCCGAACACTAAATATGTCAGCTTTCTCTCTACGGATTGATTATCTACCCCTAACCCTAACCCTCCTCGGACACTAAATATGTCAGCTTCCCCTCTACGGATTGATTATCTACCCCTAACCCTAACCCTCCTCGGACACTAAATATGTCAGCTTCCTCTCTACGGATTGATTATCTACCCCCCCCCCCCCCCGAACACTAAATATGTCAGCTTTCACTCTATCTAACCCTAATCCTAAATCTTTCCGAACACTAAATATGTCAGCTTCCACTTGACAGGTCGATTATCTAAACCTAACCCTAACCTTTTCCGAACATGTCAGCTTCCCTACGAGATGATTATATTATCTAACTACTGATAACACATGAGCCATCAACTATTACAAGGCGACAACCTCGTTAATTCTGTCAAAACAATCTCAATGAGTTCAACACAGCAGAAGACTGCGTTAATAAAATGGATCTCGTATATCGTCTACCTTTCAACAGTTAATGTTAAATCATGTGGAAATGTTTTCATAGCAGGAGCAACAGTTGGGGTTACATCACGTAGAACAATTTTAATGGCTGTGGCGGGGTAATGTAGAGGTGTTTTCATGGCCGGGGGGGGGGACCTGTTACCTCGACACCAATACGTTTGAGGAGTAGGAATGGATAAGGAAATGAAATGAATTGGGGTTTAACGTCATACTGCAGACGAGTGTGAACCACAGACCAACAGACACAAAACTGCCAACGAAGACATAATTAAAAGACATCAACCGTTTTTATTTTCGACCTATATCCAAGGATTCGACGTTCTGTGAAATATGGTTGTTTCTGGCTGGTGATTTGGTTCCATCTATCCAGTTAAAACTTATCATAATTTGACTTTTATCCAAGAATTCGACATGTTGTTTCTGGCTGGCTGTTTTATTGTACTTAATCTAATTAATTCTCTAGATATATATCATATTTTATATTTGACCTATATCCAAGAAATGGACAGGTTGTTTCTGGCTTGTGACTTGGTTCCATCTATCCAGTTAAAACTTATCACTGTACTTAATATAATTAATTGTCTAGATATATATCATACATTTGTTGCTGTCTGGAAATTGTAATATTTAAGAATCATGATAAACATGTACTATCAATATACCGTTGTTCATTTACTGACATGGGATTACATTATAAATCAGATACCAAAATGGCATTTATTTTGTGTGCTGATATGCAGAGATAATGGTTGTGTGTGTGTGTGTGTGTGGGGGGGGGGTGTCAATATATTTTAGCATGCACTAACATAATTTCCAAGAAAACTGATCGCTTTTTAACGTTTCCATGGATACACGACAAACCTCTGCCTACAGTCAGCAGTTCGACTGTTGTTGGCGGCAGCATCCTGTATCGTCCTTTTGAGCTAAGTTTTGAAAAAAGTAGATAAATAAAAGTGGTATTTGGTGAATGAATACTATTAAGTTTATCACCATAGATGACACAACACGTCACACCTTATAAACAAAGATTACGGTGCTAGCTTTACATTTTATATCTTATCAACAAAAAATACAGCGGTAGCTTTAAACTGTGCACTTTAGATTGCTGAACGTTACAACGATTAGTTTAAATTGATGGCGATTAGATTGAAACAAAATATATCTAATAATATAGAATATCGTGTGTGGACACCAGAATAATTATATAAAGAAGATACGGTCGGTGTGTATCGACAGTTTATTAAACAGTCTCTCTCAAAGGTGTCACGTGCCGACGATGAAAACAACTCCTTATTTGGATTCAAACTGGACTAGGAAATAACTTGATGAATGGTACTTCTATTCCGATTCAGAATCAACTGGACAATTGCCCAAGGAATGGTACTTATTTTATAATGGTACTTACAACTCGGGGTACTACTATCCGTAATCGATTGGAACAACTGCCAACGACTGGTACGACTATCCAGAACCGACTAGAACGACTTATTACGACTCTTAAGACTAGTACGATTTCTAACGACTGGTACGACAATCTAGAATCAGAATCGATTGGAACAACTACTTACGACTGGTCCGTCTATCGAGAACCGATTGGAACAACGACTTACGACTCGCACGATTATTTAGAATCGACTGAAACTTACGGTTGGAACGTCTATTTAGAATCGACTGGAGCAACTTTTTACGAGGAATACGACTATTTAGAATGGACTCTAACAACTGGAACAACTGGATTGACCGGGGTAAGTAATTCTAATGCTCCACCAACAACAACGGAAGTAACAAAACATTCCGATTCCACTGTATTCGTAGTTGGCGGAGTAGGAGGCGTTCTGTTGGTTATAGCTTTCGTAACAATAATAATGCTAATTCTGAAATCGCGTCGAAACCATCACTGTCGTCAATCAACGGTATCGGGTATAAATCACGTCACGATCACTGATGAACAAGACCAGGTGGGAAAACGACCGCTTCCAGGACAAATAAAGCTGATAGAATAAAAGCGACGGATTGAAAGTGAAAAGAAGTTGGACTTGGCTGCGTGTGGTCCATCAGAAAAGATAGACAAAGTAGAATTGGATGTAATTTAGACCAACTCGTAATCGAGTCGGAAAATTGTTTTGAATATAAGTATTTTCAAAATGTTTTTTTGTATCGTGATTCTGAAAATGTTCTACTAGTTTTGTGTACTCTTTTATATTTAATTATTGTAAATCTCCACGCAGTTTTTCATAATTATTACGAACCCCGAATAATTATAATTTGGGTCTACTAATTATATTCAATTACCTGCTCTTATTGGGAATTCCAACTTTCAAGGGTTAGTTTACGCACACATCAACTTTCAAGGGTTACTTTACGCACACATCAACTTTCAAGGGTTACTTTACGCACACATCAACTTTCAAGGGTTACTTTACGCACACATCAACTTTCAAGGGTTACTTTACGCACGCACATACCTAGATTTTCCTTCTCACTCGAGCGCCTCTGGCCATTTTCCCCGTCCCAAATCAATGGCAAGTAGGAACCACACCGGAAAACACTAATGGACTTTCCGATTTGAACAAATATGATAAGTTCACTAGAACAAAATAAAAACATTTATGTGCCACGGGCATACGCCATGCAGTGTGCTATGAGGGAACGTTTGCCCGGACAGCGGTGCTACGCCCCACTCCAGCTTCCAAGGGGTTGTTTAAGTACATGCCAATGTGTACACAGACATCGGATTTTCAAACCATCCGATCAAGTACAATACAGTTATATCATTTATGATTTAGGTGCATAGAACGTAATGAATCCTGCTAGTTTTGGCAATACATGATTTTGACATTCACCTCTATATAAACTGCTGTCGAGGCACGATCTATTAAACATCTAATTTTTTCAATATGTTCTGGGAACAAGATCCAAACGACTTCAGCTGCCCTTGTCCTGCATCACTGACAAAGGAAACCACGCCGGAAAATCTGCACAACGTCTTAAATAATGTTAAATTTAAATATCATTAATTAGGTAAAAAAAAAACAATTTAATTAAAAGCCTGTTTAATTAACCGAAATTGATTACGTCAACGTGTGTCTCATAGTACACAGTCTTAAATGATGTTAAATTCAAATATCATTAGATACAAACCAATTTGATTTATAGTCTAATTGATTAACCGAATTTAATTACGTTAACTGAGCTTTCGAATAAATGGATTACCCGACGTCTACGTAACCGTGGGAACCACATGTAAGATCAAACAGCTCTTCATTCGGTGTTCTTAGATCTTAATTTCTGATTCACACTCCTTAATTCTTTTTTCGCAATTCGACATTTGTATACTAAACAAAAATGTTTCCAACAAATTAGACATTTGTCATATTATCAGCTCTGTAAATTTGTTTCTTTGTGTAATATAAAGATCAAATTTCATAAGAAACATACAACGAAAATAAACCCCAACCTACAACCGCGGCCCTGAACATAGCACACTAACATGTAACAAAAATAAAACTCGAACAACATCTTTTCAAATACAATTTCAAGGACTAAAACCATTGTAAAAATGAGTTAATCAAATTCATCTAGATGTCATACAATAAAGCACCATACATTAGGCCGACAATGGAATTCAATGTCTGTGGACAATTTACCTCGCATAAGTGCAGTAAAGACAAGTAATATGACATTTTGAACTATTAAAAATGAATGAATGAATGAAATGGGGTTTGACGTCCTACTATGATGCAGCTAACCTGGGCTAATGGAAGACGGGCATACGCCATACAGTGTGCTATGGGGGAAATTTTGCCCGGGCAGCGGCGCTACGGCCTACTCTTATATCGAATTCCAACTGCCAAGGGATCTTTTACGTGCACTACAATGTGAACACGGGACCTCGGTTTTTCGTTCCATCCGAACGACTAGAAAGATGTCCTTGTCAGACCCTCCTTCTGCATCACTGACAAGGGGAAACCACGTCGGAAAATCGAGATGAACTTCCTCGGCAAATGCTAGGATCGAACACCCAACATCCAGGCTAGCGAACCAGCGCCCTTTTTTTTTTGTAAATAAATTTATTCAGACAATATTTAGTATATACATCAAAAGGTGGTACATTCATGGTTCTGTTCATAGGTACATTAAAAACATTATTTTTGTGCAATATTCTAATCTTTTAATTAAAAAAAAAATAAACGCAAGAGGTTTTTTTACAACCCCCCCCCCCAAAAAAAACAAACCCTAACGCCTTATCCACACAGCCACCGTGATCCCCCGAACTATTAAAACCCAAACGAAAATATGATCTGTGTTTTAATCAGATTGGTAGACGTGAAAATAAAAGGAATTCATGACAGCTGGAATACGAGTAAGAGGACAGATATTTCATCCCTAATTAATTTTAATATCACATTTAGTTATAGACAAGATGATAATATGATACTGTAGTACATATAAAGAGAATATCTTCGATTTGTTTCATCTGGTGTTATCATCGTTTATATCGATAGATACTTATTAAACAAGCAACATGTTTGATTCCACTTATTATGAGTATTCTTCTTCTTATTCTTCTTATTCTTCGTCTTATTCGTCTTCTACTCCTTCGATCACTGACGTCACACCTAGTACTGGTACTGGTACTACACGTTTAGATTCAACTATATTCGTAATAACCGCATTAGTTATTGTTATGGTGGTGGTGGCTATTGCTATTTTAATAATATTCATAAAATCAAGACGAAGACGCCGACTACCACAACCAGGGCCCGGTTCCTAGAAAATTCTTAAAGTAAGCACAAAGTCATGCTTCACTTTTACTTACGTAAGAATCTTATAAAAATACCGTCCCTAGAAAATTCTCAAGACCATTCTTACGTAAGCACAAGTCAAATACAAGTCTAAGCACATTGTGACTGGTAAAGCTTACCATACACTGAGACTACGATGCTCTTTAACGTCATAAAATAACTTTGGTATGCGAATTACGTTATAAATTTGTCGTCTGCTTACTTGTGGTTGATTTTGATTGACATGTCGGTCCCCTGTATAGGCCTACATAATTATAAAATTGCCACAATATATTTTGAAAAAAAGCAGACACATAGGCCTACAAACTAACTGAATAATTGCGAGAGCGCCTGATCAGCCTGTGTGTTTGTAGCCTATTGTTTACTAATTGGCAAATACATAAATTGGTTTCAGGGTAGGCCTATAAGGCCCTAGATGCAAAATTTTCTATAGCATTCTTAATTTCTTTTTGAGAAGAATTTTACCTTACTTGTAGTTGTCTCTTTGGTATCAAAAGGTGTCGGAAATGCCGTCGAATAACTCTACGGTCAGCCATCTTTTTGAAGCAGAAACAGGCTTAAGGTTGGTAAGCAAGCCCTATACCTTGCTTGGGACTTGTGCTTAGACTGGCTATGTTTAAGAACGAAGTTGTGCTTAAGTGTTTTCTTGGAACGCATAATAATATCCTTGTGCTTACAATGAAGTCTACTTGAAATCGAAGCACAAGGCCGTTCTTAAGAATGTTCTGGGAACACAAAATAAGGTAAGTTTACTTAAATGCAAAGTCGACTAAAATCTAAGCATGAGAACGTGCTTAAGAATTTTCTAGGAATCGGGCCCAGGTATCACGTTTAGATTGACACACTATCGTCCACTAACGGTACCGCCAAGGAAAGACATCAACATGATTGAAGACAGCAAATTGGGTAAACGAGCACTTCCATCTATACCCATGCCACTACCAGGACAAGGAAAGACAGACTGAAGGCGAGAAGATAAAGAATGGGTAAACCGTAACCTTTTGACATCAACCAAAGAAGATGATTTCTGTTTGGTTGTTTGATATATTCTTGTTTCAGGCCACGCATCGCATTCAAACAATTACAGTGTAAAAGTTGTGTTTACCAATAATATTTAATTATAGACATGCAATATAGGGGTGGCCAACGTACACCCAAATCATGATTGATTCACAATGAACCTTCAAATGGTGTTAACTGCGAATTTATAAGTTTCGCCGTGTTTACTAATTAGATTTAATCACTGCGAATCTGTAATTTGTGCCTACCAATTATAATTAATTACTGTGAATCTATAAGTTTTGTTTACTAATTATATTGAGTTATTGTCAATCTTCAACTTGTGTTTACTAATTAGAGTTAATTACTGCGAATCTATAATTTGTGTTTACAAATTAAATCTAGTTATTGCAAATCTCCTAGCCGTGTTTACAAATTATATTTAATTATTGGGAATCTCAAACGCTGAAAATTTACCTTTTGCTTCCTATTAAGTTTGAAATCTTAATAATTTGACCTTCAAACTCGTATTTCAAATTCCAGCTAATAAAGGTTCTTTACAATCACGTCATTTTGTACACAAACCTCCATCCTGCACCACTAACAAGAGGAAGCCACACGGGAAAAGCTGATAGACTCTTTCTGGCAACACCGGGGTCGAATGTCCTAATTACTAAATCACTGAAACCACGGTCCATTGTGAAGCAGACTTAAATTAGTTAAAACTATTTTGTGGTCTCCACATCCTGTTATTAATTGGTTAAACTAGTGTGGAATTATTTGTCATATATCATGTCAATCGGTAAACCTCGTAAGACCCAGACTCACTACATCTATACAATTGCGATACGGCTACTGGTTTAATTAAAAGGATAACTTGCCGCTTTTAGAAATAAGTTCTCAAAATTGAGTCGTTCGAATTGAAAAATTGTTATTGCAAAGTTGCCCTTTGTTAATGAAAATAGGATAAACTTGAAAGAAAAACAGGTTCAGACAGGTTGTTGTCATGGACGTCGTCATTTGTGATTTGTAATTCGGGAACATGAAAGTAGTATCAATGGCGGGATTCGTTATACAGTCGAGGCCCATTGTTGGGTACTAGAGTCTGCTGAGGTTTGCCTGGGCCTAAATATCGCCATGTTGTAATTTTGCCGGTAATACAACACACGTTAAAGTCTCTGATCGTTTCGTTTTGTATTTTTGAAAACAATATCTAATTCTTCAATAGAATAAAACTCAATTTAATTCGTTTACATTTAATTTTTAAAAAAAAAAACAAAGTAAAATAAAAACAATAGATATAATCTTCCGACATGAAATCAACCAGATTAAAACGATATTATAATTGTTTATATCGATAAATACTTGTCCAGCTAGAATGTAGCATTGGATTATGTATGACACTAGGTTATTTATATCGATAATCTCCTAGCTAAAATTCAAATCATATCATCTGTAAAAGATGTCGTTTTTTTGCTACTATGATTCGTTAAATTGTGTTGTTTGTTTTTTTGTTTCGTATATAACATAATTTTCGGGCTCTCAAGTCTAAAGAATTCCGGTTTTAGTCGAGTTAGACTAAATTTGGGTAATTCAGCTTTTGAATAAAAAGTTGAATTGCTATTTTTTGTGTTGTTTAATTTAATTATTTTCCTTCATTTATACCTCAAAGATTAGGTCTACCTCATTATGAACCAAAATGAACCAATTTTCAGTTTATACTTTTTTGAATGAACCAAAATGAACCAATTTTCAGTTTATACTTTTTTGAATATATGTGGTTAGTTAAGTAGTTAGTACAGGTTTCACATTTACGTTATGTTAAGATCCCATGTAATTAAATGTAGGGCTTAGGTTATGTTAAAATCACATAATATGGTTAATCTAGGGATGTTGGTTAAAGTTGTTTTGGGGAAAAAACTAAAATTATTGGCTCGTTAACTTGTGAGATTATTGCAAAGTCATTAATATGAGTTTTATATAAGGTAAAGTTAACAAGAGAAAATATGCTGTACATTCTGTCCGTCTATAATTTTATGTAATTAAATGTTGCATTAGAAACGTAATATAGACGTAGAAAACTATTATTAGTGTATAAATGTCGCAATAACTGATTACAAATCTATTAGATCACCCCGCTCTAAGATAAACAGTCATTAGAGTGGTCCGAAAATATAACTTAACTTAAAACCCCAGTTTTATTTCAACTTCACTGGTTGCCTATTGTTTTTAGAATTAAATATAAAATACTTTTATTGACTTTTAAGTGTCTTAATGATATGGCACCCATTTACCTGTCCTGTCTTTTAGATATTTATAAACCCACTCGAACGTTACGGTCATCTAAAGACAACTTTTTATTAACGGAAAAAAGAGCCAACCTCTCAAGTTATGGAGAGCGATCGTTTTCGTTTCAAGCCCCAAAGCAGTGGAATGTCTTACCCTTTAGTATTCGCAGTTGTATCTCTTTAACAACTTTTAAATCTAAACTTAAAACTTTTTTATTTCAAGAGGCTTTTAATTGTTGAATCAATTTTAAATCTTCACCATAATATGTATTTTATAGATATTTAATTATGTACTGATTTTATAGATGATTATTTATGTATTTTTGTACTGATTTTATAGATATTTAGTTTCCTAATGTTTCTATAATTATTATTTTTTACTGCTTTTATACTTTCTATACACATATTTATTGTAAAGCGCACCTGAGCACGTATGTGGAAGATAGCGCTATATAAGTGATGTATAATAATAATAATAATAATATGGGTATAGGTCCTTCAGTTCAGCTGGTTCTAGATTATGGAACGAACTTCCATAACAGATCAAGAATCAACTAACTTTTAATCAATTTAAATCCGCACTAAAGTCTTTATTGTTTCGCCAGTGTCACCACTAGAGCCATTACTAAAAGCGTTTTGAGAGTGTGTCAACATGGAGAATACGCTATATTAAACCTCATACATTTGCTAAAAGCTTTTTGTGTGTGATATATTAAATTTTACTTTAAATTGTTAATGTGAGATGGTTAGGAATGTGTAGTTTGACATTAAGTCGGATTATTAGAAACAAAAGGTATTCATGCTGTGTTGAAATAGACGCAAACTGTCTAGAAGTGATCATTCATTATTCCCGTGGTAGTACTGAACAACTCAAAAGCTGTTTTAGGTGGTACATATTTCAGCTAATCTAGCCTAGCTGTTGACTGGAAATTAGTTAAAGGGACAATAACAGGTCCAGAAATTTTTTTAAGCCTTATTCTAACGACAAAATGATTATGTGTCCTACTTGTTGTGTAAATTATCCATTGCATCCTTTTCTACTTGTCAAGAGGGTTCGAAAATATGTTTAAATCCAAGTTACATTTGAAAGTGTTTACGTAAGGCCTTTCATTACCATACAGTTGAATTTTTCCATTTTTATTCAATTAAGTGTGTTAAGATGAAATGTGTATCATCAATCCATTGAAATATTGTAAAAAAAAGAACAATATGTGAATCAGAATACAATTTGGGATATATTATTTAGTTACAGCAAGAGTGGTATAGGGGATTTAACTCTTGTCAAGGATCCCCCACCACTACAAATGTTTGGTAATTACATAGCTCTGTCAGGGGTAACCCACCACTAGAAATGTCTGTCAGATACCCGAGGATTTACGGTACACTGCTGTGAGAATTTCACGTGGTATACTTTAGGGCTAACCTAGACTAGTTGAGGGGGGGCGTGGCATTTTGAGTGTGGAATACCACACCAACCACCAAACATACAAGCATTGATACCATTTAGGAGAAAATAAGTACACTTTTCAGCTGGATTTACCCCCTGGGCCCCCGGTCTAAAAGGGGAAAGATGTAACAGCTTCTATCAGCAGACTGGCTAGTGGGAGAATAACTGTAGTTAATATTGTAGTACTGTAACATATACTTGTAACCATGGAGCCGTCTATGCTTTAATATGTATTGTTACAACTGATAAAACAAACGTCTTAAGAAAACAGGAAGAAGCATGGTTCATTTTTAGGGAAAACGGTGGTGGCCGAAACGTCGTACATTCATTCATTCATACCGAATAAGCAACATGTCAACGCCTCAACTTCTCGCGTCTTTCACTGTTTTTGCAACTTAGTGCGTTGCCGCTTTCATGACAGTACACATAGAGCACTTTACAAGACAAGACAGGATTAAAAACCATAGATTTTATATAATAATGACTGATATGAACAATTTATAACCAATAAATATGAAACGTCGCACATTCATTAATTTATACGGGTTAAGGAACTTATATAAGCCCCAACCCCCTTCACTGTTGTTGCAACTTGGCGAGTTGCTGTCTGTATGACAGTAGACACGTTCAAACACAAAGCACTTTACAAGACCGGACAATACCACTCTTGCTAACAGATTAAAAACCATATATTTTATATAATAAAGACCGATATCAATAAAAATAAACAATTTATAACCAATAATGATTGAACAACGAGTGTCTCTATTTTTGTAGATGTAGAGTGGCGGACAAGGTCTTAAAATATTGGTTGCCAGGAAACAAAGGGGCCCGCCCACCAATACAATTCTATCATTTAATTTTTAAAATGAATACATTAGATTTTCAAAAAATATGTAAGTGGAAACAAAAAGATGAAATTAGAATATTTACGATTTTGTTTAATGTCTAAAGAGGGTCATTTCCTCAGGGGCCCACGATTTGCTATTGGACAAGTGACAACCTGGTCAGTCCGCCATTGTTTTTATTTATGTATAGATTCAAACATTACATATATTACAAGCTAATGTGCTGTTCCTTGAATGTCAACACATAATGACGCATTGTTTTTATCCGTTTATTCTGCCATATTGTAACTCGAATGTCAACATATAATGATCGTGTTGTCCCTAGACTGTCACAAGGCAACATGAAATTTATAATTTAATGATCGTGTTTTCCCTAGACTGTCTGTAATATGATTCACTAGACATCGTAACATTTATAAGGCATGTATGGCCTTTAAGAAAGTAGTATTGAAATAACTGATGGCCACAGATTGTGAAATGTCTTGACCTTGAACAAGTTATACATAGATATCATTCTGTTTTAAAAGTATGCGTGTTTTCACAACACAAAACAAACTCGTCCAACAAAAATATAAAACTCTGCCTATCACATAGTATCTCTATTCTGTTTAGTCCTCCAATGGGATTGTTCAACATAAATATATTAGTTATAAAACTGCGTATCACATAGTATCTCTATTCCGTTAATTCGTTCAAATCCAATGGGATTGTTCGCAACACAGATACCGATGCACCCAAAATAAATATACTAGTTATAAAACTCTACGTATCACATTGTATATCTTATCCGTTCATTCCTTCATATATAGCCAAAAGGGTTGTTCGCCACAGAGAAACAAACTCGCCCAACATAAGTAGATTAGTTATAATAGTCTTCCTATCGCAAAGTATCCCTAACTCGTTCAATTCGTCAATAACCCGTTGATCGCACCCATTCATATCTCTTCATTTCGCTTTACCCCATAGCAACCATGACCGAGGTTCCTTGACAACAACGTGACTATGCACCTTATTTCCGACAACTACCGTTCTACGAGATTTGTGACACTTTGTCAATTGCTATGTTCACACCTAATGCGCTTTCAAGGCGCTTTCCGTAAAACGCCCTACGGAAGGCGCTTTCGTTACCACGGGTGGCGTCACACTACAAATTAAACCGCTTTCGATTCGCATATGCGATACAACGGAAGTACTGCACTGCGCAAGCGCTGTTCGATCTCAACGCTGTAATGCGCGTCAGTTATATCGCTTCAGCCAATGCGCATTAGAAATGCGGTTTCGCTAAAGCGGCTTAGTTTTGGTTTAATGCGCATTGAGTGTGACGCGTTTTAGCGACTTAAGGCTTTAATGCGCATTCGATGCGCATTAAAAGGCTAGTGTGAACACATCATATGTATTGTTAACATTGAAGTGTTTCCAGAAAGTTCACATATTCATCTGTCGGAATCTCTTATCCTTACTGCCACCTTGATCCTTCTGGTTTCAAACACAAACTTCCAATCACATTTGACAATTTTTAAACACAAATATTCAAATTTGACAATTTTTAAAATGTTCAGATTGTCGAAGAAAATGGCATCTTATTGTCTGTTGACGTCATGGATTGGTTACTTCATATTTACACCGGGTAAAACATTCCCCTATAGCAATATTATCTGACCAGTATTATAATAAATGAATGTTTCAGTGATGCTATAGTCTGTTCTCTGTTCTCCGTAGCCGTAGAGTAGCTATAGTCTGTTTTCTATGGTCATAGAGTAGCTATAGTCTGTTTTATATAGCCGTACAGTAGCTATAGTCTGTTCTCCGTAGTCGTAGTGTAGCTATAGTCTGTTTTCTATAGTCGTAGAGTAGCTATAGTCTGTTTTCTATGGTCATAGAGTAGCTATAGTCTGTTTTCCGTAGTCGTAGAGTAGCTATAGTCTGTTTTCTATGGTCATAGAGTAGCTAAAGTCTGTTTTCTATAGCCGTAGAGTTACTATAGTCTGTTTTCCGTAGTCGTAGAGTAGTAGTCATCGTTTGTCTTGAGTTCTACACTCTCAGTTCGACCATGGGATTCCGGGTAACGTCGGTATGTCAATCGGTAGAATATACGTTTAAATTCCGATTGAAACCGGACTGAAAAATAAATAATAAAAATAAATAATAAAAATCACGATTTATTTAACTCTTATGATATAGAATCAACCACTCGACACAAACTAGGTCATTTCGTGACTAACATATATGGTTTAATTTTATTTCAATAATTTGCTTGCATGTAGAGGTCTTTAGTAGTGGGAGAAAACCCACGATGTTGGAAGGAAATCCCACTCCTTGTCACGTACAATCGGGGAATCGAAAACACACTAGTTGACTCAACGACAGATCTTATGATACAACGCGCACACGCTAACCACTCGGTCGCCCCGCCCCACGTGTTATATGACAGGAGTAGTTAATCACAGACCAGTGGTTGATATATCCTATCTGTCGTGTATAGCAGAATTTGGGTTTCAAGTCGGTTCCGGCGGGGTGGGTATGGCCTAGGGGTCTAGAGTGTCGCGCTTCGACTTCTAGCTTCCCTAGTACCTCTGTGGTTTCGATCGGGGGGTGAGAGCGTATACTCTAGTTTCCTACCACAGGAACCACCCCTGCGCGTGCGCTAAGATAATACAAATGAATACAAGAACAAGTCTGTTCTGCACCAGCCGACCAGTGTGATATTAGAGACGATTTGCCACGACTGCGGCTAAATTGACTGTTCTTTTTCGTTTGTTCGCAGGGTTTGACGTCCGCGTCCATGGAGGTGGAAATAGAAGTCCGGAGTGAGTCACCGTAGGCCATCTTAATGAGTATATAATAAAGTATCCAGTCAACCCACCACTCATGAAGTTATAGATGATAGGATTAATGGCGCTGTTAAAATAACACAACCAATGAGATACCATCATTAATCGGGGTATAAAACTCTGATCTTTTAAACCAACAAATACATCAAAAATACTGAAAATATAAAAATAATATATATATAGTTAAAGATAACTACTCTTATATATATATTTGAAAAGTTAAAGATAAATACACAAAAATATAAACTAGCACTTTTACTTACTCTTCGGGTAAAGGGACAATCCCGAATTAAACAGGGGCTCAAAAATAAAAGTCTGAGAATGTATGAAAGAAACCCGCCAAAAATATAGGGGAATGATGTATTTACCTTGTCTCAAAATATTGAGTTGTTTGGACGTGAAGGCCAAAACTGCTTATCTGGACACGTAACCCGTTTAAGATTTCGGGTCAATTGTTTCGTTGGGTGACCTTATAACCGATTACGGTTACTTGAGAGGGTTATGCAGTGGATAACCCATGTGCCGTAATTGATAGAGAAAGGCAAATTTCAACTACACATTTTTTTTATTAAAAAAGTGTTTAGTTTAATCTTGATACCACAAAATACACCTTGGGGCACCGGTCTCAAATTCCAGATGAAGACTGACGGATTTAAGTTGTTTGAAAACGTATCATAAATACTGAAGTAGTTGCTCGGCCCTTGATTCGAATATTTTAAGGGATTTAAACAAATTAAGCAGTTTTATTCCCAAAACAAGTATCGGGATTAGCCTTTTAACACAGCACTTAAGCGCTATCGTTAATGTTATGTCCTGATTATGCCCCCTTTGGCGGAAAATTTGAAAACCCAAGGGTTTCAATAAACAAATATTATAGCATTTTACGTCATATTAAAGATGCATTATGTAAGATTTAGATAAAGAGCTGACTGTTCTTACTATAAAAGTTGAAAATAGATAATGCGAAATGCGAGACGAGAATTAACATTAAAGTCATGATCTATGACTTAGGGCAAGTTTCCACTGTGTGTGATGTCATAAACAAGACAGGGAATAGTGTCAGGTATTATGTTTACATACAACCCGTTAGTCTAACGACATCACCCATGGGAATTCCATTATTTCCAAGTGTCGCGAAGTTAATTACCGAGTCATGTTTGATACCTCTTTGCCATCTGTCATTCGACACGCGCTTGTTCAATCGGTATTTAATCGCGAATACTTCTATGGGCAAAGTTCATTCAACATTTTCTCTGTGACCGGTTTTCAGACGGATACAACTTGAATTGATGATTGAAGAAGTAGCTTTGCTTTTTGAGGAATCATATAACTTTTAGCTGAAATGTGTCTAATTTGAATAAATCATAATGCGTCATATCATTTCTTTTATTAAACGTATTGTATTCGATCGTGACACGACATAATAAGACAAGGTGATTGATTGATCGTCACTTTTACAGAATTAAATATTCGTGTTACCCCGTCACCAAATAAACAATCTCACACCACACCTTGAAAATTAGCCAGAGCGCTACTAGTGTTATAGTGTTCTACCCTCGGGACGACATATATGTTAATTCAGTCGGATAATTTATTTTCCCTTCGAATGTCAGAATAATTATTTCTCCCAAGATTCAGATGAAGCCATATTGTTGATGATTTATTAAAACTAACCGACATCCTTGCTCGGAGTTCAAACATTCTTGATTAGGTCTTCCACAAACTTATTTAATTCACACACCTGCACATTGCTTAAATACAACCATTGAAAAGCAAACTTCTAATTTTTAAACTGTAGGGGGGGGGGGGGGCGCTGACTCGCTTGCCTGGAGAACCCAGGTTCGATACCGGTGTTGGTCGGGAATATTCATCAGGATTATCGGACTTGGTTCCGTAGAAGAGTAGGTCGTAGCACCGACTTCCGGTCAAACTTTAACTCGTAGCAAACTGTATGGTGTATGTCCGTCTTCAGAACAGTAGGACGTTAAACCCAATTTTATTTTATTTCGTTTCCTTTATAAGGGAAAGTAACCCAGTGAACAGTAAACGAACATTGTTTTGGTGGCCTCGCAATTTAATAAATGAGGTTTAACGTCCCACTGCTCTGCCCCAACTGGGCTAATAACGACACCTCTCAGTGTGCTGTGAGGGGAACTTTGCCTAGACAGCGGTGATAGCGTCTACTCTTATTCTGATTTAAAAATGTCAGGGGATCATTAACGTGCTGCCCGTGGTATACACAAGACTTTACCTTGCTACACCCTCTATTATCCAAAACTGGCATTTGGAAAACAGGCAGGTAAATCCTAAAAAATATCTCCTTTCCTTACCGTCTTCCTTCCATCGGTCCTGGGTCACTGACAAGGGTAAACCACGCCGGAAAATCTGGATGAACTTTCTGGGCCAATGCAGGGATCGAACAACCGACCTCAAGGGGATCCAATATACCCTGACTTGTAAGGCGTATTATAATAAAATATAATATATTAAAATACCGGGGAGGGGGGGGGCAATCTCGTTCCCAGAGTCAGCCGAGGGGCCGGAGGCCTCTGGGGCCATAGACCGTCCATTATCTTCAAATTTGTTTACAGGTAAGCCCCGCCCATTCTGACCTCTGATTGGTCAATCTTTTTTGGGTCGATTTCTCGAAAACTTGAGGTCGGATCGTCGTTTCGTTTGTTGTAAAATGATCCTTGAGTCAAAGTCAACTCGGTGACATAAATTGGATCCTAAACGTACACATTCAAGGTTTTTGTAAAGATCTATTTTTCCGCGCGTGGGTATATTTCTAAGTGACCCGGTCTTCCAGGCACGTAAAATAACTACGCGTGGGTATATTTTTAAGTGATTCGGCCGTCCAGGCACGTAAAATAAAAACATGTCACGTGTTTTGTCACTTTTGGGAATTTTTTCTGGTTTCGAGATTGGGAGGGGGGGGGGAATTGTTGAGAGTTTGTGAATTGATCAATGGCGTATTATTACAAGCATTTAAAACTTACAAGCAAATATACATGACGTGTATCGGTAAATAACAAACAGCAAATATAATAACAACAGCTATTAACATCCGGGATATCTTCCGTCTTGATAATTTCTGATTTATCATAGCTGTAGTGGGTCTTCCTGCTGATTCTGAAATATGGAGAAGAATGATAACGTAAAGGTAACGTCAGATAGATATACCGTAAAGGTAACGTCACATTGAGATAGATATACCGTAAAGGTAACGTCACATTGTGATAGATATACCGAAAAGGTAACGTCACATTGAGATAGATATAACGTAAAGGTAACGTCAGATATATATACCGTAAAGGTAACGTCACATTGAGATAGATATACCGTGAAGGTAACGTCACATTGTGATAGATATACCGTAAAGGTAGCGTCACATTGAGTTATATATATATACTGTAAAGGTAACGTCCCATTGAGATAGATATACCGTAAAGGTAACGTCACATTGATATAGATATGCCGTAAAGGTAACGTCAAAGTGATACAGATGTATATTAAACATGCACTATTCAAGAGCTAAATCTGCCTAGTGCAGGTCTTTATTTGGGCATGAAATGTTTTCTAAAGTATTAATTAGACATCAATTAACTGATCCAGGCCTTAATCAACTTTGGATGGCATCAGATTGCTCCGATATTAAACAGATTAAAACGTTTCAGTGATAAATCAAATAGCTTCGAGTCTTAGTTTTGATCAACCAGGACCGTAGTACAAATTATTGCACAGGTCGGCCAAATCTTCAAATGCCAATATCTTCGCTTGCAATAAAGTAATTTGAATGAAATTTTCAAATTATTCTTTTTACATCATCTACCTTCGAACTAGTATAGCAGGAATGGCTAGTTCGTATCTATATCTTGAATAATGTAACTTTAAGTCACAATCTCATATTACATCCAGACAGACGTTTATTTTTATCTCTTTGTGCCGTAATACAATATCACAGCTGATAGGAGAATATCATTCACCCCTTCTGGTAATTAACGAACAGAACTGTTTGATGAGAAAGAGAGAGAGAGAGAGATAAAGAGAGAGAGAGAGCGCATGTCTTTTCGAGATTAACTTATGGTACAATTTTTCGTTAATTCGCCTGCGCACAAGAGACTTTAGCAGTGGTAAGAAACCGGAGAATCCGAAGAAAAACCACGAGGTTATGTTATATTGATTCAGTTTGTTAATGTCTTCGTATGTCTGTTACCACCGGCATCTATAACTGAATTACGAGCTTAGTTATGTAATATTGAATAACAAGTAATTTCTCCAGTTTGTTAATTTCTTCGTCTGTCAATCAACACTTGTATATCTCACACCGAATTACGAGCTCTAGTTTTGTCGGTATCCAAACAAGATAATAAACTTCGCGTACCTTGGTAGAAAAACCGTGTCGATTGATCTCGGTGAATGATCAATCTGCGCACACAACGCCGATGTCGAAGAAAAATTCATAATTGACAAATAATACGGGGAGAAAAGATTAGCCTAATACTAGACACCGCAGGGCATACCATTCGTCTAGTCATTAACCAGATAGCATCTAACGTTCATTAACGTTATTCTTATTAGATCTAAAGGGGTGCTTAACTATGTGTTTACATTTTAGAGTTGAAGAGCGTGTCAGAAGGTAATCAATTAAATCTCTGTAAAATGCAACAAAAACTTACATTAGACTTTGATTGACATCTGACACTTTCAGCCGCTGTTAGAGCCATGGTGAATCAGAGTGTATGACATTGGTATACAAACCAAAAGAATCGTGGAATCGAACCCGATGTTGACCGGGGGGGGGGGGGGTAGCACGTGCGCATTGTGCCATAAGGTCTGTCAATGGGTCAACATGCGTGGTTTCGACTACTTGGTTTTCTCCACTTCCTCCGGTTTCCCCCAAATGCTAAAAACAATTGAACCGTGTCTTAATCCCACAATTACCTTTTTTATGCCATATGGACGTTAAACTCTCTCTCTCTCCGAGGGTGGCTACGACAGGTCTCGCGATGTTTCTCTCGATATGACTTCTCCTCGTCAATAGTGCCTAAGGGAGGGTCGTGCACAGAAAAACGTCTAGTTGTTCGGTCGACGAGACAATAACGTTACTGACAAACGATGATCATACCTAACTCTAGACCTAGTCATTGATTTGGATGGCATTTGACACAATTCAGAAGTAGTACTAGCAACATGGACCACGTGCTTTATTTGCGTACATTGAAAAGTAGCGATCATGTTCTGAAGAGACATAAGGAACGCGAAGCATTTGGGGAAATTGCTGATGGGCATGCCATATCGTAAAGCACATATTTTCAGTTATTGTAAATCTCGAGTAGAGCAAAACACCAATTATTGATAATAAAGACACGTGTAAGTTAATTGGTTGGAATTTTTGACAAATCTGAAATTAATAGCTTTAAGTCTCATTAACATTTGCATTTTTCAACCGGTCAGCTTCGGTATTCAAACTACTAGTTGAGAACAGTTGGTTTGTTTACAACCTTCAGATAATAACATCTCCAGCAATATATTACAACCTTCAGATAATAACACCTCCAGCAATATATTACAACCTCCAGATAATAACATCTCCAGCGACATATTACAACCTTCAGGTAATAACATCTTCAGCAACATATTACAACCTTCAGATAATAACATCTCCAACATCATATTCAAATCTTCAGCAAGTTGGTTTATCAACCTTCAGTAATATATTACAACCGTGGTTTATCAGTCGGTTGGTGACTTGTGAAATATCGGCCCAGACAACACAATCAATATTCAATAATATTCTGGTATGGGGGTTCGAAAAAAAATAAGGTTTAATGCCATATCTTTCTGCTCCAACCTGTAATACCAGTGACGAAGGGGAGAGAGGGAGAGAGAACAAAACAGAGAGGGGGAGATAGAGAGACGGCGGGGGAGGGGGGTAACATCCACTCAACACAAACTATAAGGATTTTTCGGACTAACATATGGTTCAATTTTTGTATTTCAATAATTCGCATATGCGTCTGTAGAAGTGAGAGAAGGGCCCGGATAATCAGCGTTCGATCACAGTTTTGGTCGAGAAAGTTACCCGGGATTTTACGGCGTGGCAAGGGTTGCGCCTAGTCGTTTTGTTGAGACAAAAACTCATGGCCATATAGACACGTTGGCGTGCACGTACCACGGGTTTCCCTTTTATTTAGACAACATTTTCTCAGAGCACACTCCATGGCATATGTCCGTCTTCATTTTCCCAGTCGGTGCAGAAACACGGAAACGGCTAACAGACACAGTATGTGATCGCATGTCGGCGTATGAACAGGCATCTGCGCGACTAAAAATAGTCCCACATAAACACACAATTTGTGACACGACCCTACTTCCGCGACTAAAATAGTCCCCACACAAGCCTACTTACTTATTGTTTCTCCCGGTATACTGGCACGCCATAAGCGGATTGATATCCTTAGATACATAACTCCAATAATCAACAAGGGTATGAGATAAACACAGATCACCAGAACTGACTGGAAAACTTTTCTTGATTGTGTCGACATATTCATAGCACAGTACTGTAGATATTCCGGTATATCGTTATAGGTAGACTTTAACGTCATGTATACAAGATGTGGTGCGGAGACAGCAGCGGATGTAGTCCAGATCATCACGATGATAGTTATAACACGTCTAGAGGACAGCCAGGATTCAAACGGGAGACATATACCATAGAATCTCTCGACGCCGATAGCACATAACGTGAGAACTGAAGACACTATTGACGCCGTCTGAAAAACAAAACATGGATATATGTAGAGAGAGAGAGAAATGGGGTTTAACGTTCACTCGACACAATGAGATATATGTAGATATAAAGATAATCAAATATTAAATATATATAGTATCCCTCAACGCCGATGGCACATAACATGAGAAGTGAAGACACTATTGACGCTGTCAATAAAATTCATCCAGATTTTCCCGCGTAGTCCTTGTCAGTGATGCGGAAGGAGGAAACGAAAACCGAGGTCCCATGTACACATTGGCGTAAACGTTAAAAATCCCTTGGCAGTTGGAATCCGATATAACAGTAGGCAGTAGCGCCGCTGCCTGGGAAAAATTTCCCACATAGCACACTGTATGGCGCATGCCCGTCTTCATTAGCCGAGGCTAGGAACAGAATAGTAGGACGTTAAACCCTATTTGATTTTATTCTTTATAGCACATGTTATACCACTTCCTCGGCACGTTTTGCAAACAATTGATTGCTGGATCAGCTAAACACAATAGTCTTCGACTTAATCAGTAGGCGTAGGACCGAGTAGATGTAAAATCTGACAGAAATAGTGGTGGTGGGTGCCTTGTACGAGATAGTGTATGTTTCACCATTTTCAGACACGTACTTTTGTCTTTTAACATATTTCCAGTAATACGGGTTTAATAGCTATATACTTACTACATTGGAAGACTAATAAAAATAAACCAGACAACATTCTACCGATAGGGGTGCATCTTGTCAGAACAATCTCAGGGCTGGGCGGAGTTAAAACGTTGGCTTAACTAGTTATCTAGTTAACAATTAATGAGTTAACTAGTTAAGTTTAAAGTTAAACGTCAAAAAGTTAGAAAAATAAAATGTGACCAGTTAATTAAACAGTTAACTGTAACTCCGCTAATAGAATCAATCTGGAGTCTAAACGATTTCAGTAAAATCAATTATCGAATTGAAGGGGGGGATACTGATTAGCTGTCGAACTAATTTTAAACCAATAAGTCTAGGGTTAGGGTTAATGACATTATTTGTCGACTGCTGGGTAAACGTGACTTACACATTTAAAATGGGGCTTACGTTATTGTATCAACTGAACTAATAAAGAAGGCGTACAGAGATAGAGAGGGGAGAGAGAGGGCAGGAGAGAGGGAGAGAGTTGGGGTTTACGTCTTCGTTATGATACCAGCTTGGCATACAACGACATGCTGCTGGATGCTTTGAGGGAATGTTTGCTACGAAAGCGATACAGCGGTCTAGTCTTATATATACGGTACATGGATCACTAACTTTCTATTTGAATTGAATTATTCTATTTTTAACTTAACGGGCATTATGTAAAAACTAAATATGCCTATTGCTGGTCTTTCTTTTGTTGGCATTACAAGTTATATAAATTATTAATTAGGCATTTCTTAACATGACCAGACCATGTCAATCTCAGTCATTTGAGAGGTATTGGCAATATCCGCCAAAAAACTCAGTCCATTCACTTGTTAGATCAAGTCTTTTCTAGACTGGAGGGTGTTGGGTTGCCGAATGGTTAGCACGTGCGTGGTGTATCATAAAGCCTGTCATTGGGTCAAATGGCGTGGTTTCGAACCCCCAGTTGTACGTGGCAAGGAGTAGGGTATCTCTCTCTCTCTCTCTTTCTAGACTGAATAACTGCAAAAGAATCTTAAGTGGTCTAAATCGCAACTTAATTTCAAAACTACAAACTATTCAAAATACTGCTGCAAGGATAGTCAGTTGCACTTCGAAACGCGTTCAGACCCAACCACTATTGAAAAATCTTCACTGGCTTCCTGTCCATTCAAGAATACATTACAAAATACTCTGCCATGTATATAGAAGTCTCAATGGAACTAGTCCAATATATCTATCTGATCTAATTCATGTGTATACTCCTCAACGTAATTTATGAGCTCAAGACCAACATTTACTAGAAGTTCCCAGATTTAACCTTTAAACTTTCGGATACAAATCTTTCCGGTTCACTGCTCCAAATTTATGGAATTCCTTACCAATAAGTGTAAAATGTACTCCTTCACTGGATTCATTCAAATCCAGATTAAAGACTCATCTGTTGAATTGAATACGGTTGTATTTGACCGTAGGTAAATAGTGAATGATACATATAGTGCACATAGTGTTCGGCGCTTTAAGCATGCATACCTGTATGGAATTTGCGCAATATAAATATACATTAATTTTATTATTAGATGCAATCGGATGCCCCCGATTGTAAGTATATTAGACCAGTTCGGCTAATTTATTGATTTATTTTAAAAAAGGAGAAACATGACTTAGACTCGAATCAAAACTAAAACCATTGATAACTTTGATCAAAATAACGTAATTTGAATAAAAGTTCCGTATTTTCATTTTGCATTACCCATTGCCAGCTCTTTATCTAAATCTTACATAATGCCCCTTTAAACTATCGATTGCTGAACCCTAAAATTAAAATATAGACAGATTCTAACCAAGAATACGTGAAATATTATTTAAAATTATTTGATAGAATATATCGGCTACAAACGTTCAACATTAGACAATAATTTGGGGGGGGGGGGTTGGATAACCGAATGGTTTTGTAATTTAAATATATTTGTGTATTTATGTATATAGCGGCTGTTATTGTATAGTACCACAATCAAAGTAAGTAATTATTTTTTTCAATTCGCGTTATAGGTGGTAATGGTAATGGTACAAACATCGACATCACACTGTACATCGTTGACTTCGCTGCTATACTGCTAGGCTTGCGGTCGTTGCACCATCGTTGACCTCGCTGCTATATTGCTAGGCTTGGGGTCAACAACACTGCCCTACTAGAGAAGGTCAGTAACATCATTCCATTAACCTTTGCTAAAAGGTTACCCATATTAAAAACATCCACCAATTTGGACCATGCAGTGTGAAACTTAACACAGACCCTTGAATGAAGGCCTATAATAATAAAATCCATCGATCAAGTCTATTATTATATTTTCAAGTAACTAAGGATATTGCCAAAAATTGATTTGTCCGGATTGAAAAAATGCAATCTAACTTTTATTAACCACGTATTCATAATGAACAGCAAACTATACACACAAAAGGTAAAGTGTAGTCAAACTGTCTAGGGAATACTCAGCACAAGAGATCATTATTATTATATGTTCAAAAAACTAAGAATATTGTCAAAAGGTGATTTGTCCGGATTAAAAATAGAATCTTATTTTATTACTCATTTATTCATGATGTAAAACAAAACTATACATCAAAAGTTAAGGAGAAAAGATTGTCTCGTGCAGGCAAATTATTATATGTTTCTGAAACTAAGGATATTGCTAAAAGGTGATTTGTCCGGATAAAAAACGGAATCTTATATTTATTATACCACTTAGAGCAAACTATACATCACAATTTAAGGAGAAAAGATGGATTGATTAATGTTTTGAAGTATTTATAGCGGAAATACTGTCAGCCTTTCTTAATGTACGACATTTGTTATTACAAGTTATAGACTTGTGTCTATTAATGGCGGGAAACAATTAACACAAATCTCCCGTAATATAATTGTATATTATTTCTCCTCTCCGTAGCTGACAGATATCAATTTCCCTTCTCAATTTATAATCAGAAATAGTTTTTATGTTACCGGGCTGATTCTATCGACAAGTTCAGTGAAGCGGATTATTGTTTAGTTACTTGTCTGCTGTGTTAAGCCAGGCTGACACTTGCACGATTCCGTGGCACGCACTGGCACGCCTCAAGTCGGCATGACACTGTTCGATTTGCGCAAACACGTCGTGCGAATGTGGGAAGTGCGTTAACTATGCGCAAACTATGTGTAAACTCGTCGTGCCAGTTCGTGTCAATATGGACACTGATGGGCATGCCAAAATCGTGGCCAAAAGTGTCAGTTTGGCTTAACAGAATTGTCATTGCGCTATTGTTTTTAAATTCATTGACATGGAATGGAGAACTATGAGGGCTGAACTAATACTGTTATCTTTACAAATTATTCTCCATTGTCAAAACATTAACTATGTATAAGTCTATTTAAAACACAAACTAAATTAGTTATGAAATATGGTGAAATATGGTGAGGAAAACAGAAGGGGGAGGTCTGTGCTGATATGATGCATAAATTGAACTATGGGTTAATGAACACTTACCATATGCCATATTAATGGAATGTGTCTGCGGACCAAATGAGTCCCTATTGGTATGCAAGGTATGGGGTATGTGTAAGGTCTAGAATCACGTGATGGGCTTTTTAACCAATTGGATAATTAATAGCGGGAATCGAGGATATACAAGGAACTGGATTTGGGCGCTACGAGAGACCGCCATGTAGTTCTTGAGGGGAGAGGATTTAACGTTCTCTATGGACAGACTTGCCAGAGTCTGGCTGGATGAGATTTGAGATAATGTCTTTATTGTAATGTACCACCGGTAAGCAGCTTGATATATAAAACTGCCTGTTGGTGATATCATTGAAGATGCAGTATATTGAAACACAAAGTGAAGTCGACATTAATGAGAAATGTCAGAATTACATTTAAAGATATTTTCTAGACGGTCGGTTAAGAAATTACATATCCGACCTGTTTGGCATTTAGTGGGGTGTTAATGTCCAATAGACATGTCCTGAGATCATTAGGACCCAAGACGTGTTAGCTTTTTTATATGACAGACCTTATGATCTTAATCACACGCTAGGCTATATATGTTGATGTTTGGTACAATGAGTATTTCGGGAACAATCACAATTAGTGAGTAAAACACCTAAATAGACGGCAGGGGGGGGGGGAGACGCTAACTGTGAATATTGTTATGGTAGTGGAAAGAGTTGGTGTGTGGAGGGGGGGGGGGGCAACCAGGCCCTACCTTGGTTGATACATTCACGAAGAAAGTTCATTAACGTAAAACGAACAGGAAAACTATCGCGTACATTCATTGAGATATTTAGAGAGAGACATACATCATACCAACAAACCACAAAACATGTGATGCTATATTTACAATTTATATTTTCTGTTTTTAAATCCACTGACCGTCGATTCAGTGATTTTGTGATTATAAATCGGCAAAATTCCGTAAATGAAAAAAACATTTTTTTTCAAAAAAGATAACATTGAGATGGTTCATAGATCTGAATTGGGATTCGGGCTAAGTCCAAAGAGTCGAGGAGTGTCGACTTTTCAGAATGCTAATGTCATGGGCCCAGTGGACAAGCGTTATAACATCACGGTGAGATAGGTTAAATTGTATACCCACTTTGAATATCTGGCACGTATTCTTTAAATCAATTATTACCAATGATTAGACCATAATCTAATTAAGCAATCTCGACTTAATATATTATTCACAATTACTGGTCAATCGAGTTACGTCGGAGATCTTTCATTCAATGACCCAGACCGCTAAGGGACACGATACATAGAACAGATGTTATGAAATAGCGTTTAATGCCCTACTATTCTCCACCAAACAAGACAATAAAGACGGGCATATGCCATACAGTCTACTACGAGGAAAACTTTGCCCGGACAGCGGTATTGAGGCCTACTCTCATATCTAATTCCAACTGCAAAGGGATATTTTTACGTGTCCGCCAATGAGTACTTGAGACCTTGGTTTTGTTGCCCCATCCGAAGGACTAGACGACTGTTTTTGTCTGGCTCCCCGTCCTTCACCACTGACATGGGGAAACCACACAGGAAACACCCGATGAACTTGCTTGGCCTACATCGGGATCGAACCCTCGACCTTTAAACTGGCGAGCCAGCGTCTTACTCGCTGGGCATCCGTCGGTCCGATTGTCTCTGTTGCTAATTTCGAAATGAGGGGGTGGGGGTGCCCGCGCAGTGGTGTTTCCGCCTACATTTAACGGTTTCGTGGGTTAGGGACCCTAACCCAAGCCAACATGTAAACGGAAACTCGCTCCTGCACCACACATAAAGGGACATATCATTACAAAATCCAACGGACCGTTCTCGACCAACATCGGAATGGAGCCTGTGAGCTACTTCTTAAGTGAACACAAGCGCTCGTGATTTGAGAGAAAACGCAACACTGCCTATCACAATTATGTGTAGAATTCTTTTTTTCAACGATGTCCTTTCTTTCAAGAAAATCAGATGTCTTTACTTGTCTTTACAATACTAGAATCTGGAAGAGTTGTTATGTGGTGGGTGGTGTGAGGGATAATCCAATGAAACTATCAAGGACAGAAATGGGCTTCTAATTTCCAATATTTATGACAAAATAAACATTTTGCTGCACGAATCGCGTACCATAATGCCTTTAAGCGCCATTGGTAACGATGGACTCGAATAACGAGGCTAGACAATAGACATGTCAAGAGGGGACCCCATATTCTTATCTGAAGAGCATGTGCAATAAATACTATCGGTGTAGACTGGAATAACCTGACGTTAAAGATTGCCATTACTTGATTAGATATTAGAGTAAATAAAACAGAAACGATTGGATGTTAATCAGTTTATATACACTCATTTTATAAAAACATCATTCAATGTGCTGCGACCCATTTGTGTCAATACCTAGGTCCGGAATATTACCGATTTACAACCTTTAAAAATGAAAATAGATTAATAGTTGTTAAAGGTAATAAAATGAATAACAGAACACAATTTATTTTATGGGAAACAATCACTGGTCATTGTGCTTGATAACGACAAGAGGATACTTATCGAAACGTTGTGCTTCTAGAATAAAACCAGTGATTGTTTCCCATAAAAATTGTGTTCTGTTATTGGGCTCCGCAATCACTTAATGCCACTTAAAGATTATGAAGTAAAATGTTTCGTAAATATTGGACCAACATCATTCATTTGGAACAAACATAATATGGTCATTGTTTAACATGGACACGATGAGAGTAATTTCCATCAACAACTATATCTGGATATTACTGGCAAACTTTATTTTATCTTTTAGGTCCACGTCAGCGATGATGTGTTTGTCCCAACACCATTGCTTAGAAAGTTAAAACACTGTAGATGAATGGATTTCTAGTTGCCCCTGTGGGATAAAACAATGGTCGTTTCACATGGACACATGGACCAATGATAGAGGTGAGTACTTTACCCGGGCAGAACCCTTTGCTGTCAAATGTTTAAATGTCCGTTTCCTAGATAATGTGTTTGTCCTGGCGGCAACGCTTATACAGATAACGCACTATAGATAACTGGATTTTAGTTGCCCCTGTGGAATAAAACAATGGTCATTTTCAGTATTACAACCCTATACCTAGATGTTTTAAACGATGTTATTACCTAAAAGGCTTTAAAACATTTATTTCGTATAATATCCATAAAACTGGACAGAACACAATAAAGGTACATCGCCAGACAGTTTTAGTAGACAAAGCACTTATTTGACAACGGGTGGGGTGGGGATGTGGCAGGAATTACAAAAGAGTGGGTGGCGTCATATCTACAAAACAGGAGTTTTCGTGTTAAAGTTAAACATGATTTTTCCAATGTGAAACAAGTAAATTTATCAGTCCCACGGGGTAGCAAGAATGGCTCGATCTACTTTATCTGTTATACCAGTAAAATAGCTTCCTGCATCAGACACAATCAAAAATTAGTTGGCTACGCCGATGACCACAGTTTTTAAGCGTTTTAAAGCAGAGGATCTTGTTGCAGAATCTCATACTGCTTCCCGCCTATCAGAGTCCTTAGACGACGGTAAAATCTGGATGCTGCATAATCGACTTAAGATGAACGACGATAAAACTGCGATTATACTCTACGGTGGTAGTCTTCAGCTCCACAAGTCTAATATCTAGGATTTATAAGTTGGGGATTCTATGGTTCGGTCTTCATCCCCGTATTTAATTCCTCGGGATGCATTTGGACGAAAACTTAAACTTACAGCATCATCTTGCCTAGCAGATCGTCATCTAAAAACATCTTATTTATACCGAAGACAAAAAATAAAACATTTTCCATCAGATTGTTCAGTGTGCTGGACCTGCGACTCTGGAATACCATTCCAGAAAGTGTGGAACAATGCCAGACTGTAACGGATTTTAAAAGGAAACTGAAACACACACTTTTTTCGTTTGTGTAAGACTTTGTGAAGCGCCATTAGATACATGACAGTAATGTGCGCTATATCAAATGTTATGTAATATGTTATATTATGTTATGTTTTTCTGACACCCCAAACATAAACCACTTTACACTGTACATATTCCAGGAGTAGATTTAGTATATTTATTTTCTGTAATTTCTATTCTGGTTTGTTTTTCGTTTATACACAAGTCACGGACGCATGTTGTTGTAGAAAACAGATAAAATTACAGGCAAAATCTGGTTTATTTTATCGTGCGCATCTCCTCTGTCACGAAGTTTGTTAATCCAAGGTACAATCTAACCTTTGTTCTATTCTGATGATCATTCATATTGTCATCTTACTGTATGAACCGTCATAAATTTTACATGGATTTCTGCGCGCATCTCCTCTGTCACGAAGTTTGTTAATCTAAGGTACAATCTAACCTTTTTTTTTATTCCGATGTTCATTCATATTGTCGTCTTACTGTAAATTTTACACGGATTTCTGCCTTAAATCAACAAATTACTTAATGAACCGTCGTAAATGTTATACGGATTTCTGCCATTATATCAACAAATTACTTTGGATATTATAAACTTGACCTGTATGTTTGAATTCAACCCACGTTAAATATCTAAATGAATGTACGAGTTTGTTTCCCGGCCGTTCGTGAATTTATTAACCAAGTGGCGATAGAGAGGCGGCTTCTCACCTATGCAACGAGGGTTCAATCCCCGCTCAGGGCAAGAACTTTATCATTGTAAGTGAGAGGGATATTCGGTCTCCCGTCCAATCAGGCAGGTTTCCCCCGAGTTCTTTGGTTTCTTCCTGCAGTAATGATCGAAATCATTCGCACGATTGACGCGCGATTATAAAGAAGAGTCTGGTTGACACGCCCCCCCCCCACTACCATAACAATATTCACAGTTAGCACCCCCCCTCCTGTCTATTTAGGTGTGTTACCCACTAATTGTGATTGTTCTCTAAATAGTCATGGTAACAAACGTTAACATTAGCCGATAAACATTTACTATGTTTAGCCTTACAATAGTAATACAGTGAGAATACACCAATGACTCCACACCAGTCGTTGTCACTTATATTTCAAGGCTATTATTTAATTTTTCACAGCTGCATCTTCATCATATTGATTGTTAGATATTTAATTAAAAAAACAAAATCAAACTATCAACGGTAGTTAATCTCTCAGTTTGGATTCAAACATTACAGGTGACGCGTGTCTGTTCTGACAATATACCGTTTATATAGTCTTCACATTATACACTCAGCGAACAGAGAACCATCTACTTTATACTTCGATAATAGATCTCTGCTCTGAATAGCCGCGATATCCAATCAGTAGTAAACTATTTCGTAATAATATTCTACTTAGATAAACTTAGATTCACATCCGTCACACACACAGCGAATGCATAAACCGTTTTTATTTAATTGAATGGATGCGGAATAAAAACTTCTCAAATTTCTCGTAGTATACATAGTGTCTTCGATTAACATCTTTGATCCAGGTCTTAAAATGTCCGTCATCTAGCTTAGTGGTTGTTGTCAAGCGGGGCTAACTGTAGACAGACATTCTAAGTTTAGTATGCAGGTATGCCGAATTCTTATATTTTTAGAAAATTACCATATCTTGTAAACACCGTCTGGACAGAATTAAAACCTGTTAGCTAACAAGGAATTAAATATCCCCGAAAAGATGACCAGAAACTTTCATATTGCCGGAATTCCATAAATTAATTTTATTTGGTAGCTGGTGATATTTTACCAAGAAGGGTGAACATTGACCACACCAATATAATTTGCTTGCTAAAGACAGCATGTTAATAACCAGGCCCTGAGTTCACAAAGTATTCTCAGATTTAAGTTAAGAATTTACTCAACCTTCAATTACTATTAACGAGAACTATCTTTGATCCATAAACTTTGCACATAGTTTCTTATTGATGTATTTGATACATTAAAACAACAACAGTTTTATAAAGGGCTATATTTTGGTTAAAATAAGGCGAAACAATTTTGAATAAATTCTTAACTTAAGTCTGAGAATGCGTTTTGTACTCGGGGCCAATTATTAAAATCCCATAAACTGTTTTAGTAAAATAAAATAAAAAACCAAGTACGAACAATCCAAACCATAAGACAGAATTCGAAGTCCTAAAAACGTTATAGACAAAATAATATATTCAAGCAAAAAAAAAGTGTAATCAGCAAATGGACTGCTCCTCGTGTACAAAAGACACGACAGGCAGCGGTAACAGGTCCCCGGAAGAGTAAGCTTACCCTGCCTGGCGCCACACCCGCCGTAGGTGCATCCAATCTATTAGGCGAAATGTCATAAAATAGCGTGATTGGCCAATGAACTATCGGTATGCAAAATGCACGCGATGAACTGTCTTAACGGTGTAGTAGACATTATGAGGGAGATAGTAATAGTATACGTGTCAATTAAAATATCTAGCATAATAGCCGGAAGAGACACGTTATATTTACTAATCAGATCAGTATGACGGTCATAAATCGGCATGAAACACATAACTATACCGATTTAAAACACTACACGAGTCTCGATCCCAGAGACAACTTTATCCTTCACTTATCTCGGATAAAACTCACCGGCCAATTTGTGATAAATCCTTCCTTCAGTCGCTCGACAAGATGCAAGACGGCGGCTCAAACTCAGAAATTTCACGTGTAAATTTAGCCGAATTTACATGATGTTAATCATTTTCAAATGAACTTGTGATGCCAAGATGTGAAAAATGTCCCAAGGATCATTAATATGCAACGCATATGCAACGAATCGATGCCTAATTGTCGAGAAATCGGCAGAATTTTATTCTAACACATCCTGTCAATCAGCAGTTATTTGGATCGATAGGAACTGGTTTCACACTGATTAATGACCGTCGATTAACTTCTCTCGACTTATCAAGAGCAATCCACGGTCATTAACCGCAGACAACAAACAAAGGAAATAGTGTAAAATATTGTAAACGAATAAAGTAGGGGACATACACGCCCATACCCAAATAGAGTAATAATTCAAGCCCTCATTAGTTTAGACTACTTTAGACTTAGAGTTCAAGAGGGTTAGCAGCCTCGAGTCAATGCAAATATTGCATATTCATGACGGCAAAATTCACTAGCCGAATATCTTTGGACATTTTTCGGAATAATTGACTCCAGTGTCAAAGATCAACTCCCGCTCCATTTGCGTAGTAACCTGTGCTCCGGTCCCCACATAGCGGGTCACCGTACATTTCCCAATTAAGCCTGATGAGTTCGAATAAGAACGAAACTTGTAGTTTAAATATTGTAGATACAATTATTGTAGTTAAAATAGAGAGAGCGAGAAGAGAAATGGGGTTTAACGTCCACTCGACACAAAATTTGGTCGTTTCGGGACTAAAATACGGTCTAATTAAATTTCCGCTTGCGCGTAGGGGTCTTTAGCTGTGGGTGGAAACCGGAGGACCAGGGGAAAACCCACGAGGTTGGGCAGGCGATCCTACTCTTTGTCACGTGTACAACCGGGAATTCACTAGGTTACAAAAAGTTACAAAGTACCCGTGTTCTTCGGTTTCTTCCTGCAGTAATGATCGAAATCATTCGCACGATCTGTGCCAAGGGCCAAATCGAAAACAGGCCTCAGGCCTAATTTGCTACCCTTGTAAAATGACGAGATTATTATTATTATTATTATTATCGTACCACTGGTTTTTTTTTAAGAACGTCTCAATAATTTTGCTCTGGTGATATTTATAACCACGCAGAAAATACAGATCCATATTCCGTTTGGTTTTTTATGATATTTTCGATGGCCTCTACTACATGGAGATCTGAATGGTTGTAGTGGAAAGTTGTGTCAGAGGTCATACGGCGGATTGTCCAATCACCGTTGGTATCCCTCTAGTGCGTTACTTACAATTGCGTAACAGACCTTTTCATTGGCTAATCTCTCACATCATTTAGAACGTGGGTTATAATATACAAACTCTTCAAGATCGTATTGTAATAAAGACAAGTAAAACGAAATTCTGAACTATAAAAAACTAAAACGAAATAGGAATCTATGTTTTAATCAATTTGTAGCAGGTTAATATGACCTATTCAAATTAACTTTTTAGACATTTGAACATCTGAACAGTGGGACGTTACGCTCCATTTCATTTAAACATCCAGAGAGATGACTTTCAAGATATTTTAATTAAAAAGGGGTATAAAAGAAATCCCAGAGAACTGTTTTTGCGATTGTACAGTAGTTTTACACAATTTTGAGTTTTTGCCCACTTTCCTTTTCTTGAATTATCGATTTAAAATAAATTGTTAGACCTTAAAACGTCGACTTTTAAAATATTTTGTTAAAGAGAGGAATCACAAAATCTCACAAGCACATCTAGGATAAGACGAAGATCTCTGTCTGACAAGGACAACTGTCTAGCCGTTCGGATTGGATGACAATGAGTAGGCCATAGTGCCGCTGGCCGACGAACATGTTCCTCATAGCACACTGTATAATATATGACCGTTTTCATTAGCTCAGTCGGAACGGAACCGTGAGACATTAAACCCAGTTCATTTCATTTCACTTCTAATAACATAAATGACTTGAACGGGATAAAACTGAAATTCCTGAAAACACATTTTGAATGAGACGAAAATTTACTACTCGCCGTTCAATGCACATTCAGAGATTTCGCCCACGTGGGTTTTAATCGATTATCTCAATTTCGTCCTATTAGGGCTGGTCGGAGTTAAAATGTTAGATTAACTAGTTTATAATTAACGATTTAGCTAGTTAAAAAAAGTTAAATGACAAAATTACTATAGAGAGGGAGGGAAATGGGGTTTAACGTCCACTCGACACAATTACTATCCCGGTCTCTAGGATACAGGTAAGCCTGATTACCTCCCTTTACAACTCTTTGAAAGAGCTCCCAACATATGCAGCTACAACTTGAAGTTTCAAGGAGCGCAACGGTTTTTTGTGTCAAATACACCATCCCACCGGTACCCATTTACAGCTGGGTAGACCGGAATGCAGGGATGAAGTGTCTTATTCAAGGACACAAGAACTCGGCGAATAATTCGGGTCTCGAACCTGAAGCCGTTAGGTCACAAATCCTACTCTTCAACCGTTGCACCAAATCCCTCCCGTGATAGTATTCATTTCAATGACGAATCACATTGTGTAAACTTTGGTATATTAATTGTCATGTAAATCTAATTTCCATTATTAATAAGATCTATAAAATGTATTATATGGTATGGCAGAGTTAACAAACCGCAAGCTTACGCCTGAAAGCCTCTAACCGGTCCAGGGATCGATCATCCGACCTCTAGTAGGGAGCTTATAGCCCGTTCAGACGCTTAAGTTGAACTATTTTTAAAGCCCCGGGGATCGTTAAACCAGTTTAAATTAAGCGTCTGAACGCAAATGTGGGGCAAAAAAAAAGTTTAAAAGGCCAAGCTCGCGACCTTTTTTCGAGATTGCTTTTTATTTTAAACTGGTTCATCTTGGCCGTCTGAGCGGGTCGGTAAAAAACCCTCGGCTTGAGCATGCGCAGTACGCAGTAAGTTACATTCCTGTGTAAATATCGGGGACAGGCAGTGCCAATGTAATCGAAAGCGTGCAAGAACCGAATAAAGAATATGACGCTACCCATTGAAAACACGAATTATTTGTCAATTTAAATCAACGTTGATGTCACGATCGTAACGTAAAATGGGCTTCTGATATCCAATATTTGATTGAGAATATAATTGATTAGAAATTAGAGTAACAACTGAAACGATTGAATGTTAATCAGTTTATATACACTTATTTTATAAAACATCATTACATGTGCTGCGACCCATTTGTGTCAATTTCTAGGTCCAGAAATAATACCTATTTAGATCCTTTAAAAACGAAAATAGATTACTAGTTGTTAAAGGTAATAAAAGGAAGTAAAATGTCTCGTTAATATTGGACTATCATCATTCATTTGAAACAAACAAATGGTCATTGTTTCACATGGACACGTAGAGAGTGATTTACGTCAACTATATCTGGTAATTACTGGCAAACGTTAGTTTATTTTTTATGTCCACGTCAGCGATAATGTGTTTGTCACAACGGCAACGCTTATAAAGTTGAAAAACTGTAGATGAATGGATTTCTAGTTGCTCCCGTGGGATAAAACAATGGTTGTTTCACATGGACACATGGACAAATGATAGAGGAGAGTACTTTACCACGGCAGCACCCTTTACGCCCACTTTGCTGTCAAATGTTTTATGTCCACGTCAGCGATAATGTGTTTGTCCCAACGGCAATGCCTATAAAGTTAAAACACTGTAGATGAATTTATTTTTAGTTGCTCCTATGGGATAAAACAATGGTCGTTTTTTCAGTATTACAACCCTAAACCTGGATGTATTAAACGATGTTATTACCTAAAAGGCTTTAGCACATTTATTTCATACCATATCCATAAAACGGGACAGACCACGATAAAGTAACATTGCGAGACAGTTTTGGTAGACAAAGCACTTATTTGACGACGGGTGGGGTAGGGATGTGGCAGGAATTGCAAAAGAGTGGATGGCGTCATATCTACAAAACAGTAGTTTTTCGTGTGAAAGTTAAACATGATCTTTCCAATGTGAAACAAGTAAGACATAATTCGAAGTCCTAAAAACGTTATAGGCAAAATAGTATATTCAAGCAAAATAGTGTAATCAGGAAATGGACTGCTCCTTGTTTTCAAAATACACGACAAGCAGTGGTAACAGGTCCCCGGAAGAGTAAGCTTACCCTGCCTGTCCTCACACCCGCCATAGCTGCATCCAATCTATTAGGCGAAATGTCATAAAATAGCGTGATTGGCCAATGCACTATCGGTATGCAAAATGCACGCGATGAACTGTCTTAACGATGTAGTAGACATTATCAGGGTAATAGTATACGTGTCAATTCAAATATCTAAAATAATAGCCGAGAGAGACACGTTATATTTACCAATCAAATCAATATGACGGCCATAAAACGGCACGAAACACAATTTTACCGTTCACTTATATCGGATAAAACTCGCCGGTCAATTTGTGATATACACTTCCGTCAGTCGCTCCACAAGATGCAAGACGGCGGCTCAAACTCGGAAATTTCACGTGTCAATTTAGCCGAATTTACATGTAAATCATTTTCAAATGAACTTGTGATTCCAAGATGTGAAAAATGTCCCAAGGATCATTAATATGCAACGCATGCAACAAATCGATGCCTAATTGTCGAGAAATCGGCAGAATTTTATTCTAACAAATCCTGTCAATCAGCAGTTATTTGGATCGATAGGAACCGGTTTCACACTGATTAATGACCGTCGATTAACTTCTCTCGACTTATCAAGAGCAATCCACGGTCATTAACCTCATAGAACAAACAAAGGAAATAGTGTAAAATATTGTAAACGAATAAAGTGGGGGACATACACGCCCATAACCAAATAGAGTAATAATTCAAGCCCTCATTAGTTTAGACTACTTAAGACTAAGAGTTCAAAAGGGTTAGTAGCCTTGAGTCAATGCAAATATGCATATTCATAACGGCAAAATTCACTAGCCGAATATCTTTGCACATTTTTCGAAATAATTGACTCCGGTGCCAAAGATCGACCCCGGTCCACCTGCGAAGTAACCTGTGCTCCGGTCCCCACATAGCGGGTCACCGTACATTTCCCATTAAGCCTGATGAGTTCGAATAAGAACGAAACTTGTATCTGAGAGAAATATTGTAGTTTAAATATTGTAGATAAAATTGATGTAGTTAAAATAGAGAGAGCGAGAAGATAAATGGGGTTTAACGTCCACTCGACACAAAATTTGGTCGTTTCGGGACTAAAATACGGTCTAATTAAATTTCCGCTTGGGCGTAGGGGTCTTTAGCTGTGGGTGGAAACCGGAGGACCAGGGGAAAACCCACGAGGTTCGACAGGCGACCCTACTCCATGTCACGTGTACAGCCGGGAATTCACTAGGTTACAAAAAGTTAAAAAAAAAAAACACTTGAATTTGTTTATTTATATATTAAAACAAGGATGTATACTAGAAAGTACCCGTGTTCTTCGGTTTCTTCCTGCAGTAATGATCGAAATCATTCGCTCGGTCTGTGCCAAGGGCCAAATCGAAAACAGGCCTCAAGCCTAATTTGCTACCCTTGTAAACTGACGAGATAATTATTATTATTATTATCGTACCACTGTTTTTTTTTTAAGAACGTCTCAATAATTTTGCTCTGGTGATATTTATAACCACGCAGAAAATACAGATCCATATTCCGTTTGTTTTTTATGATATTTTCGATGGCCTCTACTACATGAAGATCTGAACGGTTGTAGTGGAAAGTTGTGTCAGAGGTCATACGGCGGATTGTCCAATCACCGTTGGTATCCCTCTAGTGCGTTACCTACAATTGCGTAACAGACCTTTTCATTGGCTAATCCCTTACATCATTTAGAACGTGGGTTATAATATACCAACTCTTCAAGATCGTATTGTAATAAAGACAAGTAAAACGAAATTCTGAACTATAAAAAAACGAAACGAAATAGGAATCTATGTTTTAATCAGTTTGTAGCAGGTTAATATGACCTATTCAAATTAACTTTTTAGACATTTGAACATCTGAACAGTAGGACGTTACGCTTCATTTCATTTAAACATCCAGAGAGATGACTTTCAAGATATTTTAATTAAAGAGGGGTATAAAAGAAATCCCAGTGAACTGTTTTTGCGATTGTACAGTAGTTTTTCACAATTTTGAGTTTTGAATTATCAATTTAAAATAAATTTTTAAGACATTAAAACGTCGAGAAGGTTGACTTTTAAAATATTTTATTAAAGAGAGGAATCACAAAAATCTCACAAGCATATTTAGAATAATACGAAAATCTCTGTCTGACAAGGACAACTGTCTATCCGTTCGGATTGGATGACAAAGAGTAGGCCATAGTGCCGCTGCCCGGGCAACATGTTCTTCATAGCACACTGTATAATATATGCCCGTTTTCATTAGCTCAGCCGGAACAGAACCGTGGGACGTTAAACCCAATCTCCCAAACAGAGTTGTCTTCCCTCGCAGTGCTGGATAGCGAGACTTTCGTGGAGAATGGTTAAACCCAAGTTCATTTCATTTCACTTCTAATAAAAATAAATGACTTGAACGGGATAAAACTGAAATTCCTGAAAACACATTTTGAATGAGACGAAATTTACTACTCGCTGTTCAATGCACGTTCAGGGATTTCGCCCACGTGGGTTTTAATCGATTATCTCAATTTCGTCCTTTTAGGGTTGGTCGGAGTTAAATATTAAATTAATAGTTAAAAATCAACGAGTTAACTAGTTAAAAAGAAGTTAAATGTCAAAAGTGCTATAGAAATGAAACGAAATGAAATGGGGTGTAACGTCCTACTGTTATGGACCTAACCTGGGCTAATTGAAGACGGATATACGCCATATATCGAATTCCAACTGCCAATGAAACTTTTACGCCATGCAGTGAGCTGTGAGGGAAATTTTGCGTGTACGCCAATGTGTACACGGGATCTCTGTTTTTCGTCCCATCCGAACGACTAGACAGCTGTCCTTTTCAGACCCCCCGTTCTGCATTACTGACAAGGTAAAACCACGCCGGAAAATCGAGATCAAGTTCCTCGGCCAATGCAGGGATCGAACACCCGACCTCCAGGCTAAGTACCATAGAGCATAAATACATATGAAATAAATCTACAAACGAATGGTTTTCGTGTTTATCTAAAATGGCACTTGTACAATATTTTGATTCCGTTTTACTACATTCACGCATGAAAACGATTGTAGATACCGATCCTTACATAAACCATTCGTCTAGGTTAAAATACGAAAATAATCCTACTGACCTCGCATAGCGCTAGATTGTCTTTTTAAAAATTGTAACTTTATTTTAATTTTAAAACAAATTAATTAGTTAAGAAAAACTAATTATTTAAAAAATTTAATCAGTTAAGAAAAATTTAATTAGTTAAGAAAAATTAATTATTTAAAAAATTTAATTAGTTAAAAATAAAATATATTTTAACACCTCCTAGCCTTGCCTTTCAATATAAAATGGCCCGTTTGATTTACTGAATGCAAAATATTAAATATGTAAGTTACGCAATGACTTAGTGTATAGTGCGTTCGTCAGGTTTTTTTTAAATAATTAATAAGCTTACCTGTATAAAGACGACGATATGACACATGACCTCCCCAAAATACCAATGACTAGACGTCTGTTGTACCACAGTAGGCGGTAAACAAATTAAAATCACCAACAAGTCCGTCACAGCTAAATTAACAATGAAATAATTTGTGGCATTCTGCATGGATTTACTCCGATACACCACGAAACAAACCAAGAAGTTTCCAAACAAACCGACACAGAAAACAACCACATATAGAAATATTAACACACTTTCTTCCACCGTGGGTTTCATTTTCTCCAGAATATATTCGATCATCTCGTCTCTGCTTCCACAGATAGGGGGATCGTTTGATAATCCTGGCCAGCAAGTTGTATTGTCACTGCTGAAGTTTCCCATGGCTGTGCTGCTATTAGTGAAGTTATTCATAACTTATATGTCTCTTTTCCCTAGTAATGTATTGTCCAAATCTGTAAGAGAGAGAGAGACCGGGAAAGCGGTATTACTTGTTGCACATTTCTGAATCAGTAGCTATATAAGACTATTGTCCAACTCTGTAAGAGAGAGAGAACGGAGAAAGCGGTAATACTTGTTGCACATTCTGAATCAGTGGCTATATAAGACTATTGTCTGTAAGAGAGAGAGAACGGAGAAAACGGTATTACTTGTTGCACATTCTGAATCAGTGACTATGACTATCTGTCATCCGAACAAACTTTTAAACTGATAATAAACGTGGTTTTAACGATACTGAAGTACGCCTCATTATGAAGTGAGAGTAAACTAGATGAGAGATTGACTACTATAATTAGCCGATTGATGGATTTTCTATGTGCTCTGCCTTTCAAGGTTTTATCTCATTGGCTCTATTATGCTCTACTACTATTACTGAGGTATTAAACACGTATTAGCTGGCCTACGCTAATATATAATAAAAGCCACGTGTAATAAATGGTTTTTAGCAAATTCTTCGCCAAAGTCATTTCAAGTCATTGTTGTATGACATCGAAATCAGCATGTAAATTGTTCAATCACGACATTTTTACAAATCGATAAACACTGCTATTTCTATTTTTTTTTCATTTTTCATAAATGGCACTCTCTTTGAAGTTGTGATTATTCCTAATTCGTGTGGCGACGGTTAACAAAAATAAATGTACATTATATGAATAATAAATTCTACGAAGGTTATTGTGACAAACATTCATGGTGACTAAATTGTAAGCTGTTCGGTGGCTTTTAAAAAAATGGGTCGTATTCTTTTGAAATTATTGCTGTATATGCTTAATTGTACCAAACGCCCAGTGGTAATATTGGTATGGCGAAAGGGGAGGAGAGGTTTGTAGGTTTTGGGCGTAGGTTTGTGTGTGTGTGGGAGGGGGGTCATGAATACATAAATAATTTCTAAGGAAACGCAAGAAAGGAGTTGCCAATAGGAGTTTTTTTACGGGTTTCCGTTTTGACGTCATTTTCTGTTTTGAAGGCACTGGCCTTATTACTAGACTGAAACCCATAGGCCATTGTGTTTTTTTGGTAAAAAAACTGTCACACATTAAGCTTCTTTTATCTTAATTGAAACCAATCACCATTTCTACATACGTGAAAGGTTTACCGACTGATGCCAGACCCTTATACAATTGAAGAAAACGAGTGGATGACTGATCCTTGATCAATTCTCATGGCCCGAACTAGAATTTGGTCAAGTTTATTTATATTTGATCGAGAGTCCAGCGATGTTTAATCCCGGGACGATAGCAGTATTTTAAAGTCTCGAAACATACACAGAAAGAACATGGGGTTAAACGTCCACTCGACACCAACTAGGTCATTTCGGGATTAACATATGGTTTAATCCTATTTCAATAATTCGCTTAGTTAGCGCACGCTAACCATTCAGCCATCCATGCCCCTCGCAGCATGCAAGTTAGTGCCGATTTTAATAAAAGTAAATAACTGCATGGTCTGTGAAAGGGATTGGGCCATTGTTACAAATGTAAGTAAAGGCGAATGATGGAAAATGTCTAGTTTTTTTAGCTTACAACAAGCATGAATATGTTTAAACACAGAGACTGCACATGTTTAACCGAGGGAGAGAGAGAGACAGAGAGAGAGAGATGGGGTTTAACGTCCACTCGACACAAACTAGGTCATTTCGGATTTAAAGTATGGTTTTAATTTTATTTCAATAATTAGCTTGCGTGCAGGGGTCTTTAGCAGTAGGAGGAAACCGGAGGACCCGGAGAAAATCCACGAGGTTGGACAAGTGACCGTACGCATTGTTACGTACAACCTGTGATTCGAAACCACACCATTTGACTTAATGACAGGCTTTATGCTACAGCTCACGCGTGCTAACCCTTCGGACATCTAAAACCCGGTTTAGCTGGGTAAGTAGGCCACATAATACATGTTTGTACCGTAACTAATGTCAGGGCCGTATGTAGGATATTAAAAGTGCAGATGCAGCAGAGTAGTGGTCGCCAATATAATGCCCAAGGTACTGATATTATAATAAATAAGTGAATCATTTTATAATTGAAACACTGTCAAATAAAGAGTAAAAATAGAAAGGGGGCGGCTTTTTCTCTGGGGCGAAATGTACCCAACGTCAGTAATGTAAGTAACAAGGAGCAAGTTTCCTTTTTTCTCAATAGTTATAAAAAGTAAAGTACATGTTAAGGAGTAGCCAACGTACCCTTACAAGTTATTATAATGAAGATAATAAAGCCATGTCCAGCGACACTCTGCAGAAATAAAATAAACCAAGTATGAACAATCCAAATCATTAGACATAAATCGAAGTCCTAAAAAAAAGGTATAGGCAAATAGTTTAATCAGCATATGAAATGTTCACCATGTACAAAACACACGACAAACAGTGGTAACAGGTGTCCGGAAGAGTAAGCTTATCCTGCCTGGCGCCACACCCGCCATAGCTGCTTCCAATCTATTAGGCGAAATCTTGGTAAAAAAGCGTGATTGCCAATGGACGAACAAATATAAAGCATCAAATGGAAATCTTGGTCGATCCAACGGTATGAACGAACATTGGAAGGGTCAAATAACTGGGACAAAGGCAGAAGACTTACAACAGATCCTAAAAAACTAATCTGTCGAATAATTGACTTCAAATCCGACGATTAAATGGGGATTGGAAAATTTACCGGGAAATACAAGATAAAATCCATTCCGATTTTAAATTGCCCAGAAGCTGGATTTAAAATATCATCGAGTAATTTGTTTTAATGGTTTTCAGTGCTGATTGGATAATATCTTGTAGGTGGTGTGGAAGAGAAACACTGGAGATTAAATACCAATTTAAACATAAAGATATCACAGTGCAGGAAGCTGTAAAGGCTGATAAAGATTTTTTTCTCAACAGCAACATGTATCTAGAAGCTCATCATTTGTACTCACAATACAACAGGTACAAAACAAAATGATTGTGTTTGATAACACTTATTGAGATTTTGTTGTCATGACAAAACCTTCGCTAGACATGTCATTGGTGATAATTCGAATCCCAACGGATGATGTTTTTTTTGCTCTAATCTTGTTACAAAATGTTCAGAATTTCATAGAGAATTATATGTTATTCCAGAATTTTTAAAAGAAAGTTCATAATAGACAAGTCTGTGCCGGCTCCATATAATGATAATAATATAGACCCAGTAATTGGTACATATAGAGATGTGTTGTGGTTCTTTTGCCACGAAAAAGAGTAGGGAAAAATAATCCGCTGTGATAATGACACTTAAATGTAAAACGCATAGAAAATGGTTTTGCATTCGATGCAAAAAATAAACTAACACCTTCATATTATTTATATACTTGACAAATTGTTATTTGGCTGTACATGTACACTACATCTTCAATTTTATATTTTATCTCCTAATTCTGTATTAAATCAGGATGCATATTAACAATAGCAGAGCATACCGTAATAATGGTGTCTGCATGAGGTACCATATTTAATGCCATACAACCAGATAAGATTTTAATGTGGTTTTAGTTTTTCCATCAATCACTCCACATGTATTCGGACGCGGCTGATTTTTCTACTGGTTTCAACCTCTTTAGCACTTAATTGTTGTTTTCCTTTAGTAAATGATGAAATGACGTCAAGTTCTTCCGTCTAAAGGCAAAACCTATTAACTCACCTTTCTCTTATTTTGAGAAAACAAAGGAAAACGTAATCAATAAATATTAAACCCCAGCTTATCCATCGATTTGACTATTGGGTTACTAGGTTTTTCTGTGGCATACTAAGCAAATGAAGGACGTTGCTAGGTTGTTTCATGGGATTGGAATATCTAGTACAAAAACAGGAAGCACATTAGCACATACCCTAGTAACTACAAATTTGGTTCTAATACAATGTTGATAAAAACAAAGTGAGTTACTAGGTTTTGCCTTTTGACGGGAGAGTTACCCAACCCTCGAGATGCAATTTCATCCTGTATCATAAATTCACGATCAGCAAGAACAACAATTCCAAGTCCGATATGATCTAAGAATCCAGAACAAAATGTTATTACCGGATCTGATGTAATCCTTCCAAAAGTTAGGTTTGTTGGATAGGTGAATGGTTAGCGTGCGTGCGCTGTATCATAAAGCCAGCCATTGAGTCAACTGGCGTGGTTTCGGTTCACCGGTTGTACATGAGAGGGAGAAGAGTAAGCGTAAGAGAATTATTGAAATACAATTAAACCATATGCTGGTCCTGAAATGACCTTGTTTGTGTCGAGTGAACGTGAAACCCCATTTCTTTCTCTATATGGTACCCAATCAGTATTAGATTTTGAATATTTTCTGTTAATTGCGTAGAACCACAAAGATCGTCTTGGCGCAGCTTTTGACACTCTGTAAAATTTTAATCCGACCAGTTTAACCCCAACATTATTGTTATAGCCAAAAATAACTCATATTTTCCCTATATTTAGAGTAATTCAGTAGGCTCATTGGTTCAGACTTATAAAACTTGGTCGATCCAACGGTGTGAACGAACATTGGAAGGGTCGAATAACTGGGACAAAGGCAGAAGACTTACAACAGATCCTAAAAAATTAATCTGTCGAATAATTGACTTCAAATCCGACGATTAAATGGGGATTGGAAAATGAGATTGAAACTCGCAAAATTTAACAGAAAATACAAGATAAAATCCATTTCGATTTTAAATTGCCCGGAAGCTGGATTTAAAATATCATCGAGTAAATTGTTTTCAGTGCTGATTTGATAATATCTTGTAGGTGGATAATATCTTGTAGGTGGTGTGGAAGAGAAACACTGGAGATAAAATACCCATTTAAACATAAAGATATCACAGTGCAGGAAGCTGTAAAGGCAGATAAAGATTTTTTTCTCAACAGCAACATGTTTCTAGAAGCTCATCATTTGTACTCACTATACAACAGGTACAAAACAAAATGATTGTGTTTGATAACACTTATTGAGAATTTGTTGTCATGACAAAACCTTCGCTAGACATGTCATTGGTGACAATTCGAATCCCAACGGATGCTGGTTTTTTGCTCTAATCTTGTTACAAAATGTTCAGAATTTCATAGAAAATTATATGTTATTCCAGAATTTTTAAAAGAAAGTCCATAATGGACAAGTCTGTGCCGGCTCCATATAATGATAATAATATAGACTCAGTAATTGGTACATATAGAGATGTGTTGTGGTGCTTTTGCCACGAAAAAGAGTAGGGAAAAATAATCCGCTGTGATAATGACACTTAAATCTAAAACGCATGGAAAATGGTTTTGCATTCGATGCAAAAAATAAACTAACACCTTCATATTATTTATATATTTGACAAATTTTTAATTTGCTATAAATTTTCATTTAATCTTCAGGCTTCTTTTTTATCTCCTAATTCTGTACTAAATTAGGATGCCTGTTGACAATAGCAGAGCATACCGTAATAATGTTGTCTGCATGAGGTACCGTATTTAATGCCATACAGCCGGATAATATTTTAATGTGTTTTTGGTCTCTCCATCATTCACTCCACATGCATTCGGACGCAGCTGGTTTTCCCTACTGGTTTCAACCCCTTTAGCACTTAATTGTTGTTTCCCTTTAGTAAATGATGGAATGACACCCTCATAATATTTATATATTTGACAAATTATTATTTGGCTGTACATGTACACTTAATCTTCATTTTTATTTTTTATCTCCTAATTTTGTATTAAATTAGGATGTATGTTGACAATAGCAGAGCACACCATAATAATGTTGTCTGCATGAGGTACCGTATTTAATGCCATACAGCCGGATAAGATTTTAATGTGTTTTTGGTCTCTCCATCAATCACTCCACATGTATTCGGACGCGGCTGATTTGTCTACTAGTTTCAACCTCTTTGGCACTTAATTGTTGTTTTCCTTTAGTAAATGATGGAATGACGTCAAGTTCTTCCGTCTAAAGGCAAAACCTATTAACTCACCTTTCTCTTATTTTGAGAAAACAAAGGAAAACGTAATCAATAAATATTAAACCCCAGCTTATCCATCGATTTGACTATTGGGTTACTAGGTTTTTCTGTGGCATACTAGGCAAATGAAGGACGTTGCTAGGTTGTTTCATGGGATTGGAATATCTAGTACAAAAACAGGAAGCACATTAGCACATACCCTAGTAACTACAAATTTGGTTCTAATACAATGTTGATAAAAACAAAGTGAGTTACTAGGTTTTGCCTTTTGACGGGAGAGTTACCCAACCTTCGAGATGCAATTTCATCCTGTATCAAAAATTCACGATCAGCAAGTACAACAATTCCATGTCGGATATGATCATAGAATCCAGAACGAAATGTTTTTACCGTATCTGATGTTATACTTCCAAAAGTTAGGTTTGTTGGATAGGTGAATGGTTAGCGTGCGCGCGCTGTATCATAAAGCCAGCCATTGAGTCAACTTGCGTGGTTTCGATTCACCGGTTGTACATGAGAGGGAGTAGAGTAAGCGTAAGCAAATTATTGAAATACAATTAAACCATATGTTGGTCCTGGAATGACCTTGTTTGTGTCTAGTGAACGTGAAACCCCATTTCTTTCTCTATATGGTACCCAATCAGTATTAGATTTTGAATATTTTCTGTTAATTGCTTAGAACCACATAGATCGTCTTGGCACAGCTTTTGGCACTCTGTAAAATTTTAATCCGACCAGTTTATTTACAAAGGGATGATTTTTTTTTTTAGGGGAACCATGCAGTGCTTAACTTTCTTTGATATCGTATTAAATTCTTTTGTGGAACCACAGGCCACCTTTAATCCACTCCTTTATTTACTGTAAAACTCTGGTTCCTGGTATTTTACAATCAAACAGATGTTATCTATTAATTATTTGCAGTAAAATTAACACAAAACAAATTAACGGCTCATACAGTAATGTATCTTTGTTTATGTGTTCACGTCCTGGCATATATCGTCTGCTACAACGCAGTATATCGTCATTAAAACAACCAAATAATAACTTAAGACATGATTTGAAATCTGTAGCTAATTCCGAATACTACACGCAACTTATAACAAGAATTCGTTTTATATAAAGAAAACAAGAGGGAAAACCCCGCTTTCCCTAGCAAATGAATGAAATGGGGTTTAACGTCCTACGCTTAAGCACCGTACCTGGGCTAATTGAAGACGGGCTTTCCCTAGCAGTTGCCATGTTAAAATACGGGTTAAAAAAAGACCAGGTTAAAAAAAGACACAGGTTTCCCGTCACGCGTAAAAACGCCAATAGAAAATAGAATTTATGCATTTTTGTAAGCAAAATGTGACCTAAACAGCCACATTTTAACGGGATGATGTCTCCGTAAATCCTTCATTTACTCAAAGCTATAAGACTGATACTTTTATAAGATTTATAGGGGTCGGGTGGCTGAATGGTTAGCGTGCGAGCACTGTATCATAAAGCCTCTCATTGAGTCAACTGGCGTGGTGTCGAATCTCCCGTTGTGCGTGGCAAGGTGTAGAGTCGCCTGTCCAACCTCGTGGGTTTTCTACAGGTCCCACGGGTTCCTCCTACTGCTAAAGACCGCTACGCGCAAGCGAATTATTGAAATTAAGTAAACCAAATGTTAGTCCCGAAATTACCAAGTTTGTGTCGAGTGGACGTTAAACCCCATTTCTTTCTCTCTCTTTCTCTCTCTCTCCTTCCCCCGCCATTATTCTGACAAACCTGCACTGGCTAGTAAAGTTCAAGGAAGTGGGTCAGAACAATCTGACATATTTATTAATGTCTGAGCAAGTCCATAAAGGCACCTCCAAGTAATATAATAATATTCACAATCTACAACAAATAATATAATTAATATTCCCAATCTACATCAACTAACAGGTTTTATCACGTCTACAATCAATTTTAAAATCATAATTTGGCTGCTGATTTATATCAATGGTTTAAATTAATTAAGATTGAGATATTATTTTGACATTCATCAGTCAGTTTACATGTGTTACTTATCTGTTTATAATGGGATAATACGTCTTAAATCGGTTGTCAGCGAGCCGCACATAGCGAAAGAGTTTTCAAGAAAATCTCATTTTAATACGGCAATCTAATCAAATTATCGTGGTTAACGTTATTATTGTACAGGCAGTCAGACTTAATTTGAATAAAAAGTATATAGTCCGGGTTCAAATTGAGGGAGGTGCCACCTGAAGAGGTAGAAATTCTCATGTGGTTTTTCTAGACCAGTTTTTTATTCTGAACAAGAATATATGAGGTAAACGGGCCAAATCTTGAGCCATTTCCCGCTAGGGCGCTTTTCCAAAATGGCCACCGAAATCTCATATACATAGTGACTATATGGGTTTAGTAAGTAACAATGATGCATGTTTACATTTTTTGCATTGGTTAGTATTCAAGTTATTCCCAAAGAAGCTGCAATTGTAGTCCAGACACTTGAAAGTGTATTGGGTTGTACTGGGTAAATCAGCAACAGTAGGACGACTAGGGGGCGTCCATGACTCACAAATTCTCAAAGAAAGTGATATTGGTAAACCTAGTTGTGTTGAGTAGACGTTAAACCCCATTTTTCTCTCTCTCTCTATAATCCTCAATGTCCGTGACGTCACAGAGGTTATCAATCTGGATCCCACAGATAAGATACAATTTGTTTATCTCTGGTAAAACTTGTCGGCCATTTTAAATGCCACTGGCGTTTCTTCAGAAATTCATGTAATTAGACGAATCACTCAAATTGTGCGCCAAAAGAAGTTCCCGATAAATCATCAAATCGGTTGTTGTCGAATGAACTGTTGAGGTCAAGATGTGGAAAATGTTCCAAGGGTCATTAATATGCAACGCATGCAAACCTCCCTAGTGTGTAATTTGGCGGATGAAGGGGTGGCGATCATCCGAAACGTTCCATTAGAACCAAGATATTTAAATATTCGATCACGCAATGGTTTGACAGTCTTGAATCGATCAGTACTAATTATCTCACACCCGCAGTACTATGGAAGACCAAACAGCTCTTTATTCAGTGTTCTTAGTTCTTAGTTCTAAATCCTTAGTCCTAAATTCTTACTTCTTCATTTATTATCGTATTTCGACATTTGTACACCAAAATTAACATTTGTATCTAAAAATTAACTTTTGTTTCACAAATCAGACATTTGTCATATCAGATTTGTAAAATGTATTTTAATATAAGATATTTAATTTTTTTAGAAAATCAAAAAATTAGTCTTTATTTACATTTCATCAGAAAAATGAAACAAAAAACAAATATCGAACAACAAATTTCAAAATACAAATCTCCAAATACAAATCTTGTGAAACATTTCCCTAAAAACATTTCTCCAAAAACATTTCTTCAAAAACATTTCTCCAAATACATTTCTCCAAAAACAGATCTCGAAATTCATCTTAACGGAACACATACAATAAGTCACCATACAATAAAGAAGAATCAAGCAAGCATACAACAAGTAAAATCGTACAATGACTGTGACTTTAATGAAATCATGTGCTTGTTATGTTTCTATATATAAATATATTGGTTGATATGATATAGCATTAAATACAATAAATTGAAAGTAGTTGGATCAATGAAAGAGGACTTATCTCTTCTAAATTATGTATATGTCAGAAAATATGTATATTGTTAAAATGTATTTGGACCTTCTTAATGGTGTGCAACCCGAGATCTTGTATTTTGTGTTATGGTCGGTATTTTGACGTTAAATACCCTCCCCACCCCTCATTTGTTAGTGCCAGTCAATTGTTTTACTTTTTGCAAGTTATGTAAATATAAATTTACATTTTGTAGCAAGCATAAAAACATACTTTCCTGTAGTATATGAACAAATATTGAGAATTTCTTATTGCGATCGTTTGTTAAGATTTAAATCCCAGCCACCTCCCCTCACTTAATAAATGAAATGAAAGGAAACGGAGTTTAACGTCCTACTATTCTGCTCCGAATTGGGCCGGTTGAGACGGGTATATATACAGTGGGCTATCAGGGAAATTTTGCCCGGACAGCGACACTACGGCCTACTCTTATATCGAATTCCAATTACCAAGGGAAATTTTACGTCTACGCCAATGCGTACACGCGGCCTCGGTTTTTCGTGCACCATCCGAACGACTACACGGCTGTCTTTGTAAGGACCTCGGTCCCGCATCACTGACAAGAGGAAATAACGCCGGAAAATCTGTATGAACTTATTCCCAGACACATTCACGAAAACATGATTTAGAAGAAGTAAAACATTCTTTCGTTTGAGCAAAGAAGGGGGGGGGGCTGGATGGTCTAATGAATAGCACGTACACGCTGTACAATAAGGTCTGTCATTGAGTCAACTGTCGTGGTTTCGATGTACGCGCCGAGGAGTAGGGACGCCTGTCCAATCTCGTGTCTTTGAACAAAGAGATATGTCGCCATCAGACAAAGCCTAATTTCTGAAAATAGACTACTTTCAATTTATTTTCGTTATCGAAGGCCCGGTTCGATTAGCCGTTCTACGCACGTGGTTTCACTAGAGAAATTAAATGAAATGGGATTTAACATCCTACTGTTCTGCTCCTAAACTGGGGTAATGAAGGCGGATATGCGACATACAGTCGGGCAGCGGCGCTACGGCCTACTCTTATATCGAATTCCAACTGCCAAGGGATCGTTTTACTAGAGTCGCGGTCACCGAGCGATTGAGCTTATTGGGGGATCGTATCACAAGCGTCGCAGTCACCGAGCGATTGTTCTTATTGTACATGTGCTTATACGCGATTCCCATATTGTATAGTGACTTATTGTATGCCAGGTTGTTCCGGTTCGATGAATTTCGAGAAATGTTTTTCGAGAAATGTATTTGGAGAAATGTTTTTAAAGAAATGTATTTAGAGAAATGTTTTTCGAGAAATATTTTGCAAGATTTGTATTTGGAGATTTGTATTTTGAAATTTGTTGTTTGATATTTACCTTTTGTTGTATTTTTCTGATGAAATGTAAATATAGACTAATTTTTGATTTTCTAAAAAAAGATAAATATCTTATATTAAAATAAATTTTACAAATCTGATATGACAAATGTCTGATTTGTGAAACAAATATTGATTTTAAGATACAAATGTTAACTTTAGTGTACAAATGTCGAAATACGACAACAAATGAAGAAGTAAGAATTAAGGACTAAGGATTTAGAACTAAGAACTAAGAACACTGAATAAAGAGCTGTTTGGTCTTCCATACAGTACCGCCGTTCTACGGTCATCAATTTATGTCACGATTTAACATTAACTCAAAATATTTATTAAATTTGCATGACAGGCGCTCATAAATCATGACGTAATAACTCTTCCCCCATCAATCGTGACGTAATACCCCTCCCCCTCGAATCGGGTTGTAAGCCTTAACACCAATAAATCGTGACGTAATACCCATCCCCCTTGAGTTAAGATATAAGACCATACATTATAACATCACAACACCCCTCCCAGTAAAACGTGATATGAAAGTAGATACCATCAGCCCAATTCCCCTGTAAATCGTGATGCTGTCATATTGTATGATTATTTTAACAGTTAACACTGTAATAACGTTTACTGGTCTTCTCATTATTATAAAATCAAATACAACACGCATTTGGCGACAGTGTGGCGAGTTTTAAACATTTTTATTTAATTGCGCAATTTTACACAATGTTCATTACATTTCAATTAAGATTTCCTCTGCGTGATCTGTTAGGTTTTGTTGTCTGTTAAAAGCCTGAGGGAAATGAGTTTTTGATTTGTGTTTAGTTGTAATTTAAAAAAATATATATTTGTGTTTAATATAGATGTGAGTGAGGACGATTACAATAATATTTGTTTCTTCAGCTTGTGTTAAAATACATCATAGTTAACATCCTATAGTTCACGGTGGTCCGGTGAATAAGGTGCTGTCTCACTAATCAAAGGGTTCAAAGTTCTAGCCGTCTGTAACATCCTATAGTTCACGGTGGTCCAGTTAATCAAAATGTTCCGAGTTCGACTCGTCTGTAAAAGTTGCTTGGGTTTGTCCAGTCTGGGACAACTTTTGTACGCATACCCCATATAATATAAACACGCTGACCCACGTATACCACCTCATCTATTGTACGCATATAATGTAATTACGGTTCGCCGCGTATACCACGACATCTAATGTATATATTGTATGCCACCTCAATATATGTCATATAATATAAGTATTGTATACTACGTCATTTAATGTACATATTATATACAACGTCATCATAATTCATACTACGTCATATAGTGTACATATTATATACAACTTCATATAATGTAGTATATTGTAACAACTTCATATAATGTACATATTGTATACTACGTCATATAGTGTATATATTGTATACAACGTCATATAATGTAGTATATTGTATACAACGTCATCTAATGTACACATTGCATACTACGTCATATAGTGTATATATTATATACAACGTCATATAGTGTATATACTGTATACAACGTCATATAATGTATATACTGTATACTAGGTCATCTGATGTATATATTGTATACTACGTCATCTGATGTATATATTGTATACTACGTCATCTGATGTATATATTATATACAACGTCATATAGTGTATATACTGTATACAACGTCATATAATGTATATACTGTATACTAGGTCATATAATGTATATATTGTATACTAGGTCATCTGATGTATATATTGTATACTACGTCATCTGATGTATATATTTCATGATATTCGTGGCATTTATTGTGAAAGGGTGGGGTGGGGTACTTTTATAGATATATTTATAAAACAATGCAACAGAGAATAAAACATAATTGCATTGGGACTTTTACCGATTTCTTGTTTCAGATTCAGAATGATGGATACTATGGCAATTAACGTGTTCCTGTGTCGCTTCCACACAAGCCACCTAAATTCACAAGTCAAGCAACATAATTATTTGTTGAATTTCCAGACGTAAAATGTTATTGCGCAATTGATGGTTGTTCTAAAGTAAAGGAAATTTGGATCATGGTAATCAAAGGGCTATTATTTAAAAAAAAAAAAAAAACCCACAATGTTATCGCGCAAGTCATGTTTGTTTCTACAGTAAACGAGATTTTCACCATGGTAATTAAAAGGCTATTATTTAAAAAAAACACAAAGATTTATCTGATGCAAATAAATCTATAATTCATATACTATTCAGATTTTGTATAATGCAATGTCATCTATTGGGAATATCTCTGATATCTTATCTTATATCAAAATAAACAATCATTTTTATTAATCACATCCAACAACAAACTGCCTTTAATCCCTGGGTGACATTTAGCGCTCGAGCACAATAAGAACACAACACAAATTATATGGGGAATAATAGAGAGGGGAGAGATTTGGATAAACGCCCACTCAACCCAGACTAGGTAATTTGGGGACAAATGTATGGTTCAATTTTATTTCAAAAATTCTTTTGCACGTAGGGGTCTTTACCAGTGGGAGGAAACCGAAAGACCCGTATAATATCCACAAGGATGGAAAGTCGATCCTACTCCCTGTGACACACACTCGGAGAATCGAAACCATGCCAGTTGACCCAATGACATACCTTATGATACTACAAGTACATGGTAACCATTCTGCCATCCGCCACCCAAGGGAACAATAATTATTGATGACGATAAATTAAAACTATACACTAAGATTTATAAATCAGTTTCCATAAGTTAGAATCAAAGTAATCTTGTCCCAAAGGATCCACTAATGAAATTGTTTAGCTTGGCTTAGATTTACTGGAAGGTGTTAATCACTGAATTCAATCAAGACATTTATCCAATGAACATCTCCACCAAGTTTAAACATTCTACCCCAATAAAAAGCAGAGTTGTTATGATCCAATTACGCTGTGTATTGCTACTTACCCTAATCAAAATATTATCACCATCGAACCCAAGTCTCAATCAATTAACTTACTTAAGTTAAATTAAATGTAGACACTGGTACCACACTAGGATCAGGCTAAGTTTAAGGAATTGAGGCCGCGAGGGGGGGGGGGGGGCAGAGATTAAACGTTTCAATTATTAAACCCAAGAAGTGTCATCCATAAAGCTGTCTGTTAACAGATATTGTGTAATATACTAATAGATAACTGACATCAGATGTCTTTATGCAATATTAATATATTCTTCAATCAGTGGGGGGGGGGGGCTCGTGTTAAGGTAATTTGATGCCACCAAGTCTCCATGTTACTTAGACTTACATACCGTACAACACCCCGTATGACGTCAATTTTATTATGAATTAATACGATCACATTGTGATATCTCATCCCATTCCACCATCTGACGATCAAGAATGAGGAACACGATCCCGACACGTTTCTCATAAAAACGTTGTTTTGAATATTTTGTTATGTGGCTGCAACTTTTACCACTGCACTTGGTGATCTTTCCAGTTGTTAAAAGTAGTTGTCACTGTATCCCTTGTAACGTCTATAGTTTTCTTTACCAATTCGTCTAGTGAATCAGTCACGACCAAATTGAACGTGCCCGTCTTCATCAATTGGTACAGAACCCCTGGATGTTAATCAACATTTTATTTCAACATGAAAAAACCCCAGATGTATTGTAAATGGATCACAACTTGCCCGTGTATGAGTGTCTTCAAATAATGCAGCCGAAAACTAAACTATTTGTAAACAGTACTTCATTTAAAGAGCACAACCTACCAACATTATAATGCAACACCTTTATTTAAAACTTGGCTTTCAGTTTTACGATGTTCCACTCCATTAGTATGATAAAGACACTTGACTGCAAACGGATAAATGATTTTCAACTAGACCTATTTCTAACGTGGTGAAACATTTTATCTTTTAGAATTTCGCTCTTCAGGTATTCTTATGGCAATAAATTCTGACAGTTACTTAATGACATGAAATGAAGTTTAACATCTGACTTTTTTGCTAGAAGATCGGCAATCGTCATGCATGTTGATATGAGGCAAATTGGTTTCTGATAGTGGCCTACTCTCGAGGGATCTTTAGACCCTACAAAATCAAGCTTTTCCACGGGTTCCAATGGTGGCCATACTGGATTTATGCTAAAAACTCGAAAAGCTGGATAGAAATACAACATACAACACGTTCGTTTTTGATAAATATCAATAAATTATGGATTTTCTTCACATATTTAGTATTGATACAAACAGCCACGTTCATTGAATATATATCGCAGATTGCAGTCAAGGAAATTTCATTCCAATAGCAAGTGTTAATGTTTTCAGCGAATCTGTTTTAAGAAGGTAAACGTTCATTTGTGGGCAGCGGTCATGAACACCCTCTTTTTTTTACTGTACTAAGGGGGATTTGATTGGGCGAAGAGAATGGACACACTCCGTCAAAAACTCCAGTTACAGTCTAAGTATAGCAATGGCTAGAGAGAAATAACAACCATACCCTGTTGTGTACGTGAAACCTGTCACACCTTATTTACGTTTCGACACAGATCATTGATTGACGAAGATGTTTATTATTATTATTTGGGTTTAACACAAAGTACGAAAACGCCGGTTATAATTGATAGATATACACCCATCCATTTAAAATAATGTCCATAATTCATAGTTAAACACAAATCTATAATAAATTGTACCTTAAAATTGATGGCTATACCAATCGATCAAATTAATTGAAGGGTTGAATTTTACCAAATATTGTTATTACAATAGACCCTTGTCGATATTCCATCCTGGTGATGTTGTTGTGTTATATTTATATATTATAAAATGACAGGTTTAATCGGTAGCTGTTGGTCATTTCATTAAATATTAATGTTGTTATCAATATGAAACATAGGTATTAGGTGCGACTACTTCCTCAATATTCAATTATTATGATGCTGTTATTATCGGTACGTCTACTTCCTTAATATTCAATTATTATGATGCTGTTATTATCGGTACGTCTACTTCCTTAATATTCAATTATTATGATGCTGTTATTATCGGTACGTCTACTTCCTTAATATTCAATTATTATGATGCTGTTATTATCGGTACGTCTACTTCCTTAATATTCAATTATTATGATGCTGTTATTATCGGTACGTCTACTTCCTTAATATTCAATTATTATGATGCTGTTATTATCGGTACGTCTACTTCCTCAATATTCAATTATTATGATGCTGTTATTATCGGTACGTCTACTTCCTCAATATTCAATTATTATGATGCTGTTATTATCGATACGTCTACTTCCTCAATATTCAATTATTATGATGCTGTTATTATCGGTACGTCTACTTTTTCAATATTCAGTTCACAACGCGATAAATATCTATTATTAAAGTTGGAAAATAGGATATTTCCGTGTTAACGTCAGATGTAAAAACCCGCCTACATTTGGCGCTGCAGTTATTATTAATTTTAAAAGCATATTTGATGTCTCAATATGATTTTCGATACATGGATAGCGTTTTCACGGAAACATTAATTGTCAAGACATAAAAGAGTATGAGATTATTTTTAAATGATGTTTTTTTTAAAAATATTCCAGAAGCAATTATCTCAAAAATGAAATATAATTATTTCTACATAATATGGGCATACGTCAAAGATGTAAAAAAATATCGGTTGAAAGGAAAGCCAGAAATGGTTATCAATTTATTTGTTATGAAAAAAGCCATAGATTGGGAAATTAAAAGGAAGTCCGCTCCGTGCAATAAACATGATAATATCATCTTCATTAGCCCAGTTCGGGGCAGAACAGTAGGACGTTAAACTCCATTTCATTTCATAACATCTTTGACAGTGGGAATTAAATGAAAGGCGTAAAAGCTGTTGTCCAGACTTACTTTCCATCATTTACACAAGCTTGTCTCCTTGCCCAAATTCGCTCTTGTTATTAAAAAAAAATAAACTGAACAAATCTGCGTTAATCTCAAGGGTTTTTTTTATCCTGGATATATTTAGTATGGAGTTACAACAAACTACTTAAACAAACCAGGGTATCATTATCTGGGGTATTTTTAGTATATGGCTGTGTTACAATCAGGTATCTATGTCTAAATGCACGTGTAGATATAATCCAGGTATGTAGTTAATTATTGACAGGCTAATTCGTCGTTCGTTCGTTACTTGGGTTTAACGTCCACTTCTCCCTAGGGCGAGATTGTAGACAATAGTGACAGGCTAATTTTGAACATGTGTCGATTACTTGCTTGGATACTCAGAGTGCCAAGACAAACGGTATCTTCTATATACTTTAATGAACCGGAAAGCCGACCAAAGACTCTGGAATTGACTGTAACAATGTAAAGGCATTAAAGCTGAAACTCAAGTATATAAATGTGCGGAGTTTAACGTCCACTCGACACAAACTAGGTCATTTCGGGACTAACATATTGTTTAATTTTATTTCAATAATTCGCTTGCGCGTAGAGGTCTTTAGCAGTGGGAGGAAACCGGAAGCCCCAGAGAAAACCCAGCTGATATAAATGTTCGTGGTGAATTTGAGAAAAAGATTATTAAATGAAAATTAGCATTACAGTGGCCATACACGTTACTCTAGTTACTCATAAACTATGAGGGTGTCTGGGAGATTAAAAAAACCCTGATATCACTCTATGTAGATTGAGACAATTCAAGAAAAGTTACTCTTGTATGAGGGCGTTTGGGAGATTAAAAGAAAGTCCGAAACCCCCCGAAATGCTTGAACTTGGATGATGATATAACTTTAAAACAAACTTTAAATAAACTTTTACGCACTTTTAATGTTTAAAGCAGTCTCCACGTTTATGTGAACATTATATATTAATAGGCGATCATGTCAGACCCGACTCCCTTTTCTTTTTCAACCACTTTTACACCGAAAAACTAGCGGTGTACTGTGACCACATGGAACTTTCTACTACGATTAAAACCTATAACACGTAAATGAGAGTCATATCAAACATGAATGCCTGTGCCGTGATAATCTACATATATAAATAAGCATGTTAAAAGAAATGATAGATACAAGCGGCTGTCAACACCAAAGTTTATCATCCGACTTCAGTTTAACTCCAGATCTCGAGTATATGTTTCTGGATCAAAGATATTTCTCATTAACGGTAATTGAAAGTCGTTAATTATTAACTTTAGTCTGAGAATGCTTTGTGAACTTGGGGCCAGATCTCGAGTAAGTAACATAGAGAAACAGATGATACTTGAGACCCACGTATGGAATATGTAATGTTTAATCAAATTAGGAAAGTACTTATACCTTGAAATAAAGTTGAAACGTCCTTTAACACTGACATTTATATAATTTCATTCCAGCTGTAGACACTTCACTAATCTTATTACACAGGCGTATGCGTGAGGCGCAACGGAAAATCCAAACGGCATTCACTAGAAACAACCATGTGATCCACACGTGGTAGAAATCGTATTCTTTGGTTCACAGCTTAATATACTAGATACATTTAATCAAACTGATCCCGCAGTGAATATTCGCTTGGCCGCTACAATCACTGATAAAGACGACATCTATGTGTCTTAATTCAACAAAATATTAACTTTTTTTCCTCCGACAAAATAAATTCTAAAACATTTTTTTTAAGTATAAGAAAAATAAATAAAGGTGTTTGAAGTATATCTGGATAAAAAATATTCCATATTTAGCGTAAATAGGTGCAGAAAATAGTGCGCGGAGGCGTAAAATGGGTAAAAGATATAATTCTGCCCGTACCAGTTCAAATTACTACGTTCAATGTAAACAAAGAACCAACAAAGCACGTGTAGACATCAATTGACGTATTCTTTTTAATGTTTGCTTTTGAAACTTTTGGATTATTTTCCTGTTGTACTGAACACCTTTTATTATCAATGAATGATTCTTCATATTGGGTTTTAAAATTTAATCGACCGATTTTTCAATAAAAAAGATGTTGGTAAACATTAGGATGTGAGGTCAGTAAAATCACCCATAGAACTATAGCTGTCTGACCTTTCAAAGGTCAGTCAGTCAGCCATCTTGGACAAAGATAAAAGTCGGCTAGTCTTTAACAAAACAAATTGACATTTAATTAAAAATATATCGGCTCATATTCTGGCTCATTAACGAATCAATTAAACCATCGACAAACTATGAATGAAGTTAATTTGTTCTACCCCATTTGTTCATCGCTATATCATTAAGTATATTAATAAACATATTCCAGATTTATCATCGGCCTTTTTATTCCGCTTTCTCGTGATTGTTGTTTGTTTACATAACCGTGCTGTAAAATAATTACGGAGTTTTAATTATGTTATTTTGAGCTAAGGATTTCATCAGCTTGTAACAATTTAAGAAACTATTTTTTCGGAAAATAATATGTTTATGACTATGTTTATTATACTACTTAGCCTACTACTTATATTTCATAAGCATATACTTAAGAAATATTTCTCAAGTATCATAACATAGCTGCAATGTTTTTGTGACAAATGGTCTGTATAATGACGCCAGAGTTAATGCATTAGTAAATACAGGCCCCGAGTTCGCAAAGCATTCTCAGACTTAAGCTAAGAATTTACTCAAAATTATTCGCCACATCTTAATAAAAATGTAACTCTTTATGCATCAAATACATTAACAAGAAACTATATGCAAAGATTTCTGTTTCTGGATGAAGGTTTCTAGGCTCGATCCCTGTGTACAAGATAGAGGGCCTAGATGTTCGGATAATAATAATAATAATAATGTCATTTATATAGCGCTAGTCCACACAGAGTATGCTCATAGCGCTTAGGATTCAGTTATGTACAGTGCTCTATCATAAAACCTGTCACTGAGTCAACTGACGTGGTTTCGAATTCCAGGTTGTACGTGGCAAGGGGTAGGGTCGCCTGTCCAGCCTCATGGGTTTCAACCCCATCTCTCCCTCTCTCTTTCTCTCATAGACACCCGTTTGGCATAGGTCCGTATTCGCTAAAACCCATTCATTTTAATTCGGCAAAAATAAATAGCCGAAATATTGTTTTTGAAGATCTACTCTACTTTATTTCGACATTCTATCGACATCCTCAAGTTCTCAGCCCAGGTATAACAAATAATAGCACGAACAGATGTCTTCATGCTTGTACAGCAACCAACCGACTTAATACTGTATGTGTTATTTATTCCATTCATCCACGCCATGTTTACTCCATTCATTCATTCATCCACGGTTTGATTCATTCATTCATTCGTTCACGGTTTGATTCGTCTTGTCATTCATTCATTCATTCACGCTGATTGAAGTCTACTCGTAGAATAACTCATTAGCCAACTTTTATTAACGCTATGGAATTCGTCTGTATAATTATTTAGAATAATATTTTCTGGTTTATAAGAGTAAAGTGCCTCTTTCACCGAAACAACCCAAGATTGTAGGCGCTTTGCGGTTGAGAGGGGGGGGGGTTCCGTTTAACGTCCACTCAACACAAACAAGGTCATTCGGGGACTATCATATAGTACAATTTTATTTCAAAAATTCGCTTTGGCGTTGGGGTCTTTATCAGTGGGAGGAACCGGGGTACCCTGAAAACCCCTACAAGGTTGGAAGGCGACCCTACTCCTTGTCAATACAACCACAGGAATCGAAACCATATCAGTTAACGCAATACAACGCGTAAGCGCTAACCATTCGGATACCCTCCTAAACAAAAACAGGATGGAATTATAATGTCCCAGCCACCTATCTGTAAATTGTCACATGTTTAAAATTCCCGAAGGGTTAACAACTGTCTGACAGTTCGGTTACCATGTTGCAATGAGATATATAAATGAAGGGAACCAGTTTACATGCTGGATGTTGCAGCTATTCGTTGCAATGAAAGTGAATCGATTCAGTTTGACTCACTCACCAAGGTGTGGCGGTTTCGATCCCGGTGTCAGCCGGTATTGTTTCTGTAGAAATGTTGGATGTTTAACTCAGGAATAATTTCATTACTCATTAATTTTCCCCTGGCCATCATCCAACCGTTGTAATTATTTACGGCTTAAAATGTATTGCACTTGAGGGTTGTATTTCGTTCAGACTAGACTGAATTAAAAGTGCCACCATGTTTTTTCTCAATGTAATCTTCTAAATTTATCGAAACGAGAAGTAAAATTAGACGAGTTACTCAAAAATACTCAACGTGGGCTTCATCTCAGAGATTAACCCTAATGATCGTATCCTGTATTAGGTTACCCAAAATATCCCCCACCATCACAATAGTAGGGCTGGTTTATGTTAAAAGTGTTTATTTATTGACATGGTCATGAACTTTTATTAGCATATCAACTAAAATCTATCTTTAAAGAAATGTCTTTTTTAGAAAAGAGAAGCTTGGTTGTATCAAGATTAAGAAGTATTGAATTAACGCTAAAACAAGTTATCCTAGCTATAAATGTTGGTCGAATCACGATCTGTGTTACAGTGATATGTCCAATATCATTAATAAAATCACTAGCTAGCAAGCATCGATAACTACAAAACAGCGATAAAGCGTCAATTGAACCCAAAAACATTTTTTCAGTGAAGATAAAAATTCATTTATTTTGTTTATATTAGAAACATATAACCCGATAGGTTTTATTTTTATACTTTTAAATAAAACAGACTGTAAAGTTTTACTTTTGTTTCTTAGTTTTAAGTATCCTGGAAGAAGGCGGAATAATCAAAACTAAAACTGTTAACAAATCATTTTCTGGAGCTAAATCCCGAAAAAAAAACCTGAATTTTTAATCACAAAGTTCGATCTGAAAATATTAAATAACTTTGACATAAAGGAGATCATTTAGTCAGAAAAGGCCAACAATATTTGAGCGGTTATTGATTACAAATTCAGTTTTAAAGAACATGACCAGGCAGTCTGTTCCTCATCCTTCTTCCATCTCCATAATTTCAGCAAGATCAAAAAGTATTTAAACAGAGATAATCTAGAAAGGCTCGTTCATGCTTTTATAACATCTAAGCTATAACCTACCTACATCCAAGATATGATAGTTCCTTACACTACAAGCCGAAATTTACGTTCATTTAATAAACACTTATTAAATATCCCTTGTGTAACACTTAAGACTGGGAAACGTGCATTTTCATACCCAGCGCCATTTCTATGGAATCAGCTCCCATGACACAAACGTCGAGAGTCATCGCTTTCTGTTTTTAAGATCAAACTCAAAGCTTTTCGAAATTTCGGTGTGATATTGACATCGAGAACAAATCTGTGAAACTGTTGAAGTAGTGTTTATGCTTTATACAAATACTGATATTATTATTATTATTATAGAAACATCATACTGATATTATTATTATTATTATTATTATTATAAACCCCTAGAGACGTCAACGCTAGTTGATTTATCAATGTCTGACGTCACAGGGTCAAAAAAGTGAACCCCTACTACAACCGTCAGATTTTCATGTAGTGTAGACCATATAAAGTATAAAATATCGAAACGAAATATAGATCTGTGCTTTAATCAGATTGCGGATAATTGGATTTACTATGAGTATTAATATTACACCGGGATAATTTTATTAGAGTCAAACAATAAATCCTATTTCCTTTGAGCATTGATATTGCACCGTATTACTCCTTGAATGGATGCACTTTCCTTTAAAACAATATTTTAATTATATCTGAGATATCATTCGTTTAATTTATAACCCAAACCTGAATTCAATGATTTACATCACAAACCTGAATTCAATGATTTACAACCGATTGGTTTGAGGTTCGTGTTTCCTGTGACTGTCCAAAAGAGAAAATAAATCCAAACAACTAGAACTAAATTTGAAATAAATTCGCCATATTGTTAAGCAACTAAAAAAAACCCTTGAAATGCACGATTTTGATGTAATATTGTCAAGAACGTAAGATTGATTTAGAAATAATAGTTTTGTTCAATTACGTATCGTAGAATAGCAAAGTTGGATTATTACGAAAACCAGCGACTATCTATCGCCATAAACCATGATTAATCTATCTTAAAGGAAATGTCTTTTTTAAATACACGTAGGTAGGCTGGGTTACCTAAATATTGGTCGACACACTGTCTGTATTATAGCGATATTTAAATACATGTAGGTAGGCTGGGTTACCTAACTATTAGTCGACACATGGTCTGTATTATAGCCATATTTCCAATGTCATTTTTACAATCACCTGGTAGCAAGCATCAATTAGAAGATAAACACTTCCCGATACGTATTTAGAGAGAATTTATTGTCCATTTAACCATGTTTTTATCATTAGAACACGAGACGCGATGGAATAGAAAAGTTTGATTATTTTACGATAACCCACGACTGTCATAGAAATAAGGCAATTCTTGACTTAACTGTGTTATTACAATTTATTCTATGGAGTTTCAGGCACATCCTTGAAATTATTTATATATTGTTCACGTTTCCAGTGCTGTCATGCCACGTGTGTAATTTCTACCGGAAAAGATGGAAGCAGATTCAGGAATAAATGAGTCTAGTTAGCTTAAAAAGGGGGTTATTGAGGAACACTTACTGGGCCCGATTCCTAGAAGCAGTTTCAGGAATAAATGTGTCTAGTTAGTTTAAAAAGGGTTCATTAAGGAACTCTTACTGGTCTGGTCTAGAACGTAGTGCAATTCATATTCAGCTTTAGGTCTCATTCACTACGAAATAATTGGGCTAACTTTATTCTAGTTAAATGAGAATCGCATATTCAGACGGGCCATACTTTATACCGGACAACAACCGGAAAACACCATTTTATACTGAATACCGGAAAACACCGGAAAAACACTAAATACCGGAAAACACCATAAATACCGGAACACACCCTAAATATGTAACCCACCCTAACCCTAAACCTTACCCTAACCCTAGACACTGTATTTTGACATACCCTTTGTCCTGTACTACCGACAAAGAGAAACCACACTGCCAAATTTAGGGGAAGTTTCTTGACCAACCCAAGTATCAGGGTATATAATTATAGTATTCGGAGGAATATGGCCGACATCACGACACCACGACATATTTTTAGGGTGTTTTCTGGTATTTAATGTGTTCGGTATTTATATTAGTGGTTTTCCGGTGTTTTCCAGTATTCAGTATAAAATGGTGTTTTCCGGTTGTTTTCCGGTATATAGTATTGCCGATCTAATGGCATGGTGGTCATATCGACTTATGTGTGTGAAATAGCTGTATTTAACGTCCACTTCCACCAAAGTGATATAGCAGACAATATCGACTTATCATGTCAACTTCATTTAATACGGGACAGCCTTGTCGACGTGTTAACAGTGTATCGTGACAAGTAGGGAGTCGTATCCACGGCTTGTTGACAGCTTTGTCCACGTTGTATCCATGTATCGCGACAAGAAGACAGTCGTATCGACGTCTTACGTCAAACATCTAATACTTTGTCACCTTATTTACAATTATGTGAACGAACGAAACAATTTTATTTTTGTTTTATAATCGAAGGCGTCTGAGTAATTATAGGAATTTAATAAAGAGCCACCTGGGTCTAGAGATAAGCAGGCAACGTGTACATGTAATTAGAAACAATCAATGCGCTGATCAGACAACTGTTCAACTTTACATAAAAATCTATAATTCGTTTAACTAATAAAGAAAGAGGAACATATTGCCATATTGCGCAGCCATAATGTCGACAAAAATAGATTTCAGAACCACTGAAGAGACAGAGATGTGGTGAGAGACAGAGACAGAGAGATACATATAAAAAGAGGACGGCGATTCATATAAATGACAAGTAAACTCTTTTCAAAACGTGGTGATATATTTATAACAAACCATTAGTTCTATTCATATAGATGATCGTTGTGGTGGTCGATGGAATCGGTAAAAAAGAAAACTGTATTTCACACAATACTGCAATGTGATCATCCGAGCTAAAGTCTAAGGGTAGGTTCCAACTGTCTAGCTAAAGTCTAATGGTAGGTTCCCACTGTCAAGCTAAAGTCTAATGGTAGGTTCCAACTGTCAAGCTAAAGTCTAAGGGTAGGTTCCCACTGTCAAGCTAAAGTCTAAGGGTAGGTTCCCACTGTCAAGCTAAAGTCTAATGGTAGGTTCCAACTGTCAAGCTAAAGTCTAATGGTATGTTCCCACTGTCAAGCTAAAGTCTAAGGGTAGGTTCCCACTGTCAAGCTAAAGTCTAATGGTATGTTCCCACTGTCAAGCTAAAGTCTAATGGTATGTTCCCACTGTCAAGCTAAAGTCAAATGGTATGTTCCCACTGTCAAGCTAAAGTCTAATGGTATGTTCCCACTGTCTAGCTAAAGTCTAATGGTAGGTTCCCACTGTCAAGCTAAAGTCTAAGGGTAGGTTCCCACTGTCAAGCTAAAGTCAAATGGTATGTTCCCACTGTCAAGCTAAAGTCTAATGGTATGTTCCCACTGTCAAGCTAAAGCCTAATGGTAGGTTCCCAGTGTCTAGCTAAAGTCTAATGGTAGGTTCCAACTGTCAAGCTAAAGTATAATGGTAGGTTCCCACTGTCAAGCTAAAGTCTTATGGTAGGTTCCCACTGTCACGCTAAAGTCTTATGGTAGGTTCTTACTGTCAAGCTAAAGTCTAATGGTATGTTCCCACTGTCAAGCTAAAGTCTAATGGTATGTCCCCACTGTCAAGCTAAAGTCTAAGGGTATGTTCCCACTGTCAAGCTAAAGTCTAATGGTAGGTTCATACTGTCAAGCTAAAGTCTAATGGTAGGTTCTCACTGTCAAACCAAAGTCTAAGGGTATGTTCCCACTGTCAAGCTAAAGTCTAATGATAGGTTCCCACTGTCAAGCTAAAGTCTTAGATTGATAGATATCGTGTATTCAATCGTGGAATAATCGTAATCCGTTGTAGCAACCGTGTTGATCGTATTGAAACGTATCGAAACGTATCAGATCGTATCAACACGTAGCAGATCATGAACGTATTAGGAAAAATCGTATTGTAACGAATCGTACGACAATGGGAACCTAGCTTAAGAGGAGTGGGCAGAATTAGACAAAACATTACGTCCGTCTGAGCCATTATGCACACGGAGAACTATATACTCTGAGCTAAGATCTCTGCCCTAAATGACCGTCTTCTTTAAAATGTATTCTACTATTTTATAATACGGCTTTAATCCGTTTTGTATCTTTCATATACACACAGAATAGATAATCATCCCCAGTTTTAATGAATGGAAGCAGAAATAAATACTTCATTGGGTCTAAAACGTTTTCTAAATTATTAATTAGACATTGATTAACTTATCCAGGTCATAATCAACTCTTGATGGCATCGGAATTATCCGATATTAAATAGATTAGAACAGTTCAGCCATATTTAGATTTAAGCTAAAAATGGAGGAGCGAGACATGGCTTGGAACAACCAATACGGTGGTTGAATTATTACTCACATCTTGTTAAACCTTCAAAGGCTAATATCTTAGCTCACAATAGAGTTATTTGGATAACATTTTCAAATTATTCATTTTACATTATTTATTTTCGAAATAATATATCAAAAATGACTGGCTCTTTATCTAAATCTTACATAATGTATCTTAAGTGGTTTTTTTAAAAAAAAGAATCGTCAGGAATTAAAATGTCGATCAACCAACTACATTTCTGTGTTACAATGGGAGCTAATTCGAGTCAAGACAGCGTAAAGTTCGTATTCCGCTATGCGTACATAGAAGACTTTGTCCCGAGATTGAAGCCAAAGATAAAACACCACGATGAATTATTTTGGACGACAACTAATTAATGGAAGTTCAACAAATACTCTGTTGTCATGTTGTTGTAGTTTTTGTTAGTTCATTGAGGTATTCCACTAACTGCTCTTTCAATTTTGTCTTTGATCTAACTGTTAGGTAATTGAGTTCAGGGGATTCGAAAGAGAGAGAGAGAGAGAGAGAGAGATAGGGTTCAACGTCCACTAGACACAAACTAGGTCTTTTCGGAACTAACATATGGTTTAATTTAATTTCAATAATTTGCTTAGGCATAGGAGTCTTTAGCAGTGGAAGAAAACCGGACAGTGGACCCTACTCCTTGTCACATATAATCGGGGATTAGAAACCACGCCAGTTGACTCAATGACGGGCTTTATGATACAGTGCGCAGTGCTTTACCATTCACTATCCCCCCACATGGGATTCGATAAAGGTTTTATAAGAGATACTCTCCCTTTTTATAGCGTTGTCCCTTTCGTCAGTGGCGTATCGTCCCACCCGAGTCATGCCCTCTGTCCTACACCACTGACAAACCACATCGGCAAATCCCGACGAATTTTCTTGGTCAAGGCCTACACTGTAAACAGATATTTTTAACAGTGTAGATCGAACACAGAAACTGTAGGTTAACGGGCCAACGTCTTATCCCCTGAACCACCGTGGCTTTCAATAGACTCATGTAGTTTCGCCATGATGAACTGTACAAAATAAAATGCAAATGCAATGTTTGACCAACTAGTTACCGGTTATATAACAAATGACGTAATGTTCGATAGTTTCACCATGGTGTGACTAAATTGGTTGTCAAGGTAGTGACCGGTTATATAACAAGTGACGTAATGCTCGATGGTTTCACCATGGTAATACCAATCTGTGTGAATAAGTGATTTAATGATACATGGTCTAACATCACGTGATGAACCAGCTTATTGAGTACACACAGTTCATTCGACTTGTTTTATTATCAGGTCTAAAGAAGAAATCACAAGACATTCCCATTAATAGAAGACTGACATTTTACCACTTTATCAAATTAAAATGTCCGTTTCCGATGTCGAGCTTCCAATTAGTTACATCACCTTCAGAGAAGGTTGTCCGTTTTGTCGTAGAAAACACGCGGCACGAGCATGTTTTATGACGTGAAGAGTAGGCTGTCCATTTTGTCATAGACGCCACGTGACACGAACATGTTTATTGCATTTTTGGCTCGTGAGATTGCATGTCATAATAATAATCTCGTCATTTTACAAGGGTAACAAACTAAGTCTGTGTTTAGAAAGAATTGAGATTAGTATAAACCTATGGTGATTAACAGATATCCACAGTGACATTAATTTATAATATAACCACCGTTAAATATAAGTTGTTCAATTTGTCACAGCCTATAAAATTACCGCGTTAACGGACCTTTCTATTGCCCATAAATTACACATTAAAATGATCATTAATGATTGTGAAATCGGATCCTGAAAATTCTGGTCACCCGAGAATGCTGTACTGGTGTTCTTTAGTGTGATAAAAGGGTTGCAAATTGAAATATGAGTACGTTACAGTGTCTTTGTAGAGAGCAGTAGATAAAGCAGACATAACAACTAAGTAGATGAAATGAAATTATAAATCCGCCATCTTAGATCATAAATGAACCCTAAAAGGTTATTTCTGAACTAACATAATGGTATATTTGTCTTGCACTTGTTCGACGGATTTCATTTAAACTGATCATTAAATTGTTTTAAAAATTCCAATCTATTTATGCACGACATAAACAAGGGAAATGGTGCTCAGTAGTAGGTTATCTAGAACGTCAATTTGTCACACTTGATCATCTGTTATTCAGCTAAATGTAATTAATGACTCGTAAATACTACACAATTATCCAATTAAATACAATGGGGTGTAACGTCCTACTACCAAGTTAATTAGCGTGGTAGGCAAAGCAAATGGTGTGTAACGTCCTACTAAAATCAGCATGGTAGGTAAATGCAATGGGGTGTAACGTCCTACTACCAAGTAAATCAGCATGGTAGCTCCAATGCAACGAGGGTTCAATCCCAACTCAGGGCAAGAACTTTATCGTTGTAAGTGAGAGGGATATTCGGTCTCCCGTCCGATCAGGCAGGTCTCCCCGAGTTCTTCGGTTTCTTCCTGCAGTAATGATCGAAATCATTCGCACGACCTGTGCCCAGGGCCTCATTGAAGATAAGCCTCAGGCCTAATTTGCTACCCTTGTAAAATGACGAGATTATTAACCCAGGTATCACAATAAAAGAGGTTTCTTGAACTACGTCAACTTTTTTTATTTAGAAGTTTTATTGACGCATAAAACAGATTGCAGAATCGATTAGTCAACTCTAAATCTTTAATAATGAGTTGGAAATGTCAACCGAGGTGATATTCAGTATTGGTATTTTATGAGGAGTTGTTTTATTTGAAAGACATCGGAAGACAAAGTGTCGTAAACTGGTAATTATTTCTGTTATTTTGTGATCAATGTTTCGGGCAGATATTCTTCTGTTTCTTTGATCCTTAAACAAAAACGACAGATAATACTCCTACCACAGTACCTGAAGATCATTGTTCCTTGCAGATATTCTTCCGTTTCTTTGATGGTTTTATAAAAGGCTATTGAGGAAGTTTATACTGGGACATTATTTAGGAGATAAACACTTCATGTTTTGCATTTAGAGGGGTGTTATTGTCCAATAGACATGTCCTGAGATCATTAGGACCCAAGACGCGTAGCGTCGCGGGTTCTAATGTAAAATCTCAGGACATGTCTATTGGACAATAACACCCCTCTAAATGCAAAACATGAAGTGTTTATCAACATTGTAACATGCTATTTACGATTTTAAAAGAAAATACTAAAACAGAGGGGTGTTATTGTCCAATAGATGGTGTCTAATTGACCAATCAAAATGCGAGGTTCACTCTTAGCATGTTACAATATGTATTTAATGACGCATGTTCTACTGATGATAGACGCAAGTATCAGCAATAATGATACGTCACCATTGAAATATATTGTTCCTGGCTGATATTCTTCCTTTTCTTGATCGTTTTTAAAGAGGTTATAAAGGAGGTTTATAATGAGACATTTTATGTATTTAATGGCGTGTGTTTTACTGATTATAGATGAAACCACCAGCAATAACTCTTATTCGCTATTGTAGTTATTTAATCTGTTTTAATTTACATATTTTTTTTGTTTCGATAAATTATCATTTTTAACCGTAGGAGAAGGACGGAGAAACCGTTGAGACAGTTGATGCGATGTTATTATGAACTATCCTGGTACCACTGATTCTGAGAGAGAGAGAGAGAGAGAGAGAGATGATTAGTAGTTGGTCTAATGGTCTAGTCTATAGTTAATGCACAGTGTGTTACTGTATAGTAATGTATACTGTCCGCTATTTAAAATATAGGTAGAGAAGTCCCAGTTCGACACAAACTAGGTCATTTCGGTAATATCAGATGGTTCATTTCAATAATTTGCCTGCGCGTAGGGGTTGTAAGCAGTGGGAGGAAACCGGTGGGACAGTTGGCTCAACGACATAATTTAATATGCATGCGTTAAACAACTACCCCCTTCCCCTATCGTAATACAAGGTATCACAATTTCACCCACTAACATTTCGAAACCAAGGATTCTTGTATTATGTGTTGGCATGGTTCTACGGATACTTCTCGGTCTGTCCTGAAAGCTCTACTGAGCTTTTGGTGTTTTACCACCAACTGTTCTACTCCGACTGAACGAAATGTAGCTCGGGCAGCGGCACAATGAATTCCAACAGGCAGTGGATATTTACGTGCAAGGCAATATGTACACGGGTCATAGGTTGTTCGTACCATCCGAAGGACTATACGGCGTCTCTTGACAAGCATTCGGAAGGAGGAACAACGTCAGAAAATCCCAATGAACTTTCTCCACCAACGTAAGGATCGAACACGGAACCTCCAATTAGCGAGCCAACGTCTTACACTGAGGAACCTTGACGTCCTGGATGGAAACAACCAATTAGATTACACCGAGTCAGAAACAACCAGACTGCACGCGGCGATCCATCCACGTTATACTTCGAGAATTGATCACTGCGCTAATTATCCTCCATTTCAGCGGCACAATGAATTCCAACAGCCAGTGGATATTTACGTGCACGCCTATATGTACACGGGTCATCGGTTTTCGTACCATCCACTTGACAAGCACTCGGAAGTAGGAACAACGTCGGTAAATTCCAATGAACTTTCTCCGCTAACGTAAGGATTGAACACGGAACCTCCAATTAGCGACAAAACGCCTTACACTGGGTAACCTTGACGTCCTTGAGAGAAGCAACCAATTAGATTTACACTGAGTCAGAAACAACCAGACTGCACCCGGCGATCCATCCACGTCATACTTCGCTAATTATCCTCCATTTAAAACGCCCACGTGATCATTTTGGGACAGGACTTATATCGACTGGACTACAGCTTTGATTTACACAACAGGGTAAATATAACCCGTAGCACGTGTGTTATTTTCTGCGATATCACTTAGGTGGAAGCGGACGTTAAATAAAGTTATTTCACACGCACTGTTATGTAGACACCAAGTCAAATTTCAAGTTCTTCCACACGGGTAAAAACAATATGTGCTGGTAATATTGCAATACATTCTTTACAATTGTAAACTGTCTTTAAAGTTTCAATCTGTTCATCTTTCAGAACAAGGTTAGATACTCCTAATTTGTTTTCGCAATCAAAATCGCCCCTGCGAAATTATTTTGTGATTCGGCTCTTGTTTGGGTTTGACACATCTAATTAACACAACGGCTAAATAAACATATTTAATTGCATTTAATATGACAATAGAACAGAAATAAATACTTCTAACTTTCTAAGAGCATACTCAGTGCTTTCGACTAAAATTATCCTGTTCTCAGGCACAGCTAGCTGTAGACAGGCAGCCTAAGTTTTGGATGTAAATCAACCGATTAGATTACACTAAGCCAGAAGAACCAATCATATTTCAAATTCTAATAAATATGCTAACACATGCTATTGGTGTAAAAATAATATTATAAAAATAAGGTTCGTGCATTTCTAAGAATCGGATAATTTTAAAAACATGCACAGATGACGTTGATGTTTGGAACGTTGGCGAACGGCTGCGATAAAAATGTCATGTTCCACATTACAATATAACTGCATTAATTACGATAATGACGGTATTTTTGAATTTTAATCAAAGTCAGTTTTTAAGACATAGTTACTGAATTTCAAACGATCAAACAATTTCATCGCGAGGAGGTATAAGTATATAATTATCTGCAGGTTTTTTAATCAAAGTATATGACGGATGAGACATTCTTTAGTATTTTGTCTGATGGTTTAGATTGTTCGTACTTGGTTTTTTAAATTTTGTTTATAAGAAATAGTTACTGAATTTCAAACGTGCGACCAATTACATCACGGGTAGGTAATTATGAGCAAGTGAAGTTGATGGTTTTGTTTTTCAAAGTGTATTGAAGTGTGGTGGAAGAAAAATTGTTTTTAATATTAAATAACTACCGGTCGATTTCATTAGATAATTGATATATTATAATTACATTGAAAATTAATCTAAGCTGGATATCGAGTAGATTGTTTTGGTTTTTCAAAGTATATGGCGGAAGAGAAGTTGTCTTTTAATATTAAATTACTATAGGTCAATTTTCATTAAATCATGCATACCGATAGTTCATTGGTCTATCACGCTATTTTACCGAGTTTTCGCTTAATAGATTGGATGCAGCTATGGCGGGTGTGGCGCGCCAGGCAGGGTAAGCTTACTCTTCCTAGGACACCTGTTACCACTGTTCGTCGTGTATTTTGTACACGGTGAACAGTCCATATGCTGATTACACTATTTTGCGTTTTTACACATTTTTGCCTATACCGTTTTTAGGACTTCGAATTTTGTCTAATGGTTTGGATTGTTCGTACTTGGTTTTATTTTATTATAAACACATTGCAAATTAATCCGAGATTGGTATTAAATTAAAAATCAGCCAAGCAACCACATATATCCGTTGTTCTAGAAGTGTCATGAAAAAAGAAAGCAGATTGTCAAACGTAGTATTGAGTGGTAATATTAATCAGAGAATTATCTTCCGCGTTTAAACTTTCATGAGTATTTTTTTAATCTAAGTGTTGCGGGTACTTTATCTCGGGCGTAAAGTACGTTAACATACATGAAATGGGGTCTAGCGCTAAATATATCTTCACCAGCTGGGATATTCTTAAACGTAAAGAGTTTCATTTCTTGATTAACATGGTTCAATTTTATTTCTATAATTCGCTAGCGCGTAAGGGTCTTTATCCTTGGGAGGAAACCTACGAGGCTGGACAGGCGACTCTACTTCTTGGCACCTACAACCGGGTAATCAATTAAACCATGCAGAATTAAAAAATCTCGTATCCACTGATCACGAGCATGCCAACACGATTCTTGCTACTCTCCCGTCAAAAGGCAAATCCTAGTAACTCACATTTTTTATCAAAATTGAGTTAGGACCAAATTTGTAGTTACTAGGGTATGTGCTTCCTGTTTCTGTACTAGATATTTTAATCCCATGACACAACCTAGCAACGTCCTTCATTTGCCAAGCATGCCACAGCAAACCTAGTCACTCAATAGTCAAATTCATTGATTACGTTTAACCTCAAAATTAAAAAAAGGGAGTTACTAGGTTTTGCCTTTCGACGGAAGAACCTGTCAATCGGCTCAATCCATCATTTACTAAAGGAAAACAATTAAGTAAATGATGGATTTCGTAATCAGTTACACCCATGACAGAACCTAGCAACTTCCTAGTAACTTAATAGTGAAATCAGTGGATGAGCTGGGGTTTAATATTCATTCATTACTTAACAAATTAAAAACTTGAGATGACATTTTAACTATATACATAATGGTTATCATAATCAGGTTGCCTCGTAATATATTCAACAGGTTTCCATGGCGACATTTTGTACAATAACGATGAAAGCACATTTCTTTAATACTAAAGGAAATGAACTTAACCCAGGGGTGTTTTAAAAAATAGATCAATTTCGTATTGAAAATTATATTATTCAAGCTGTGATAGTCAATACGCTTTATGTTGACTAGCGTCGCCTCGCTCTAGAACTTTTTAATCTGCTGTGGGTGTCATTTGAGCGGGCCCCAATTGTCACCAATAACAGATATGTGTGTCAGTATCGCTCAAACTATTGAATAAAGCCACCAACGGGAAAATGTAGGGTCGGATCCATGATTTTTTGCAAAAAGGGGCATGCCAGGTTCCTGTTAAGGAAATTTGACAGTTGACAATGCATGAACCCACCACCGTCTCGTAATATCGTTGGCATACATACCCACCGCGTTTGATGTAAATTTATATAATGAATTTACAGAATAATATTGTGATTGAATTTAATTGATGCAAAGTATTAATTGTGATGACAGATATGTCTATACCATTATTTCACGCTTCGAATGCGCATCCAATCCCACCATCTTATGATAAAGGATAAAGGACACACTCGTGTTGTAATACAATGTTTGGTATTCCCACTCTGGATCCGTTTCTATATAGATATGCAATATTGTTCAACACATCATACCCGAAATGTATATAATTTCATAAAATTGATGACATTACGAGTGATGAATATTTATCCATTTCACTTATCAATAATTTTGTCTTTTTTTTTGAAATCTTAACAATTTGATTTCCATTTTACCGTGGATGAAGCTCTGAATAATCAATCTGTGAATAATGAGATATTGGGTTAGGGTTAGGGTTAGCTTGGTTGACGTGTTCGTCAGCAAGTTAATCCACCACTGACGTTGCAGGACCTTCAACATGCTCTTTCTGAGAAGTGGCGACATCTTCCTCGGGTAGTGTTTACTAATGTTCTGAGATCCATGAGACGACGTTGTGTGTAGTACGAGACGCTAGAGGAGGCCATAACCGTTACTAAACACTTATTAACGATTGTTCTCCAAGTGTTAAGGAAAAACTCAACTGGCGATCAGTGACATTATATCATAAAGTATAGAGTGGGCATCACTTAACCCAAAGGGAATTTAGTGAAAGTATTATATAATATCCGTGACAGCTTTATGAATATCACGCACCATCAAGGGCATTAAATGAAACGTGATCAGACAGTGATGTAATCAAACATGGACACATATGGTGAATGGCAACGTGAAGTTGGCACGTTATTCGGGATTCGGGATTCGGGATTCGCGAGTCGCGAATCCCGAATACCGTGCTGGCTCGTTATTCGGGATTCGCCAATAACGAATAACGAGCCAGCACGTTATTCGGGATTCGGGATTCGGGATTCGGATTCGGGATTCGAGATAAGGGATTCGCCATTAAAACAGAACGACCTACGTTGCATCCAACCATTTCCTCTCTACCCCCGGGATGGGGTGGGGTCTGCTGGGGGGTGTGGATGGCCGAATGTCAAAGCATGTGCGCACTGTATCATTAAGCCTGTCATTGAGTCAACTGGCGTGGTTTCGAATCTCAGGTTGTACGTGACAAGGAGTAGGGTGGTATGTCTAACGTCGTGGGTTTTCTCCGGGTCACCTGGTTTCCTCCTACTGCTAAAGAGCCAGCCCGCAGGTTTTTCGGGATTCGGGATTCGCAACTAAAACAGAAGGACCTACGTTGCATCCGACCATTTCCAATCTACCCCCGGGGTGGGGTGGGGGTTTGGGGTGTGAATGGCCGAATATCCAAGAACGTGCGCCCTATATCATTAAGCCTGTCATTTAGTCAACTGGTGTTGTTTCGAATCCCCGGTTGTACGTGACAAGGAAAGGGGGTCGTCTGTCTAACGTCGTGGGTTTTCTCCGGGTCCTCTGTTTCCTCCTACTGCTAAAAACCTCACGACCAAGCGAAGTATTGAAAAAAAGTAAACTATATATTTGTCTCGAAATGACCTAATTTGTGTCGAGTGGACGTAAAACCCCATCTCTCTCTCTCTCTCTCTACCCCCGACCGATTGTAGAGCGAAAAGGGTGTTGGCTGGTTTGTTGGCGTGAACGGGGCAGTCATCTCCAGTAATCACCTGTTGTATTGTCGAATCCCGAATCCCGAATCTCGAATCCCGAATAACGAGCCAGCACGTTATTCGGGATTCGGGATTCGGGATTCGAGATTCGCCACTAAAACAGAACGACCTACTTTGCATCCGATCATTTCCTCTCTACCCCCGACCGTAGGGGTAAGTGGACGTTGGGTGTCCGACTAATAAGGAGACGACCTTCGTCGAGCGAATAGGGTGTTGGCTGGTTTGTTGCCGTGCACGGGGCAGTCCTCTCCTGAACCCACCTGTTGTATTGCCGAATCCCGAATCCCGAATAACGTGATGGCTCGTTATTCGGGATTCGCCACTTAAACAGAACAACCTACGTTGTTGCATCCGACCATTTCCTCTCTACCCCGACCGTAGGCGTAAGTGGGTTTTGGGTGACCGACTAACAAGGAGACGACCGTTTGTCGAGTGAATAGGGTTTTGGCTGGTTTGTTGACGTGCACGGGGCAGTCCTTACCAGCAATCACCTGTTGTATTGTCGAATCCCGAATCCCGTGCTGGCTCGTTATTCGGGATTCGCCATTAACGAATAACGAATAACGAGCCAGCACGTTATTCGGGATTCGGGATTCGGGATTGGGATTCGCCACTAAAACTGAACGACCTACGGTCCATCCGACCATTTCCTCTCTACCCCCGGGGTGGGGATGGGGTGGGGTGTGGATGGCCGAATGGCTGCTTTGTTGTCGTGCACGGGGCAGTCATCTCCAACAATCACCTGTTGTATTGTCGAATCCCGAATCCCGTGCTGGCTCGTTATTCGGGATTCGCCATTAACGAATAACGAATAACGAGCCAGCACGTTATTCGGGATTCGGGATTCGGGATTTGGGATTCGCCACTAAAACTGAACGACCTACGGTCCATCCGACCATTTCCTCTCTACCCCCGGGGTGGGGATGGGGTGGGGTGTGGATGGCCGAATGGCTGCTTTGTTGTCGTGCACGGGGCAGTCATCTCCAACAATCACCTGTTGTATTGACCAAATCTGAATCCCGAATCTCGAATCCCGAATCATGTGCTGGTCCGTTATTCGGGATTCGCCAAAAACGAATAACGAATAACGAGCCAGCACGTTATTCGGGATTCGGGATTCGGGATTTGGGATTCGCCACTAAAACTGCACGACCTACGGTCCATCCGACCATTTCCTCTCTACCCCCGGGGTGGGGATTGGGTAGGGGTGTGGATGGCCGAATGTCAAGCACGTGCGCGCTGTATCATTAAGCCTGTCATTGAGTCAACTGGCGTGGTTTTGAATCCTCGGTTGTACGTGACAAGGAGAGGGGTCGTCTTTCTAACGTCGTGGGTTTTCTCCGGGTCATCTGGTTTCCTCCTACTGCTAAAGACCCCATGACCAAGCGAAGTATTGAAACAAATAAAACTATAGGTTAGTTTCGAAATGACCTAATTTGTGTCGAGTAGACGTTCTCTCTCTCTCTCTGTACCCCCGAGCGTAGGGGTAAGTGAACATTAGGTGACAGACTAACAAGGAGACGAGCGTTTGTAGAGCGAAAAGGGTGTTGGCTGGTTTGTCTGGTTTGTTGGCGTGCACGGGGCAGTCATCTCCAGTTTTCACCTGTTGTATTGTCGAATCACGAATCACGAATCTGAAATCCCCGGTTGTACGTGACAAGGAGAGGGGGTCGTCTGTCTAACGTCGTGGGTTTTCTCCGGGTCCTCTGGTTTCCTTCTACTGCTAAAAACCCCACGACCAAGCGAAGTATTGAAAAAAAGTAAACCATATATTTGTCTCGAAATGACCTGATTTGTGTCAAGTGGACGTTAAACCCCATCTCTCTCGATTGTAGAGCGAAAAGGATGTTGGCTGGTTTGTTGGTGTGCACGGGGCAGTCATCTCCAGTAATCACCTGTTGTATTGTCGAATCCCGAATCCCGAATCTCGAATCCCGAATAACGAGCCAGCACGTTATTCGGGATTCGGGATTCGAGATTCGCCACTAAAACAGAACGACCTAATTTGCATCCGACCATTTCCTCTCTACCCCCGACCGTAGGGGTAAGTGGACGTTGGGTGTCCGCTAACAAGGAGACGACCTTCGTCGAGCGAATAGGGTGTTGGCTGGTTTGTTGCCGTGCACGGGGCAGTCCTCTCCCGAACCCACCTGTTGTATTGCCGAATCCCGAATCCCGAATAACGTGCTGGCTCGTTATTCGGGATTCGCGATTCGCCACTTAAACAGAACAACCTACGTTGTTGCATCCGATCATTTCCTCTCTACCCCGACCGTAAGTGTAAGTGGGTGCTGGGTGACCGACTAACAAGGAGACGAACGTTTGTCGAGTGAATAGGGTTTTGGCTGGTTTGTTGACGTGCACGGGGCAGTCCTTACCAGCAATCACCTGTTGTATTGCCGAATCCCGAATCCCGAATAACGTGCTGGCTCGTTATTCGGGATTCGGGATTCGCCACTAAAACAGAACGACCTACGTTTCATCCGACCATTTCTCCTCTACCCCCGGGGGTGGGGGTTGGGTAGTGGATTGCCGAATGTTTAAGCACGTGCGCGCTGTGTCATTAAGCCTGTCATTGAGTCAACTTGCGTGGTTTCGAATCCCCGGTTGTACGTGACAGTGAGTAGGGTCGCCTGTCTAACCTCTTGGGTTTTCTCCGGGTTCTCCGGGTTCACCCATTGCTAATGATCCCTACGAGCAGGCGTACTATTGAAATAAAATTAAAACTATATGTTAGTCTCGAAATGACCTAATTTTTATCGAGTGACGTTAAACCCAATTTTTTTTCTCTCTCGAATAAGGTGTTGGCTGCTTAGTTGGAGTGCACGGGGCAGTCATCTCCAACAATAACCTGTTGTAATGATCAAATCTGAATCCCGAATCTCGAATCCCGAATCATGTGCTGGCTCGTTATTCGGGATTCGCCAATAACGAATAACGAATAACGAGCCAGCACGTTATTCGGGATTCGGGATTCGCCACTAAAACTGAACGACCTACGGTCCATCCGACCATTTCCTCTCTACCCCCGGGTGGGGGTGGGGTGGGGGTGTGGATGGCCGAATATCAAGCACGTGCGCGCTGTATCAGTTAGCCTGTCATTGAGTCAACTGGCGTGGTTTTGAATCCACGGTTGTACGTGACAAGGAGTAGGGTCGTCGGTCAAACCTCGTGGGTTTTCTCCGGGTCCTCCGGTTTCCACCCATTTTTAATGACCCCTGCGAGCAAGCGTACTATTGAAATATATCATTAAGCCTATACAGCGCGCAAGTGCTTGGACATTCGGCGATCCACACCCCCACCCCAACCCAACCCCGGGGGTAGAGAAGAAATGGTCGGATGCAACGTAGGTCGTTCTGTTTTAGTGGCGAATCCCGAATCTCGAATCCCGAATCCCGAATAACGTGCTGGCTTGTTATTCGTTATTCGTTATTGGCGAATCCCGAATAACGAGCCAGCACGTGATTCGGGATTCGGGATTCGGGATTCGACATTCGGGATTCAGATTCTTTCAATACAACAGGTGATTGTTGGAGATGACTGCCTCGTGCACGCCAACAAAACAGCCAACACCTTATTCACGAGAGAAAAGAAATGGGGTTAAACGTTCACTCAACACAAACTAGGTCATTTCGAGATTAATACATAGTTTTAATTTTATTTCAATAGTACGCTTGCTCGTATGGGTCATTAACAATTGGTGGAAACTGGAGGACCCAGATAAAACACACGAGATTTGACAGGCGCACGTGCTTAAACAATCTGCAATCCAACACCCAACCTCCACCCCCGGGGGTAGAGAAGAAATGGTCGGATGAAACGTAGGTCGTTCTGTTTTAGTGGCGAATCCCGAATCCCGAATAACGTGCTGGCTCGTTATTCGTTATTCGTTATTGGCGAATCCCGAATAACGAGCCAGCACGGGATTCGGGATTCGGCAATACAACAGGTGATTGCTGGTAAGGACTGCCCCGTGCACGTCAACCGACCAGCCAAACCCCTATTCACTCGACAAACATTCGTCTCCTTGTTAGTCGATCACCCAGCACCCACTTACACTTACGGTCGTGGTAGAGAGGAAATGGTCAGATGCAACAACGTAGGTCGTTCAGTTTTAGTGGCGAATCCCGAATCCCGAATAACGTGCTGGCTCGTTATTCGGGATTCGGATTCGGGATTCGACAATACAACAGGTGATTACTGGAGATGACTGCCCCGTGCACGCCAACAAACCAGACAAACCAGCCAACACCCTTTTCGCTCGACAAACGGCCGTCTCCTTGTTAGTCGGTCACCTAATATTCACTTACCCCTACGCTCGGGGGTAGAGAGAGAGAGAGAGAGAGAGAGAGAGAGAAAGAAAGAGTGAGAGATGGGGTTTAACGTCCACTCGACCATCCACAGACCCACCCGACCCCTTCCCATCCCGGGGGTAGAGAGGAAATGGTCGGATGCAGCGTAGGTCGTTCTGTTTTAGTGGCAAATCCCGAATTCCGAATTTCGAATCCCGAATAAAGTGCTGACTCTTCAGCAGTAGGAAGAAACCAGAAGACCCTACTCGTTGTCACGTATAACCGGGGATTCAAAACCACGCCAGTTGACTCAATGACAGGCTTAATAATACAGCGCGCACTTGCTAGACATTTGGACATTCACACACCCACCCCACCCCCACCCCGGGGGTAAAGAGGAAAGGTCGGATGCAACGTAGGTCGTTCTGTTTTAGTGGGGAATCCCGAATCCCGAATCCCGAATGGGCTCTTTAGCACTAGTAGGAAACCAGAGGACCCGGAGAAAACCCACGACGTTAGACAGACGACCCTACTACTTGTCACGTAAGACCGGGAATTCGAAACCATGCCAGTTGACTCAATGACAGGCTTAATGATACAGCGCGCACGTGCTTTGACATTCGGCCATCCACACCCCCAAAAATCATCCCCCACCCCAGCCCGGGGGTAGAGAGGAAATGGTCCGATGCAATGTAGGTCATTCAGTTTTAGTTGCGAATCCCGAATCTCGAATGCCGAATGCCGAATCCCGAATAACGTGCTGGCTCGTTATTCGTTATTCGTTATTGGCGAATCCCGAATAACGGGCCAGCACGTGATTCGGGATTCGGGATTCGAGATTCAGATTTGGTAAATACAACAGGTGATTGTTGGAGATGACTTCCCCGTGCACGCCAACAAAGCAGCCAACACCTTATTCGAGAGAGAAAAAAATGGGGTTTAACGTCCACTCGACAAAAACTAGGTCATTTCGAGATGGGGTTTAACGTCCACTCGACACAAATTATGTCATTTCGATACTAACATATAGATTATTTTTTTGGAATACGTCGCTTGGTTGTGGGGTCTTTAGCAGTATAAGGAAACCAGAGGACAAAACCTAAGACGTTAGACAGGCGACCCTACTCCTTGTCACGTACAACCGGGGATTCAAAACCACGCCAGTTGACTCAATGACAGGCTTAATGATACAGCGCGCACGTGCTTGGCATTCGGACATCCACATCCCCACCCCACCCCACCCCCACCCCGGGGGTAGAGAAGAAATGGTCGGATGCAACGCAGGTCTTTCTGTTTAAGTGGAGAATCCCGAATCTCGAATCCCGAATCCCGAATGGGCTCTTTAGCACTAGTAGGAAACCAGAGGACCCGGAGAAAACCCACGACGCTAGACAGACGACCCCACTACTTGTCACGTAAGACCGGGAATTCGAAACCATGCCAGTTGACTCAATGACAGGCTTAATGATACATCGCGCACGTGCTTTGACATTCGGCCATCCACACCCCCAAAAACCATCTCCACCCCAGCCCGGGGGTAGAGAGGAAATGGTCCGATGCAATGTAGGTCATTCAGTTTTAGTTGCGAATCCCGAATCTCGAATGCCGAATGCCGAATCCCGAATAACGTGCTGGCTCGTTATTCGTTATTCGTTATTGGCGAATCCCGATTCAAAACCACGCCAGTTGACTCAATGACAGGCTTAATGATACAGCGCGCACGTGCTTGGACATTCGGACATCCACATCCCCACCCCACCCCGGGGGTAGAGAGGAAATGGTCGGATGCAACGCAGGTCTTTCTGTTTAAGTGGAGAATCCCGAATCTCGAATCCCGAATCCCGAATGGGCTCTTTAGCACTAGTAGGAAACCAGAGGACCCGGAGAAAACCCACGACGTTAGACAGACGACCCTACTCCTTGTCACGTACAACCGGGGATTCAAAACCACGCCAGTTGACTCAATGACAGTCTTAATGATACAGCGCGCACGTGCTTGGACATTCGGACATCCACATCCCCACCCCACCCCGGGGGTAGAGAGGAAATGGTCGGATGCAACGCAGGTCTTTCTGTTTAAGTGGAGAATCCCGAATCTCGAATCCCGAATCCCGAATGGGCTCTTTAGCACTAGTAGGAAACCAGAGGACCCGGAGAAAACCCACGACGTTAGACAGACGACCCTACTACTTGTCACGTAAGACCGGGAATTCGAAACCATGCCAGTTGACTCAATGACAGGCTTAATGATACAGCGCGCACGTGCTTTGACATTCGGCCATCCACACCCCCAAAAACCATCCCCCACCCCAGCCCGGGGGTAGAGAGGAAATGGTCCGATGCAATGTAGGTCATTCAGTTTTAGTTGCGAATCCCGAATCTCGAATGCCGAATGCCGAATCCCGAATAACGTGCTGGCTCGTTATTCGTTATTCGTTATTGGCGAATCCCGAATAACGGGCCAGCACGTGATTCGGGATTCGGGATTCGAGATTCAGATTTGGTAAATACAACAGGTGATTGTTGGAGATGACTGCCCGTGCACGCCAACAAAGCAGCCAACACCTTATTCGAGAGAGAAAAAAATGGGGTTTAACGTCCACTCGACAAAAACTAGGTCATTTCGAGATGGGGTTTAACGTCCACTCGACACAAATTATGTCATTTCGATACTAACATACAGATTATTTTTTTTGAATACGTCGCTTGGTTGTGGGGTCTTTAGCAGTATAAGGAAACCAGAGGACCCGGAGAAAACACACGACATTAGACATACGACCCTTCTTCTTGTCACGTACAATCGGGGATTCGAAACCATGGCAGTTGACTCAATGACAGGAGTAATGATACAGCGCACACTTCCGGGGTAGAGGATATGATCGGATGCAACGTAGGTCGTTCTGTTTTAGTGACGAATCCCGAATCTCCAATCCCGAATCCCGAATCCCGAATAACGTGCTGGCTCGTTATTCGTTATTCGTTATTGGCGAATCCCGAATAACGAGCCAGCACGGTATTCGTGATTCGTGAATCCCGAATCCCGAATCCCGAATAACGTGCCAACTTCACGTTGCCATGGTGAATTAGGTTTAGGCAAAGTGTTGCGTCTGGGTTTCTGTTTCTCGTGATGTATTGCATTTGACTGCACGCCCGACATGAAGTTTATTTGTTGTCAAATTTTATATCTTTGTTTTAAAACATGTACCGAAGTTGATAATGTTATGTCGATAGAATAATCAATAGCAAATGCGCGTCTCTGTAAATATACATGTAGAAATTCCATTTTTTTTATTCCAGCGTATAGGCCGATTCGTACCCGTTAACTTAGAGCTGAGGAAGAGCATAGATGCAGCAACAAATCGTCCTAATCTCGATTCTCTTCACTATGGGTCTTAACGGTAAACCCGATCATAACAGGGTAGCGTAGATTTTAAAGATTGGAAAGGAGGTTGCCATTTGTTTACATCAGCGCTTTTGGTCTCATCTTACCGCACTACTTTTCCACTCATCCCCACAGGATTATGTTCCTCGGAGATTTCCATTCTGAGAATGTTTTGTTTTATTTGAATCTAGGGGTGGATGGTCGGATGGTTAACACGTGCGCGTTGCATAATAAGGTCTGTTATTGAGTCAAGTTGCGTTGTTTCAATTCCCCGGATGTACGTGACAAGGGGGCAGGATCACCTGTCCAACCTCGTGGGTTTTCTTCGGGTGTTCCAGTTTACCCACCCCCCACTGCTATAATAAAGACACCAACGCCCAAGATAATTCTTGATACAATTGAACAACATGTTACTACCCGAATGACCTGGTTGTATCTAGTGGACGTTAAACCTCATCTTGCTCTCTCTCTCCCTTTCTCGGGTGAATTCTTTTTTTTATATTTGTTGAGATCACGTAACACACACGGGAGATTTATCCGTGCCTATGTCGGAACATTAAACTAATTATAGATATTTGTAGCCAATCTAATCGCTATAGAACATCATAAACAGACTATAAGACATCGCTTGTTCGTTTAAATCTAATGTTACGAATCCACAAGGAACGTAGAGATTTGTTTTTCAAATTAACGTAAATCATCGGGTGCGGAATGAATAAAGATCATTCAGCCGTCGAGATCAAGACATAAAAAACTTACTGGTAATTGGAATATTTATTGATGATAATCTAATCTTATTAATTAACGAGGACCTCGTGTCTGGTTATCACGGAGATTTCTTCTGACATAACGATTTCAACTCGCAGATCGGTTTCGTTAGGAGGAGGTTTGGTTAAATCAGTCGTCCACAATCTGATTTATTCTGATGGGTTAAATCAAGTTGGAATATTGCAATTCATCAAGATAAGTTTTAATACAACTTTCTCATTCTACCTTCTAGTATTATTTATTGTAATTTTTGTAAATAAAACTGATTAGTTCTGTGGTAAACATTCCTCCGAGTATGGAAATGACATTCGGTGATATTTTGTTTCAAGTCAAAAATTCTCCAACTTAATATCATCCAAAGACTTAAAACATTAAACGACATATTATTTTTTTGTCAATTGAAATCACAAAGTTTCGATAATCTTACAGATATTTCACTCTTTGTTAATTTAAACCCATTTGTATCAGTTGATAACGTGTGGAATCTGGGTCACTACAGATATAAACGTCATCACCACCCCGAACCTCGTTGGACAATACAAGCGAATTATTTAAATACAATTAAATCAATCGTTAGTCTCAACATTACACCTATCTCTCTCTCTCTCTCTCTAACTGGTAATACTGCCAGTCTGATGATTTATGCTCTCTCTCTCCCTCTCCCTCTCCCTCTCTCTCTCCCTAACTGGTTATACTGTCAGTCTGATGATTTATGCTCTCTCTCTCTCTCTCTATCTGGTTATACTGTTAGTCTGATGATTTATGCTCTCTCTCTCTCCCTCTCTCTCTCTCTCCCTATCTGGTTATACTGTAAGTCTGATGATTTATGCTCTCTCTCTCTCTCCCTCTCCCTCTCCCTCTCTCTCTCTCCCCCTCTCTCTCTCTCTCTCTCTATCTGGTTATACTGTTGGTCTGATGAGTTATGCTCTCTCTCTTTCTCTCTCTCCCTATCTGGTTATACTGTTAGTCTGATGATTTATGCTCTCTCTCTCCCTCTCCCTCTCTCTCTCTCTCCCTATCTGGTTATACTGTTAGTCTGATGATTTATTCTCTCTCTCTCCCTCTCCCTCTCTCTCTCTCTCCCTAACTGGTTATACTGTTAGTCTGATGATTTATGCTCTCTCTCTCTCCCTCTCTCTCTCTCTCCCTATCTGGTTATACTGTTAGTCTGATGATTTATGCTCTCTCTCTTTCTCTCTCTCCCTATCTGGTTATACTGTTAGTCTGATGATTTATGCTCTCTCTCTCCCTCTCCCTCTCTCTCTCTCTCCCTATCTGGTTATACTGTAAGTCTGATGATTTATGCTCTCTCTCTCTCTCCCTCTCCCCCTCTCTCTCTCTCTCCCCCTCTCTCTCTCTCTCTCTCTATCTGGTTATACTGTTAGTCTGATGATTTATGCTCTCTCTCTATCTCTCTCTCTCCCTCTCTCTCTCTAACTGGTTATACTGTTAGTCTGATGATTTATGCTCTCTCTCTCTCTTCCTCTCTCTCTCTCTCTCCCTCTCTCTCCCTCTCTCTCTCTCTCTAACTGGTTATACTGTTAGTCTGATGATTTATGCTCTCCCTCTCTCCCCCTCTTCCTCTCTCTCTCTCCCCCTCTTTCTCTCTCTAACTGGTTATACTGTTAGTCTGGTGATTTATGCTCTCCCTCTCTCCCCGCTCTCTCTCTCCCCCTCTCTCTCTCTCCCTTCGTCTCTCTAACTGGTTATATTGCGAGTATGTTATACTGGACAAGAAACCATAGATCTGTCCGACAATTATCCTTTCATAGATTTAAACAACCACGAGTGAATAGAAAATTAAACGGGACGATATATAAATCGAACATTAATATTGTAATATATTGTGTATATAATCTTCCATGTCTTATGTCAAATCTATCTTGAATTATGTCCCAATTATCTCACGATTGTTTTGAATAATAACTCGTAACTTGGTCAGATCAGTTAAGGTTTCCAGAAGATTACTGTGTGGTATGTTACCATATTGGTTATTTATGACGACAACACTGGTTTAACTTAATATGATACTTTTATTATTCTTTAAACATCAAGTACAAAACATATTATAGTTAAAGACTCCGTAATGGCCGTAGAGATAAAGAAGAGCTGGTCTCACGTGACCTCATTGTATAATGTACGAACTGATGTACTGATAAACGTTAGCCTTTGTCGTTAATATGGAATTTATACGTCGAAACACGGTCCTTTTACCATCGATAAGCTCACGTGGAATCGCCTTTTTACTGGGGACACCTGGTTGGAATTTCTTCAGCAAGGACGCCCATTAGCTTGTGTTGTGGGAGATATGGCTACGGATGTCAATCCCCAACTAATTAACTTCCATAGCCACTGTCAGGATTTCAACACCTTGCCCTCGCCTTGATCGAATAATCTCCTTTAAATTCCTGTGTATAACCCCCCGTCTAGACCATAGATTATGCCGATGGCTATATTACAATCTAATTCAGGCCAAGGATAGTAACTAATGACTTTCACGTGGCCGTTGATCGTGTCAGGCCAGTGCCCAAGTACCTCATCTGTAGGTCATTATATGATAAGAATAGTATGATCACTTTCATGTATGGAAGTTGTTTCATGGATATTTTTATAAATGATCTCCAATTATACAGTAAGTATCTGATGCGCTAGTATTGTAAGATGTTTTATTTTTGTACGTATTTACCAGCACGGATTATAACACCAGTTCGGGTATCGGATCCGTCAGTAAGGCGTATAATCTATCCAGTATATAAATACAGAGAGAAAGAGAGAAATAGGGTTTAACGTCCACTCAACACAACTAGGTCATTTCGGGAATAACATATGGTTTAATGTTTTTTTCAATAATTCGCTTGCGCGTAGGGGTCTTTAGCAGTGGAAGGAAACCGAAGTGCCCGGTGGAAAGCCACGAGGTTGAGAAGGCGACCCTATCTCCACGTCACATACGCTCACACTAGTACTCGAAACCGCAACCACAAGCCAGAGGTGGCCGGCCAGTTAGAGGTCGAAGCGCCGCACTCTAGACCGCAAGGCGTATGTTCGACCAACAGCTTCGCGCCGCGCACCACCAATACACATTAAATAAACCAGCATGATCCCGGATTGTTTTCGGCCATTGAATTCGGGCCCCCGTGGATTTGGGTCTTACGCGAATCATGCTTCGTCACCGCGCTCCACCTCTAGCTATGTGGTATCAAATTCACCGGCATGACTCAGTTAATGTTTTACGGAATGGACGTTAAGACCCATACGAATCTGGAACCCGGGAGAAGCCGTGTATTCTACTAGACTTTACATATTTCCAGTAATAAAGAAAATTGAGCCGATATACCTTTCAGTGACGACCAAACAATATCACCTCTAACTGTTCCTCAGATTGGTGTCAATTTATCTCTTAAACAATCCCAATGGGGTGCTGGGGGCCCAATTGTTAATGCGTTGGCGTTGCATCAAAAGGTATGTTATTGAGACAAGTGGCATGGTTTCGATTCCAACCTTGTACGTGACAAGGAGTAGACTCGTCTGTTTAATCCTACAGTGACCTAGTTTTTGTCGAGTGGTCGAAAGATAACCATAAAATTTCGCGGCCAATGCGGGGATCGAACACGCGACCTACAGGCTAGCGAGGCCGCGTTTGTCCTTACTTAGCCACCTTGGCACCCTTTGTATTAAAAGAGAACAGCAATTCCACATCTGACTCTAGGAATACCAGGACTAATTGGCATAAGGTATAATAACACACAGTTCCTAATTATTTACTCAACGTCAGAAAATTACATCATTCAAGTTATAGAATTACATTAATCATCTCATTAACACTGTATGGCGTATTGCCGTCTTCCATTAGCCCAAGTTAGGTGCATAATAGTAGGACGTTAAACCCCATTTCATTCATTAATATGATCAGTGGTTTTGAACACGTTCGATTCAAAGTCGTTACCCATGCCAGTGTATGGATAATAAAGATTCCCTCGTGTAAAAACCAACAATTGTTTATCATAAATAGCAATCTCTTAGAGATAATACAACACAGTTTTTATATTACAATTATACGCCAAGCGCGATAAGTTCTCGTTTTAATATGGATTCAGACTAGTAATTATTTCAACTTACTTATCCTATGGAAAAAACGCTATATAGGTGATATTTTAAAATTGATAAGCATTGCATATTTCAACATCTTTAATTTGGCCACAATTTGACATTTGAAACAACGTTCTGAGAAAAAACGAATTGTTTTCGATTAAAGTGTTAAAAATTCTTAACATTGCATCATGATTACTGTTGTAAGGTATTTTCGTGCTTGATTTAAATTGAATTTATCTCATCTTTTTACAGAATGCATTTATGTTCAAAAATAAAAGTGCTGTGTGGAATTCAAAAATCACGTGCTTCAAATTTCCGTCTGAAATTCTACAGTTTTCTGCTGTATTATAGTTTTTTGAGAATGCTGCACCACTGGTCTGAATATGCATGGATTTTCATAATCTTTGGCCAGGGCATTCCATATATGTTTATTTATTGAAATACAACATATTTGTTCAAATAGCAAGAACATGTGAGGTATATAGGACTAAGACTAATAATTATTTCCCCTTATTTCATGATGGAATGCGAGTAATAAATAGACACTTTTTCCCTTAACTTTCTTTTCCCCTTTCCCTGCATTTTTGGGTTATTTGCAATTTCAGAGCAGTTTGTTAGGTAATACTGATGATATTACTGCGGAGGGATAGGGGATGTAAAGTGTCTTTCTGCAAAACAATCTTTGTGTCGGAAGTGAATTGTCACACCAATTCAACATCAAATCCCCGTAGCAAAAATTCTAATCGGTCAACTCCCTACAAGTTTATGATGATGAGATTGCCAAATGTGGTCCCCATCGTGTCTATGAAGATTGGAACCAACGGAATGTTGAGCCAAAAGTTACAGCCTGTGATGTTACACCCATTTAACATTGAAGCTTGTGATGTTACAGCCATTTAAGGGGGATCACGGTGGCTAAGTGGATAAGGCGCTGGTTCGCTAGCCTGGAGGTTGAGTGTTCGATCCCTGCATTGGCCGAGAAAGTTCATCTCGATTTTCCGGCGTGATTTCCCCTTGTCAGTGATGCAGAAGGAGGGCCTGACAAGGACAGCTGCCTAGTCGTTCGGATGGGACGAAAAACCGAGGTCCCGTGTACAAATTGGAGTGCACGTAAAAGATCCCTTGGCAGTTGGAATTCGATATAAGAGTAGGCCGTAGCGCCGCTGCCCGGGCAAAATTTCCCTCATTGCACACTGTGGCGTATGCGCGTCTTCAATTAGCCCAGGTACGGTGCTTAAGCGTAGGACGTTAAACCCCATTTCATTCATTACAGCCATTTAACATTGAAGTCACTAGGCAAACAATGACCGGTCTGAGTCCATATACCCGGTTAGTTATCGACCCCTGATTGTATCCGTATTTCATTTCTAGCTGTTTTGTTAAAGTTAATGATGTTACCTGTTTTTAAATTATAAGACAAAGCGTGACAAGTTCTCCTTTTAATGTACACGAGTTATCGGCCCCTGATTATATCAGTTTTCGTTAATGATGTTACCTGTGTAACACACACGAGACGAGATTGTTCTTTTGTTTTAATTGAACCTTATCGATGTCAGAAACCCGTGTAATTGAGCATGGTTATGTAATTTATATGGAAAGGACTCGAGGCACGCGACCTCTAGACTACCAAGCCCAATGTGCTTTAATGAAAGGTGCATTATGTAATTTAAACGGGAACGACTCGAGGCATGGGACATAAATGATAACTTTGTTTGACTGATCCAGTAGGTCCATTTGATGGGTAACATTCAATACATCACAACGTGTATAGTCAATCCGTAACACTAATAATATAACAACTGTTGTTTCTGTCTTATGATCAACAAAAATAAGTTATATTTATAGCACGGCTTTCATGAGATAAACATCGAGGTCCTAAGTCGAGATATTAAGACTGTAACCGAATGAAGTGTGCCATAAATGACTTGTTACATTGACACCTACATAACATGCTTGTTGTTACTGCACAGAAAACCCAACCAACTTCTCTTAATGATTTCTACTAAAACTATTGCAAACAAACAAAATAGTGCAATAACATTGAACATGTCTAGTTATTGCACGGTTAAACTCCACCCAATCTCTCGAGGGAAATCAATCTGCTTATTCAACCAAAAAGAGATTTAGCGACCATGTAACAAACATGTTTAGTTGATTAAAATCTTTATTACACAAAAGATCGCTGATACATTTTTTGTAAAAGTTGATTCGTTTTATGGAAGATTTAGCGTTCATGTTCGGATATGTTAAGTTGATTAAAATCTTTATCACACGCTCATGGTTTCTTCAAAAGACCGGTGATATATTTTTTTGTGAAACTTTATTCGTTTGTTTGGGTTTTTTTTACAATCGATGTTTTTGTGAAAGGATTTTTTATTGCTTTTCAAGTATTTTTTCAGGCGATCTGTTTTAACGTAGATAAGTTTTAAGTATCCACAATAATAAAGCTCTCTTTAAATGGACAAACACTCTAGCTACTAGATGTTTAAGCGTCCTAGCTGTTGTGTAAATTATCCATTTCATCATATTTTATTTGTCCAGAGGCTTCGAAAATATGTTTAAATCCAAGTTGCATTTGAAAGTGTATACGTAAAGCTTTGTAAAACCATGTCGTTACCATGTAATTGAATGTTTCCATTTTTTTAAAATTCGGTGTGTTAAGATGAAATTTGTATCATCAATTAATTGGAATATTGTAACATAGTACAATTTGTTGACCAGAGTAATTTAAGTATCCACAATAATTAATTAATCTCTCGTTAACGAAATACAAGATCCAGTTTTAATTTTTGTTGGACTCAATGACGAACATGATTAGACTGTGAACTGAAATGTTGATTACAATTTCTTAGCTGAATTTTAATCAATCATTCGACTAAATTTTAGCTTGAATTTCGCCGTTATAAATAAGATGTTTTTCGAACAATGTAAAAGACTTTAAGCGACTTCCAAGCAAATATGTATGCTTCCGAATTAATTATATTATTATGGACTATGTGTGTTGCCTTTAACTATTCTAATTAGCACATTGAAAGTGTCTCATAGTTATGGGCGGAGCAGGAAGACTAAGCAAGTGCTAGTAAAGTTAGTCAAACTTCCAATCAGGTGCACGTTAAAGACGTCCTTTGAGTTATTCAATAAAAAAGTCGCCGCACAACGAGTCCGAATCAAGTCCAAAGTTGCTGACTTGAGTACCCAGTCGAGTCGAGTGCCGATCCTTCACAAAGCCCAAGTCCCCTCCAAGTGACTATAGCGAGGTCATGGAGTATAAGGTAAGTTAAAGATATACCCGGGTCACCACCTCTGATATGCCCGTATTTATTACTCCTGTTGATATAGACAATGTCGTATGTAAACTGTCGTATTTTCTGAAGCTTTTCTCAAATATTTATTTACAAAATGTATATGTAGCCATTTAAACGGTATGTAACTGTCCGCACGTATCAATCTCAGAAATAAGGAGTGAAAGCTAGTTGTTTTCAAGTCAATACAGCAAAAATGTATCTCAGGAAAATATTCACCTTTACCTGCTTCAATTTCACACATTTCACACAATAGAGCATCAAAAATAATTTCAATAATACGTATTTAAGGAGTGAAAGCTAGTTGTTTTCAAGTCAATACAGCAAAAATGTATCTCAGGAAAATATTCACCTTTACCTGCTTCAATTTCACACATTTCACACAATAGAGCATCAAAAATAATTTCAATAATACGTATTTAACCGTAAAACAGTACTGGCTATATTGTGTTTTATTGCATTCCATTGGTTAGACACAAAGTTGCTTTTACGAAGATAAAAATGATTTTTGAAACCGTTTCTATAAAACTCATGCACGGAAATTCTCATTCCAAACAAGCAAAAAAGTGAATTTCGCCAACGAAATGTTTGTTATCCTGTAATATGTCTTATTTATGGCATCGTTTGAATTAAAATCGAGTATGACTTCCGGGCGTGAGGCTTAAAAACGCAATAACATATAACATAAAGATTACTCAACCATTGTGTGATGTTTTTAGCTTGATATCCAGAGAAGAAACCTTGCACCAATCATGCAATTTATCCGTACTTGCCATGATTAAAATCGTGAGGTATGACTTTTTGGCGTATTCAATGATGTGTATTTAAATAAAAACTTTAAAAATAGCTCGGTAAAAAGTATGACATTCTGACAAACTGTAAGAACAAGGGGGTGTTTATCTACCTTGAGCCAAAAAAACTGAAACGAGAACTGCGATGCAGAACTGACGGGTTTCGCCGGTGCCACGTTACCCCTCAAACTGGCGTCACTTCCCGTATCAATGGAAACGTATACTTAAATCAAACTTTTTAAATAGCCCAGTAACTAATATAACAATCTGACAAGCTGTAAGATAAAACATTTCCCTTGGTTGATGTTTCTCACACTTGTCGGGGGGTCCGGATGATCTAGTGGTCTAGAGTGTCGCGCTTCGACGTCTAGCTGGCCGGTCACCTCTGGCTTGCGGCTGTGGTTTCGAGCCCTGGTGTGGGCGTATGTGTGCTAAAGACCCCTACGCACAAGCGAATTATTTAAATAAAATTTAAAAAAATATAATATGTTAGTCACGAAATGACCTAGTTGTGTTGAGTGGACGTTAAACCCCATTTCTCTCTCTTTTTCTCTCTCACACTTGTAACGGCGGATTGAGCCAAAATAAACTGAAACTAGAACTGCGACGCACTTTCCGTTCTGAGAAATGTGAATGTATAGCATTGTAAACGTTGTAATTTCGAGCGTTTTATCGGGGCCATAAAACAGTTCTGAGTATGGTACGCTTATTGAGGCCAAGTGTAAGCGCAGCTAAAACAATTGTGTCTATTTGTTCGGATGGAACGAATAAACAGAGAACATATTGGCGTGCACGTAAAATATCCATTGACACAATGGCATGTGTCAATTGAATAAGAACAGACGGATATTTCGGTGGCATGGCAATATTACCTTAGTTCGCAATGGTCCCATTACTATAGAAACAAAACCTACCAAATGTTTGTTTAACAAGGGTGGAAGGTTGATGTTAAAGACATGACATCGAGGTTTAGCGTCCTACTGTTCTGTTCCGACTGGGCTAATGTAGATGGATATACGCCATACAGTGTGCTAGTAGGGTAATTTTCACGGACAGCGGTGCTACGACCTACTCTTTTATCGACTACCAAAGGACCTTTAAACGTGTACGTCAATGTGTACACGGGACCTCGGTTTTTTGTCTAATCCGAACGACTATATGTCGTCTTTGTCAGGCCCTCTGTTCTGCGCTACAAGGGTTAAAGCAACATGTAACCTGAAGAAAGGGCTGTTAAATAGTCCACAAAAAATATCAACCAATGAAAGTGAAATAGAAATTAAAAAAGGATGATTAAGTTTCACATCCTACTCATCTGTTATGTCTAGGCTAAGGAAGACGAAGATGTCAAATAAAACGGGCATGCGTTTTTATGAGATATTTACATGATCAGGATATTAAACTTCAAATTAAAACGTTACGAGATAGTTATTCTATGGAGGGAATATGAAAATAAGGGAGGTTATTGTGTTATTATTTCCTGTGTCAATGATTTTAAGGGTGAGATGACAACCGTTTGAGCAAAAGACATAGAAATAATTATGTTTTGACTATCTTAGAAAATATGAAATCCTCGCTTTAAGCTTGTATATCAATATGATTTCTAAACAATAAATATTGGCCGTGACTTTTATTCAATGACATATTACAAGATAGATGTTATAATGCATGTTCAAAAACTGAGTGATGATGTCAGGCGTAACTAACCGAGTACATCTTTATCTGAAGGGTCACAAGCTAACAAAACTACAGCTTGCAAATCAAGATGACTGTGATCTGTAATGACTCCTGTAATTCACACAAAACCAGTGGATAATTATTTTACACGCAAAAACTGAGTGACAATATCAGACGTAACCGAACAAGCACATCTTTATATGTTCGGCTACAAGCTCACAAAACGAGTCGATATTGTTTTTTTAACATGCGAATACTACAGCTTGCATATCAAGATAACATGCGAATATCGCAGCTTGTATATCAAGATAACTGCGATCCTGTAATTATTCCTGTAATTCAACAGTTTGATCATGTTATTTCATAGCCGCCATTATATCTCGTATTCAATCACAAAATAAATAGCCAAATCTAACCATCGCGCCTTTTGTCTCTCATAAGAAATTAACTTCACAAGAAACGGTTCATATGAATACTCTAGAGTCTAATTGGCCCTTCGTAAATGATTGCCTTATCCTTGCAAATAGTTTGCATCATTATTGTAACGTAGGATTATATAGGCTATAAACAATACAGATACTGTCAGGGCAATAAACACTTGATTTAATTTCCGATTGTTCTCGAGCAATACGAGGGTAAATTTGTCCGGATAGCAAGTTTCAATCTAGTCTTCCTAGAATTCAAACATTTACATCGGACCTCGATTTTTTTATTAGCTGATGAGAGTGTAAGGACAGACAGACAGAGACCGACAGGAGAGAGGGGGTATGTGGTTTAACGCCGAGTGAGAGTAAGAGAGAAATGAGGTTTAACGTCAACTCGACACAAGCTATACCGTTTCGGGACTCACATATGAATAAATTCTGTTTCAATAATTCGCTTGTACGTAGGGATTTTTAGCAGTGGATGGAAACCGGAGGACCAAGAGAAAACCCACAAGCGTGCTTACTCCTTGCCACGTACAACCGTAGACTCGAAACCCCTTCAGTTGTCTCAGTGATACAACAAGCACGCACTAACCATTCGGCCACCCCCACTCTCCCCACCTCTCTATTGAATTATTTGAATTAATGTCTAATCTTGATTGGATTAAACCGCGGTAAAACAGATTACTTTCAGTAGATAATCTCTACAGGCTTGGATTTTGTTTCTGGATTAAGAAGCAACCGGTTACACAAATTTAGCATACCTATAGGTGGCGCTGACTTGTTTAAATGGGTTATAGACGAAAGCACCGTAAAACAAAAGGCTGCTAAAAAATTAAACAATATGGTCGTTACCTGAAGTCGAAGAGAACAATAGATTAGCCTCAAAACAAACCCATCAAAACCTCCAATTACAGGGATGTTACGTAAGATTAAATAAAGAGCTGGCAGTTCTTGCTATACTAGCTACTAAATCGATAACATAAAGAGAATATGCTGAAATTATCAGTCAAATTACTTTACTATGAGGCGAGAAAATCAAAGTTTAAAATCACGTAGCCTCGATTATCATTGTTGCCGCTGTTATAATAATCATCAAAGTTTCGATTATCCACTTTTACAGTTAATCATGAACAGCCGTGGAATCGCAGATTTCGCTCAAATATGTTGAAAATCGGAGCCATCCAGTGACGTCGAGTAGATAATGGTCTAGTCGAGTTAATAAATGTCTAATCAATAATTTATATAACATTTCAGGCCCAAAGAAAAACATCCAATAGGCAGATTTAGCTCTTGTATAATGTATGTTTATGTAACATCAAAGGCTAAAGAAAGACCAGCAAAAGGATGATTTAGCTGTTTCATGTTCAACCATTAAGATATCAGACTACCGATGCCATATCGAGAGTTGATTATGGTCCTGTCGAGCTAATAAATGTCTAATTAGCATTTAAGGCCAAAAGCAAAACCTGCAATAGACGGATTTAGATCTTGAATTATGTATATGTTTGACTTTATTTTCTTCATTAATAGCGAATCCCACGATATGTATTTTGACCAAAAGTCAAATTCCATAGTTTTGTTTTGCAGTGTTTATAAAAGGTCAGCTTCTCTAGAATTTAATTACGGTGAAGATATCGTCGGTATTTGTATGGTTTATCTTATATCTGATCCCTGCTGGGATGGTGCCATTTACTGGGTTAAAGTTATTCCACGAAAAGGTTGCACAGTACACACATGGGAATAATAACTTGATATGGAGCGACACGGAAAAACTGACGGGCTCTTGCCAGTGGCTTGGTTAAAGTAATTTCACGAAAAGGTTGCTCAATACACACATGAGAATAATAACTTGATATGGGGCGACATGGACAAACCCCCGCTTGTGTAATTAATTTGATATTTCGTAACAGGAACAACAGAAGCATTAGCCTTGCATTATTATGTCTTGTCGCAAGAGATGAGTGTTCCTGATGTTAATAGAATGATGTGGATTGGAGAGAGAGAGAGGGAAAGAGAGAGAAAGAGAGAGAGAGATGACCGGTCTTGTCTCAAGAGATGAATGTTCCTGATGTTGATATAATGGTGTGGATTGGAGCATGACATGATAGTTATATCACACAAGCACTGTAAAGCGTTAGAAACACCTGGTAACACTTCCTCTTTTCTTTGGCTCGGTGAAAAAGGTGCTGGATGATTAATTTGGGACATGACATGATAGTTATATTACACAAGCACTGTTAAGTGTTAGGAACACCTGATAACATTTCCTCTTTTATTTGGCCCAGTGAAGAAGGTGCTGGATGATTAATTTAGAGGTCCTAGGGTTCAGTCCCGGTATTGAAGATATTTTTCATTTTATTTTAGCGTGTCGTCCCCGTGTCAGTGATGCAGGGCGTATGGCCTGGTACCGGAACAGCGTCTAGTCTTTGGGGCGGGACGAAAAACCAAGGTCCAGTGCACACTAGGTAACTTCGGGACTAACATATGGTTTAATTTTATTTCAATAATTCGCTTGCGCGTAGGGGAGGAAACCGATGGACCCGGAGAAAACCCACGAGGTTGGGTGTGCTGTGAGTCTGTGGGGTTAACATTGCGTCATCAGTATAATACCCATATTTGAATTAAAATCACGAATTTGTCCTTAAACACCATTCGTTTTAGTACATGGAGGAAATGTGAAGATACGTCCACGTGTTTTTCCCTTTGTTGAGAAAATACCCATTTCACCATTTACCTTTAATGCATATACCACTGCACGTGACGAGTTGTAGACATGGTTTATTAATTAACCATAAAAAATAGTTCATTTTGGGACAAACATATTATGATTACATTTTATTTTATTTCAGGTAGTGGTCTAGAGTGCCGCGCTTCGACCTCTAGCTGGCCGGCCACCTCTGGCTTGTGGCTGTCGCTTTGAGCCCTGGTGTGAGCGTACGAGGCATTGAGATAGGGGCGCCTTCTCACCCTCGTGGGTTTCCTCCGGGCATCCCGGTTTCCTCCCACTGCTGAAGACTACTACGTGCAAGCGAATTATTTAAATAAAATTAAACCATATGTTAGTCTGAAATGACCTAGTTGTGTTGAGTTCACGTTAAATCCCATTTCTCTCTCTTCAATAAGTCCCGTGGTTGTTGGGGCCTTAAGCAATGGGGGGGGGGCGCAGAACCCTGAGAAAACCCACAAGGTTGAGTAGGCGAGTCTGGTCCTTGTCACTTACAAGCGGGGAATCGAAACCACACCAGGTGACTCAATGACAGCACGCGCTAACCACCCCGTCCTTCTCACCAGTAGTAGGGCAAGGATAGTTAACGAGTCAGGGAAGATGCTCTCTGAACCATCACGTTTCCACTGATATTTATGTAATGCAGGTCAGCAAATACTTAAAATTTTACTATTTTACTGCTCGGGTAGAAAACGTGGACTATAAATCAAGTGTGATATACTCTTTGTCGATTTCCATCCATTTGGGGGTTTTGTACGTAAATGTAAAAGTGTACACCTTTGTTCGTCAAATTCAAATGACTAGACATTGTTCGTAGCCAAAAGACAGCGAAAATTGACAAAATCTAACTTGAGACCCTACATGCAAGCGAATTATTGAAAAAAATAGAACCATATGTTAGTCCCGAAATGACTTAGTCTATGTTTAGTGGACGTACCCCCCCCCCCTCTCTCCCTCTCTCTCTCTCTCATACTGCAGTAGTTCTGAAATCTGTTTTCAACAATATGTCCTGTTTCTTTAAGTTTAAGATTAGCCCAGCTGGTACAGATAAATTGAACGCTAAACCCCGTTGTATTCTTGTACCCGCAACACTTAGATAAAAAATCCTAGGAATATTGTTCACTAAAATAAGAATTTATCGCAACTTAAAAATAGACAGATTAAAACAGATTAAGTGGCTTGTTTACTACGCTAAGCGTTTATGAACTGCTCCAACGTTCAAATAACTAAAATAGCGAATGAGAGTTATTGCTGATAGTTACATCTATTATCAGCCGAACACACGTCATTAAATACATAAAAATATCCCATTATAAAACTTCCCCTACAAACTTTTATAAAAACATCCTAAGAATAAAGTTTACTTTGTCTTTTTCATACTCTTAAAATGAGAATTTGTCACATCTTAAAAATAGACAAATGAAATAAAACAGATTAAGTGGTTTGTTTACTACGGTAAGCGTTTATGGATTGACGTATATTTTTTCTGATAGTTACGTCTATTATCAGTACAACACACGTCATTAAATACATAATAACCCCATTATAAAACTCCCTCTACAACCTTTAAAAAAACGATGAAAGAAACGGAAGAATATCTGTCAGGAACATTGATCACAAAATAACAAAAAAAATACCAATTTAAGACACTTTGTCTTCCGATGTTTTTCATATAAAAACAACTCATCAAAATCACAGTAATATGAATTATTATAAAGAACAGAACTAGTAAAGGTTATCTATAGGGTTGCTTGTTCCATCATAAAGCTATTATTTTCTTCCCTGGACACAGAATTGGTCCGTATGGTTTATAAGTGTATAAATAACTTGTAAATGATTGCTTCTTTCCATGATAAAGCTATTATGTTCTTCCCTGAACAACGAATTGGTCCGTATGGCAAATTTGATAATAGAAAACATCAATGTAATTTTATTTTTTATCACGTTAAACACACAATGCAAGACTTTTTCTCCGATATTAAACTAATTTCCCATAACACTCCCAAGACCCGGTTATACGGAGGCACCTGGGTGCTGTTCAATTAACGGGGCCTTTAAATCTGTCTGCTAGAGTTATCTACCTTTTGTAATAGTCAGGGCCCTGCACATTTTAGCGCATATGACGTCATATGTGGGTTAGGGTAAGGGTTAGGACCTGATGAATTCGTCAATTTATCGAGATGTAAACCGGGTAAGCTCTAACCCTAACCCTGGGCCAAGCCCAACCCTTACCCACATCTGACGTCATAATATGTGCAGGACCGTCTCCGGCACAAAATAGTTACAATCGAGTGAAAAGCGGGATTTCGGGCTACAGCTCATGCGTCGACCACAACCAACAGATGAAGCATATCCGTTGTGTTTAATTACGTCACGATTTTACTCACACCACATCCGTTTTCAGAACAAACGGACTGTATTCTTCTTCGCTCAATTGAAATTCCTGTCAATTTCGGGACGTTCCGGATTTACAATGGAGCGTATCGATGTACGAGACTAAACACCATGTCAGCAGTACTTCCGGTCTGAAAGATTATCCGTTGGTACTTCCGGTCGGAAATTGCGTTTGACCACTATAATTATGAGTAGAGGAGAGGTTAAATCAAATGAAATAAGATTCAACGTCTTAGTTTCCTGCAATAAAACGGTCTGATGAGCTCGGCAATTCGTCAAATTGTGTGCAGTGGGCAGCGGTGCTATGAACTATTTTTCTTCCTATTTTCCCCTGTTCATCAAGGACCTTTCACTATTTTACCCGGGCATTACAACCTGCGAACGAACGAGAGACTGTCAGTTGTTTACTCGGTTTTTCGTCCTACAGTAATGGGACAATGCTAACATCCATATGTTATCATAAGGTCTGTCATTGGGTCAACTGGAATGGTTTCGAATTCCCGGTTGTACGTGACAAGAAGTAGGGTCGCCTGTCCAACCTCGTGGGTTTTCCCCGCCTACTTCGGTTTCCTCCTATTGCTGAAAACTCATATTATAGAGCTTGTTCCTTCACCAAACAGATCACAAGCAAATTCCAAATCTTAGTAGGAACTTAATTGTAAATGTTTGCAAGTGAAATCAAATGAAACTGATTTTAACTTCTAACTGAACTGTACCTACCGGGTACCGCAGTGATTGTATCTTCTAACTGTTCTGTACCTACCGGGTAGCTAAGTGATTAAGACGCTGGCTCGCTAACCTGGAGGTCCCGTGTTCTATACCTGCATTGGTCGAGAAAGTTCATTAAGATCCCCAGACATGGTTTTGCCTTCTCGGTGATGCAGGACAGATGATCATCAGACATGATTCCGGCAAGGAACAGCTACAGTCGTTCGGATGGAACGAAAACCCGAGTTTCCGTGCACACATCGGCAAGTAAAATAATCTCTGACAGTTGAAATTCGATATGAGAGTTGTAGCGTCGCTGTCTAAGAAAAATGTCCCTCAGAGCACACTATGGTTCATATTCGTCTTCATTGGCCCGGTTGGAGAAGAACAGTATGGCGTTAAACCCCATTTTTTTAATTTTCTTATCCATCCCTAATCCATTTCCCTCGCCACTGCCATGTAAACACCTCTACGTGAATTAACTTTAACTGTTGTCCCTATTCCTCCGCCACGGCCATGACAATTGTTCTAGGTGATTTAACATTAACTGTTGCTCCTGCCGTGAAAATTGTTCTACGTGATTTAACATCAACTGTTGAAAGGTAGACGATTTACGAGATCCGTTAAATTAAACCAGTCTGCTGTTGTATTGAACTCATTGAGAGAAGATATTGTTATGACAGAACCAGTCATCAATGAACGGGGTTGGCACCTTGTAATCGTTGAGGGCTCCTATCGTTGATCCTTCGCTCGTGTTAAGAATTAGTTTAATAATCTACAGAGACCATTAGATAATCGACCCGTAGAGTGAAAGCTGACATATTTAGTGTTCGGAGTGGGTTAGGGTTAGATAATCGACAACGTAGCGTGGAAGCTGACATATTTAGTGTCCAGAGTGGGTTAGGATTGGAGTTAGATAATCAGCCCGTAGAGAGGAAGCTGACATATTTAGTGTTCGGGGAGGGTTAGGGTTAGGGGTAGATAATCCATCCGTAGAGTGGAAGCTGACATATTTAGTGTCCAGAGTGGGTTAGGATTGGGGTTAGATAATCAGCCCGTAGAGAGGAAGCTGACATATTTAGTGTCCAGAGTGGGTTGTGGTCGGGGTTAGATAATCGACCCGTAGAGTGAAAGCTGACATATTTAGTGTTCGGGGAGGTTTAGGGTTAGGGGTAGATAATCGACCCGTAGAGGGGAAGCTGACATATTTAGTGTTCGGAGAGGGTTAGGGTTAGGGGTAGATAATCGACCCGTAGAGGGGAAGCTGACATATTTAGTGTTCGGAGTGGGTTGTGGTCGGGGTTAGATAATCGACCCGTAGAGTGAAAGCTGACATATTTAGTGTTCGGGGAGGTTTAGGGTTAGGGGTAGATAATCGACCCGTAGAGGGGAAGCTGACATATTTAGTGTTCGGAGAGGGTTAGGGTTAGATAATCGACCCGTAGAGTGAAAGCAGACATATTTAGATCTGTGTTTAGTGTTAACTCTTATCGTTTCCTGGTAACGAACACAAACAGACAAGCGGGGTTTGAATCAATAGATTTTACACGTACGTTTCACAGCCAATGGCAACCAGCAAGAGCGAAGGGGTGGGTGTGTGCGTGTGTGTGTAGAGGAGGGGGTTGGTGTAAATGTACACTCAGTCATTTCGGGACTAACATATGATTCAAATTTTTTACAATGATTCGCTTGCCCGTAGGGTTAGGAGGAAACCGGGTGGCCCGAGAAAACCAAGATTAAAACCGCTGTAAATAATGAAACTGATGACCCTCCACGCTGTCTATACATTAATCTCGATGTAATTTGAAATGAAAAGCGAGGTAAATGTAGAACGCGGTGAGTCCGTGTTATACAACACACTAGTCATTCGGCCAGTGAAGAAATATTATTCTGTACAACTGGTTAACAAGCCCCCGCTACAACATGAACCGAAGAACTTCAACCTATCGGCATAACCTCTTGCAAAGCTATTAACCACATCTATCAAGCTACGCTATTCTAAATTTACCTTTAAATTATTTCGAAGCATAAAAGAGTTGTGTTGAAACATAGAATTTCTCCGGTATGTTTTTATATATCTCGTGGTAATAAATCACGGAACTCGTAGCTGATAGTAACTTAAATCATTCACTACAGAACAACTGTAGCTGATATATATCGCTACAAAACTGTTTTATTGGTCGTAGCTGTATGTTCAACATCTTCCTAAAGTTGTTACTTTTAAGGCGAAAACCAAATAGACAATATTATTTCTGAAACGAGTTCTGTTTATCCGAGGTAATTTTATTGTAAATGGGTCCGATTATATTCTCTATTAACAACTCCTAAAGGTCAGTAAGAATTAACCACCATCTCTACCCGGCTTTATTCCTTAGTCTACTGGATGGTCCACTAGGATATCCTTAATACTCCGAGTAATGAGGAAATTACTTGTGCATTAGCAATGTTTTAATAGACAACGGTCTTTGTTCAAGAAACAAACATTAGATTCCCTGTGGTCAACATATATTATATTACGTATGGTGGTCAGGGAATATATTATATTACGTATGGTGGTCAGGGAATGTATTATATTACGTATGGTGGTCAGGGAATATTGGCTGAAGGCAATGATTGATATTCAAGGATTTGACAATTCATCAATTATAGACCAAATACATGTAATAGGATGTGTTGTAAGGTATTATTATAGAATCATTAAATGTAATAGGATATTTAATCATGCTAATATATATTGTTGTATGATATTATTCATCAATGTTTAATAAGGTGTATATATACTGCTGTAAGGTGCTATTATAGACCCATTAAATGTAATATGATGCTTAATATTATTGTATGGTGTTATTAAAGGGGCATTATAGAAGATACACATGACCAAACAATTGAAAATCTTCTTATAACATCAATAGTCACACCGCATAACTCCTGCATATCGTGATATTTAATTCTGTTCTTTTTTTTTCATTATCTAGGGATCCTTGCTTGTTAAAAACCTAAGAAGTTTTACAAGTGTGTCTTATACTTGGTAAGAATTCATATATTTTAAAGTTCTCTACCACTGATTGTCAGGTCATTTATAAGTTTCACTGTCTATATACAATATTTATTGATACCATGAAAATTTAACAGACCAATGATCAGGATCTAACATTCATTACCAGCTAGTTGATACGTCTACATATTTACAAGTGGCCATTACACTCGCTCGCCCTTGGTCGATTGGGGTAACAGTTTCACTATACAGAAGTACGACCCAGTATAACGATGATACCTTGTGGTACGTATCCAATATAGCGCTGGCACACTATCCAGGAGGTCTCGAGTTTGATGCCCGTGCTTTATCATATTCTCCGATTAACCAATGTCAGGATTACAATCAAAATCTACCAATCAATAGAAATTTGCATTTAAATTCTAAATGATCTTGATATGAAATTTTATTGGTAGGGAATAATTTATAAATATCTGACAACCAAATTTATATCTTAATTCTAATTGATCTTATATTTACACCCCAACAACTTATCTTATTTAAATGTTATTATTCACGCAACAGAGGTCGTTAGCCGGTAAACGAAGACGGAATCGTTTAATCGTTCCATGATTTAATCGCCAAGGGTTTAATTTGGTGTCAATATTCACAACTCAAAAACCAGAAATGGCGGCCCTATTTAAATCGTATCAATCACGCAACCACCCCCTCCATGCATCTATTAGCGGCTGTCTTGGGTGAACTGAGAACAACAACAAACCTAAGATCGAGATAAACGAAAATTTTATAACCCAGACCATAGTATGTTATTACCTTTTATAACTACAGCTACATGTACAAGCAGGAGTATGGAAATTACAGCAAACATTTGACATCGAGATGCATAACAATATCTAACTACATGTCTTACTCGCTTTTTAATGTAACATATCAATAACAAGGCTACATGTATATTAATATTCCTCTTTTCTTAACGGCATTCAATACAAAACTTCCAACATTTTCTATACACTCATCATTATTCATTTATATATTAATTTGAATTAAATCAGTTATATGAGGTTTGATGAATGGTGAAAGGTATTGATGTCTCAAATTATCATAAAATGGACAATACAATAAGAAATGTTCTTCATCTTCTACTAATAGAAGGTTGCAGTTTTTACAAACTATCTTATTACGATCAATAAAGGGTTTACTGTATTTTGCATTTTCAACTTCCAGTTTATGTGCACTAAGTGTAAATTCACTGAGTGCGATATATACACTCTGTACCGGAGAATTGAGAAACCGTAAATGACAATCTCGTCTCGTGACGCCTTCCACAAGAATTATATGTGTATTCGCAATTGGCTGCCTAAAATGTTTTCAATTTGATAACAAAAAAGAAAAGACAGGCGTCAATCGTCTAAACAGAAACTGCGTAGCCAGTATTTGTGAGTCGGAAAGATGAAATCGACTCTTAATTAAACTCCGTTAACACATTAACGAAGACCTCACTACTAGTTTACTACGCGCAAACATGCCATATAGCGTGGTGAGATCGCGTTGAAATAAACAAAAACAATGTATGTGTGAACAATAACGCACAATATTACAGAAATTGTCACCCCTTTCTCGGTTCTCAGTACTATTACATGATTACATCACCCCATACATCTTCGGTACGCTCTTGTCGAACTCCCTTTACGCCCTCGTGACGCTACACCAGGTCTCCACCGCACTCAACCAGGTTGTCGCCATTCTCTAGAAGACTGTGTCACGCTGGTACTAATTATCGTTCATAATCTTTTTCTGGTCAGTCACCAGAGTGCACTGAATGTCATTACCAATATTGAGTTGGATTCAGACTTCATTAGAAACACGAGACGAAGCCAGAATAAGACATGCCATTTGTTTATTTCCTCAGCTGTAATCCGTTGTTTGTGTGTCGGATATTACAAGCTTTACGTCGGCCTCACTCGTCAAGAGGGCAGTAAATTCCGCTGATTGTCGTTTTAAAGTTCCGTTTTGTAGCTACTAGTGTGATAATCGCTACCGAGTGTAGCGGGGTATAATTTGCTATTTTTCAGTTTGTCCGTTTGGTTGTTTGATCTTGTTATTAAATTAATGGGATTTCGAGTTTTATTTTATAAAGTTAAAAGAGTAAAAAAAGATGTTATGGGTTGTGGTGCATATAAGTTGCTATTGTAGTTATACTTTTGAAGTTTTGGTCTTAGTTTTGTAGGAACTAGGATTTGATTTTTATGGTTTGGTGGAATTTGTTCTTTGTCCTTAGTTAAAAATATTGAGAGGAGTATTCTTGTATTCTGATTGGTTATTTGAGTGGCGCATTTTATTAAAAGATTTGAATCAGTATCTTTTCTCTCTCTTCATTTTCTGGTTTATTGTTCCCGAGTTACACAGCCCATTTCCACAAACTGGTAAGACACTTATATTACATTTAACTTTAACATACATGTGACTTGATTGTGTGAAATCAAGTGTGTAGAATGAATGATTCTATATTTTGATTTTATATGAAATAATTCATATACTTTATCCAAAGTGGAAGTTAATCATTGAGTTTACTTCGACATGATCTGAATTGTACAGACTTGAATTAGTTTAGTATAGAATGTATTTTTGTTATTTCAGGGCATGTTGTTTTGCACCTGATTATTATGTCGTTCATGTGATGTCATACTGGTGATTCATCAATAAGCAATGACCGCGTTCGTTCATTGTAACTTTGTAGTAATATGATATGTGATATTTATATAAACTTTTTAAACCATCTTGAGTTATTCCCTCTCCTCACCCTATCCCGAACACCCGAAGCAGCGAGTCTAAATTTTCTTAGGCGCCGTATATAGCTGCGACACGAGCTACAGACGAATTTGTGTTATATTAGATACACGTAAAGCTACCGGTACGAAGGTCATATTGTGGGAGTGGATGTCAATCTGGCGTGTCGCAAATGTGATATAATATTAACATTTGTTAGCTCACATGGTTTTATTCTAGTATCAATTAATAATTAAACTTTTGAGTAGACTACAATGATGACGTATTGTTTTTGGTGGTAGTTATATCTATTATCAGTAGAACACACGTCATTACAATGATGACGTATTATTATTGCTGGTAGTTATATCTATTATCAGTCGAACACACGTCATTACAATTAATGACGTATTATTACTATTGCTGGTAATGATGACATATTATTGTTGCTGGTAATGATAACGTATTATTATTGTTGCTGGTAATGATGACGTATTATTATTGTTGCTGGTAATGATAACGTATTATTATTGTTGCTGGTAATGATGACGTATTATTATTGTTGCTGGTAATGATGACGTATTATTATTGTTGCTGGTAATGATGACGTATTATTATTGTTGCTGGTAATGATGACGTATTATTATTACTGGTAATGATGACGTATTATTATTGTTGCTGGTAATGATGACGTATTATTATTGTTGCTGGTAATGATGACGTATTATTATTACTGGTAGTTACATCTGTTATCAATAGAACACACGTCATTAAATATACAATAATGTCCCAGTATAAAACTTCCACTATAACCTTTTAAAACAAGGATAAAATAAACTGAAGAATATCTGCCAGGAACATTGATCACAAAATAACAAAAATAATTACTGTGGTAAGAGGATTATCTGCAGTTTTTGTTCAGGGATGAAATAAACAGAAGAATATCTGCCAGGAACATTGAACACAAAATAATGCTTTATCTGTCGATTTCTTTTATATAAAAACAACTCATCAAAATCACACTAATATGAACTTTAAATCCTTCGATACAGTGGTAGGATTATCTATAGTTTTTATTCAAATAAATTGAGTAATATAATACAATATGGAACAGTATTGATGTTCAATAGATACCATGATTAATACCAATTACCAATATAAAAATAGATACCATGATTAATACCAATCACGAACATAAAATAAATATCGTTTTTGTTCACATAAATTGATTAATTTGAAACATCATTTATAAATAACATGATTAACACTAATTATAATCAGATGAGTTTAAATTGAACCCCATCATATTAAACATGGCATTTGGAGTTCGATATTAGAGTGGGCCGTAGTGTCTTTGTCTGGGTCAAATTTTCCTTAAAACAAACCGCATTGCAATGTCTGTCCCCATTAGCACAGTCAGAGCAGAACATCAATATCCCTTGGGACGCACCACGATATAATGGGCATGAGTTTCGCCCTTTGCGATATAGTTTAAACTACATTTCATTCAGGGCTGGTTATTTGCCTATTACCTGCTTCGACCTTTCATGAATCTGCGTGGAATCCTTGTTATTTACTGACCGCAAAAATCCGTGATGCTAAATGTTGAATTCGGAACTCGATATAAGAGAAGGTCGCAGTGCCGCTGTCTGGGTCAAATCTCCTCATAGGACACAATATTGCGTATGCCTGTCTTCATTAGCACAGTCGGGGTAGAACAAATAATATTCATTGGGACGCATTACAAGACATATGATCTGTTTTCAGAATAATCGGCAGGAGTTTTACTCTTGTCGACGTAGTTGAAGGTAAACTTAATTCAGGACAGATCATGTGTCTATTAACTGCTTGGATCTGGTCTCAACGTACGGTGAAGTTACACAAAGTATCTGACCTTTGAACTCTACTGATTATTAAAGAACGGTATAAATATTCAACATTATAATTATGTTACCACTCACTCGTCAATGATAGTTTTTAAGACATCTACTAACGTTATATCAAATCAGGTATAATTCCTAGAATGAATGACACATATTCCAACAATGATCGTTGATATAGACCAAATCAGGTATAACACCTAATATGTACATTATAGATTGCATTTATGACCAATAATAGGCTTAATCAGGTACAACACCTAATATGGACATTATGGATTACATACATGGTTAACCTTTTGGAATATCAGACTATTATCATTTATATTAAAAAATCAAGACCGGGGAACGGAAAAATAATTACTATGGATATTGTTCCGATGAGTTACACTGAATCTGTCAAACACAATAGTTAGTAAAAGCTTCCAGCATTTTATAATAGTAGAGAATGTTTTATCATTACAGAATTATTATGCTCGATCTGAATTGTTAAAAAGTTTTTCCATTTATAAATTGACATTTACGGAACTGACGGATGTTGCTCCCGGCATATTAAACAATTTCACGCTTCATTCACAAACTGTATAGATGATTATAAGCGACAGTGATTTAATTTACTGGTTTATATAGGACCTATGTATACCTTTAAACCAGCGTTTCTCAACCTTTTCTCACCGTTCACCCCTAAATTAATTCCCAGCCGACCCATTTACCCCCCTCCCCCTCGAGTTTTGAGGAGGTTACTGACCATCGTCCACCGAGGAGGGTTTGGGCGGATCTCCCCCAGGAAATTTTTGGAAATTGGAGCCTGCAAACGTGATTTCCAGCCATTTCAGACCCTCTTCCAGACGTTTCAGAGGAACTTGAAAATGGCCCTTTTCTACAGAAGCCATCCGACATGAACCACAAATCCTTGCACGGGCCTGCACCCCCTGACCACAAAACAATATTGAATATGGAATAAATACGGATCGAAATTAAGATTCAATGAACACTAAATTTATATTTTAATGAAAACTGTTGTTTCCAGTTCAGTGCGAAATTTGCTCCTGGTGATTGTCACATATGACCATTTTTAAAGTTACATTGGGAGTGTGGTCATTCATCCCCCGGACGCGAGCCATTCCCCCCTTGGGGGTGAATTCATCCCAGGTTGAGAAACGCTGCTTTAAACACTGGCTATCGTCGCAATATAAAAAAATTAAAGTTATACAAACAACCAAGTCAAGTTAAAGCTAGAGTATGAGAGGGAAAGAGAGAGAGGGAGGGGGAGTTATAGGATTTAACGACCACTCCATACAAACCAGGTTTTGTTGGGACTAACACACGGTTAAATTTTATTTCAATAATTCGCTTGCGCGTAGGAGTCTTTAGCAATTGGAGGGAATCAGAGAATCCAGAGAAAATCCACGAGGTTGAAAAGGCGACTCCATTTGTTTCTCACTTGTCATGTACAGGCGGGAAATAGAAACCACACCACTTGCCTCAGTGACAGACCTTATGATGCATTGTACACATGTTAACCATTCGGCCACTTTATGGTCATCTTCAAACTCAATGCCCCTCTCACAAATCGCATCATTTCTCAAACACAACCCATCAAACCATACATTCTTACATTAAACTAAGCCCCGTTTTCCAGATAAATCGATGAAGAATACTGCAAGCACCGATTTTCAAAATCATTCTGCATATTCACAAATCAGTATGTTCAATGCTGATTACTGACGAAAATCATTCTGGCTAATTCAAGTAAATTGATCCTGGATCATGGGGCGAGTCGTACATGTCCCGAGTGTGTAATGATGCAGGCTTCACTTAAAATAGCGTCTTATCGTTTATTAGTTCAACCTTGTTCGTAGAAGTAGAAAGCGTCATAAATACTAGTAGAGATAATGTAAGTCTTCTCCAGAGACAATCGCCATTAATTAATGACTATAAGTAGTACAATCTTCTGCAACGTCAATGGACACAGGTCGCCGTTATTTATTCCCTCGCGAGACTAGTATTAACTTTAAGGTTGGTGGGGAAATCTTTGACCAAACATTAACCAGTGGATACTAAGTACGATGTGTGCAGTGTCACCAATGCTATTGGCATTGTAAAGTGCATATGCCCATCGAAAGATACACCCACATAAGTACTGTATATTTTTATGGCTATTCGTACTAAAGAAAAACCTTGGTCGAAAGTACTCAGCTGAAAATGTATTAGTTTTTTATGAATTGTTTACAGTTACAAATTGTGTGTGTGTGTTTTGTTTACCACTGCTTGTCGTGTAAATTGTACACGGGTAGCAGTCCATTTGCTGATTACACTATTTTGTTTGAATACACTTTTTTGCCTATAACGTTTTTAGGATTCTTTCTTATGGTTTGGATTGTTCGTACTTGGTATTTATTTTATTGTTATATACGGCAGGGTTGGGCTGAAAGGGGGCATGCTGCATGACGTTAGATCGAAGACGGCCTAGCGGAAGTGTTTGTTTGGGTTACGATTACGTATTGAGTGTGTTTTTATTGAGGGCGATCTGTCATACCCTCCGTCCTGCACTACTTGCAAGGGGAAATTCCGCTAAAAATTCGACTGCTCTACCAGTGATAGAGCATCAAAAACAAAGTGCAACATAACAAAGTGTATGGGCTTACCTGTCAACCTTGAAACCCCTTTATGTGCTTCCGGTATTACTTGTTTCAGATTTGCGTTAACCCACAGATCTTGGCATATATGCGTATTGTAGCAATATAAAGTGATCAGTGAACAGATAGCAACTGAACTGTTGTGTGGGTCGCCCTTTATTTTTTATGTTTGAGTTTTGTTTTAGGTCCAACTGACGAATTGTGAATATTTTAAAGTCGTAAAACTTTTTCAGTTGGTAGATCTAAGACAGTACTGAACCTCTCACCTCAATCTATATTCTACACTTGAGTGATTGAAGTCAAGTTTAAAGGTGCTACATCTCTCATATTTGGCATCTAGAAATTGACACAAATGGGTCGTAACGCATATAATAATGTAAAATAAATGTATATAAACTGATTTATGGGTTTGTTGTTCTTTTTTACCAAATAATTACACAAAAGTAAAAGTTTAAGCAAAACAAAACATATATTATTAGGCCCCATCTGGCAAAATAGTTACATCACTTGATAACGTCATCTAATTAGAGCAATCAGTGAAGCGTGTGTAGAGAATTAAACCGGTACAGTTTGCCGACAAGAAACAAACTGGAAGTGGGATCGGCTTAACTTTCCACGTCATATTTATTTCACAAATTGAAAACCAGTATGGCGGCTGGGGGTGTTAACATTTTTTTATTGAATTATTTCGGTATTTTTGTTACCGGAGTTCACCTTTAATGTCTCAAATGATTGATTTGACCGAAATACTAAACAGAAATCATGAAATTTATACGCCAAAGTCTATTTTTCAAACAACGGAATGACTTAACTCACTGTGGTGAATCGATTCATCGATCCTGTACAGCACGTTCATTAATAACTCGTCCGCATCAAAGAGTAATAAAGACAAGTAAAAACGAAATGTTGAACTTTAAAAACGTAATTGGACCTGCGCTAAAAAGAGTAGTAAAGACAAGTCAAAACGAGATTTTGAACTATAAAAATGAAACGAAATTGGATCTGTGCTTTAATCAGATTGCGTTAATAAGCAGCTTCAGGGCGCCTTGTTTTAAATTATTTACAGAATTTTCTTTGAAAAAGATTCCTTGTTAGAGTTTTCTGGAATCTTTTTAACGATGGACACAGTTTATTCTTGTTGATTTTTATTGAATTTAATATTGCGCCCCTTTTCCCCTGCTCAGCTACATTAGAAAATAGTGCCGGTAGTGTGTTTTATCCTTTATCATCGGATGTAACGAAAAACTGAGGCCCCGTGTACTCATTGGCGTGCACGTAAAGGATCCCTTGGCAGTTGGAATTCGATATAAGAGTAAGCCGTATTGTCGCTGCCCGGGCATAACAAAATCCCCTCATAGCACACTATATGGCGTATGCCCGTCTTCATTAGCCCAATCGGAGCGGAACAGTCGGACGTTAAATCCCATTTCGTTTTATTTCATTTCAAAGTGCGAGATTGAATCACAGTGTATTCGTATTAATTCATAATAAAAATTGACGTCAAATGGAGAGTTGGATTTCTTTCTCTGAATATCTCATTGGGTTTGTATGCCTACTAAATTTGGAGACAAGAACCTGCCCCCCACCCCTTGCAAACATTAGCAGATGCGCACCTGTACCTGGTTGCCCCCCACCTGCAAACATTCGCGGATCTGCCCCTATACACATACACGTGTGCTTATCACAATGTTGTGTGCTATGAATGGACTTATCACAATGGTGTCAGCTATGAATGGACTTACGACAATGGTGTGTGCTATGAATGGACTTATCACAATGGTGTGTGCTATGAATGGACTTATCACACTGGTGTGTGCTATGAATGGACTTATCACAATGGTGTGTGCTATACATGGACTTATCACAATGGTGTGTGCTATGAATAGACTTACCACAATGTTGTGTGCTATGAATGGACTTTTTCGTCCCATCCGAACGGGGGGTTAGGATGGCCTATAGCTGGCCGGCCACCTCTGGCTTGCGGCTGTGGTTTCGACCCTGGTGTGGTTGTATGTGGCATGGAGATAGGGGCGCCTTGTCAACCTCGTACTCCGGTTTCCTCCCACTGCTAAAGACCCCTACGCGCATGCGAATTATTAAAAATAAAAATTTTAAAAAAAATTTGCTAGTCCCGAAATGAACTAGTTGCGAAGCGAACTGCAGACAAACGGCATGAGCTGACAGCGATATCGTCAGCCTCTTTATTGTCTGGAGCGTAGAACGCGCGTTTCGGAGTACTTATTATCGAATTCTGAAGATGAGAAAAAACATTAATAACTACCTTACATGAAATCAATTTCAACCCTCGTAAAAATCCAAACATCCGATGTTCAGAACTAATAGAGTCAGTATTACAAATCGTACAGGAAGTAAAACGGAAAATCTCTATTGAAGATCAATTGACTTTAAAAACCTTTTCCTTTCTACTCGATAAAGATAAACCGTTCAATGATAACGATGGTATAACTACAAATGATTCGGATATAATTTCCAATAAATGTATTCAGGTTTCGACTCATCGATTGATAAGGGGGGGAGGGGTGTTACTGATTATAATAAAAAAAACGGATCTGGGATGATTACTACCGGTAAATTCAAAGGAAGATGATGCCGATATAATTACCAACCGAGCAGTAACATTTAGTATATAACCAACCCAAGTATACCTAATTGGGATGTCCTTCGCCGATAACGTCAAAGGTAGATAAAGCCGATAAAATTATTACCAACCGAGTTATAACAATTAGTAAATAACCAACCCTCCTAATTCTTGTAATCATATTTCATAAAATAAACAAAGAGATTTGTTAGACGAATTATCAAAACTGGCTGGATGAATTGTAAGGGTGATATATCTATGGCGATATTTTAATAGCATGACAATTAATTTGAATTAATTGATCAATCTGATTGAAATACTGATCCATATTTCGCTTCGTTGTTTTATACTTTCGTGGTCCCGAAAAGACCTGGTTGTGTTGACTGGACGTTAAACCCGATTTCTCTCTCTCCCTCTGTCTTTATACCTCCGATGGCCTACACTACATGAAAATTTGACCAGTTGTACTGGAAGGTCTTGTTAGACATTGATTAATCAATCAATCAAGGTCGACGTGTCTTGTATAGAACGCGCAGTAAATGACCGTCACATCAACCCGAAAGACAGTTATATAAAATCTTTATTCAGGCATGACATCGGGGCTTTAATTGAAATTTTATTCTGACTTGATGGAAGTTTAATTTTATTTGATGACAGACTGGCTAATAAAAGCTGGGTACTCATTGCATCAAGTGAAGTGGTTTAGATTATCCACTTGTACGTGACAAGAAGTCGGATCGCCTGTCTTACCTGGCCATTTTTTTCTAGGTCCTCCGGTTCCATTTCATTGCTAACGAATGAATTAAATGGCGAATTAATGAATTAAAATATAACCATGCGACAAGAAGTCGGATCGCCTGTCTAACCTCGTCATTATTTCTAGGTCCCCCGGTTTCATTTCAATGCGAACGAATGAATTAAATGGCGAATTAATGAAATAAAAAAACCCACATGTATTCGTCCCGGATTGGCCTAGCGAATTGGTGTCGAGTGGGCGTTTGACCGCATTTCTCTCTCTGGCTCTTATTTTCTTCGTATTCCTTTGTGTTGAAATAATTATAGAAGTTGATGTAAATTGATAATATTGTGTCAAGTAATGGCTTGTTACTTTCATTAATATGCCTTTATTAGGTCAATTCAACAGTTCCATGCTCAGCTCCTTTAATGATTTTCAATCACACGGAATGAAGCTGATCCTCGAGCTACAAGGAACTTATTCTTATTTTCATTTATCTGCCTTTGTTAGGTCAATTTAAGAGTTCCTTAAATAATTATCAATCAGCTATTATGAAAAGAACCAATTCGACGATTATTTGTCTAGAAGGGGGTTTTAAGCAGAAATCTAAAGGGCGTCTATGAGTTGAAGACCGGACAGCGGCTATGGAAATTAGTTGACTGGGGGTTTTCATCCGGCGCCAAGCCAAGCTAGGACCATAGCACAAGCTAATTACGGAGTCTTTAACTATAAGAAGTTTTGTACTTGATATGTTAGGGCCTGACAAGAACAGCAGTTTAGTCGTTCGGATGGGACGAAAATCCGAGGTCCCGTAAACACATTGGCGTGCACGTAAAGATTCCCTGGCAGATGGAATTAGATATAAGGGTAGGCCGTAGCGCCGCTGCCCGGGCAAAGTTTCGTCTGATGGTTTGGATTGTTCGTACTGGGTTTTATTTTATTACTGTATGGCGTATGCCCATTCTTTATTAGCCCAGTTTAGGAGCAAAACAGTAGGACGTTAAACCCCATTTCATTTCATTTACATGATAATTTTTGAGGAACAGTAAAAGTTATAAAAAAAGAACCAATATCGTATCATATCACACAGTAGACCTTCTGGAAACCTTAACTCATCTGACCAACAAGTCAGATTATTAGGAAATAATTCAAAATAAAGTCGACATAAGACATTGAAGATTATATTTACAATATATTACAATAACGATAGTATCAATTCATTTCTGCATAAGTTGTGTCCGTGTGACTGTATCTATCTCTTTGGTGTTTTACGTCTGCTTCCACTTAAGTGATATCGCAGTAAACCGTGTGACTGTCCCTTTAATCTATACTTATAGAGCGTTTAACTTTAGTCTGCCAACTTAGCTTTTTAGTCAATCAGGGCGTTTTCAGGCCAAACGTCATTTGTTTCATTGTCGCCATTGTTATATCATTATATGCATTCTCGAAGTCACGTCTTAATCATGTCTATGTATTTGAGCCTCAATCATTTTGAAACGGGATGATCATTAATTCCAGGTAGCATTTTATCTTTGTAATACATTCTCAAGTGTTTTACCGCTGTCGTAGTCAACTTATCATAATAGCGTCCTAATGCTCTAGAACTCTCGCACGATCATTTTTCCATGAAGAGTGTCATTTGTGTCATACTCAAACGGCGTGCGATATTTTCTTGAGTTATTATTTATGTTAAGTCCCTACATTTGTATGCACATTTCCCCGTGAGTTTAGTCAATGTTCTTATTGTAAATTTACGGTTCGTTTAATCAATTGTTTGATCTGTACACGCCTGTATAAACTGAGTCATTTTCGCATTGATTGTGCTAATAAAAGAACAGGTTATTACCCTTTAGTTTAGTCGTTTCAATACTTCAAGCCAAGGCCAATATTATATTGTCATTGTCTTATGATTGTAATTTTTGTCTTGTAGAATAAAGCTATATGTATCAACGTCTTTGATGATATTACGTATTTAAAGAGGTCCTCATCCACTGCCACATAGTCCCTGCATCTGATTCACTCCAAAATTGTTTCTGAAATTATCACCACAATCTATCGTCTATAGGAGGCTTCAAGTGTTGTTAATCAGAGTAACAGTCGTCAAGATGTCAGTCCAAGGTCAAGATAAAGAAGTCGACATAGATTAAGAAAATCCATCGCCAATTAATAATGGTGAAGAGCAAGACGTTGAAGAGAAAGTCACATATATTTAACGTCAAAGAAAACAGCTCAACTTGTTCCATAAATCGTGTTCAATCTTATATTAGAATGGGGAAAGCAATAGTTCGAGGTCTAACGAGAGAAATGAAACAAGTTAAGATTGAACATGAGCAGTGTCCTTTTGTTCATGGTGAAATAAATGACCACATCGACTTAAATGCGGAACATCAACGGCTATATCATTGGGAAGCAGAACTAAACAATGATTTTGTTTAGTATTGACGATATAGGTAATGAGCATTTGAAAGTCCTGACCGAGCAGATCAAGCAGCTGTCAATGGAGAGATTCGGTTACCCCTTTGTCAGACACATTAGCAACTGTCAGTGTCGATCCGTTGCCTGAAAATCGCTAGACTAAGTCTATAGAAGAAGACAGTAACACGTCAAGGAAGCCCGCTGATTCCTGATGCATTTGATGGCGATTCAGAACACTATATAGAATTCATACAACGATTTGAAGTGCACGTACATGACAAGAGACATCTTACTGACAAGACACGCCTTACACACTTACAAATTTACTTGTCAGGTGACGCAAAAAGGGTCTTATAAGGTATTGGCCTTTCGGGCAATATGCACGTTACTGCGTTAAAAACTCTTAAGCATCAATTTGGGGATCCGAGCCGGTTCGTGTTCGACCCAGCGCTTAAATCTGGGGGAGTTTCACTAAACTAATTTCTACTTAAAGGACCTTGCCTCATAGGTGACCTTTACGCCATACTTCTTAGATTTAGAGAAGAGCCATTCGGAATAGTAGGAAACAGTTCAAAAATGTTCCTGCAAGTCTTGCTGCCCGAGCACGATAGCCAAGTCCATCGCTATTTATGGAGAAACTTAGTAGTCTCTAAGAAACATGACGTGTATCGCTTACTTCGTGTTACATTCGGAGTCAAGTCATCACCTGATATGGCCACAGAACAAAAATCAGAGTATCCTCAACTCGCGTCAATACCTGAGAATAACAGATATATGGATGATTTTACAGTCACTGAGAATGAAGCCAGGCAACGAATGAATGAGGTCGACAAACTTTTAGATTCAGGAAAGTTCACGGTCAAGGAGTGGTATCGTTCGTATCAATTATCCGACGTCAACCTAGATGGTAAAAATTATTTGAAAACCCTTGGATTAGGATAGAACCCGATCAGGGACATTCTGAAATTCACGGTCAAGCCAGTTCATATCGAATTATTTAAGAAACATATCGTCTTGTCAAAGATGTCTACACTATTTGACTCTTTGGGTCTAGATAATTCTGTTACAGTTAAGATGAGGATGGCCATGCAAGACGTATGGAGAAAAAAAGAATTAGACTGAAATGATAAATTACCAGAAGGAGACTGTCGCTGTCGAATTTAGTCCATTCCCTTTGACGAGATTGTCGTTTCCAGGAAGTGTCAAGCCTCCAGACGCATATGGTCAATCAGAACTAGACGTATTTTTTGATGCGAGCACCAGAGCATTTGGCGACGTAATATTTATGGTTTGGTCAACAATGTCCGGTAACATCAAGTTAGTCGCATCAATGGTCCGAGTATCACCCATGTGTCAGTCTACAATCCCACGTCTGGAATTGATGGGAGAACTTGTCGGATGTCGAGGAGTACAGTGAGTCACATTCAATGGTCCGAGTATCACCCATGTGTCAGTCTACAATCCCACGTCTGGAATTGATGGGAGAACTTGTCGGATGTCGAGGAGTACAGTGAGTCACATCAATGGTCCGAGTATCACCCATGTGTCAGTCTACAATCCCACGTCTGGAATTGATGGGAGAACTTGTCGGATGTCGAGGAGTACAGTGAGTCACATTCAATGGTCCGAGTATCACCCATGTGTCAGTCTACAATCCCACGTCTGGAATTGATGGGAGAACTTGTCGGATGTCGAGGAGTACAGTGAGTCACATCAATGGTCCGAGTATCACCCATGTGTCAGTCTACAATCCCACGTCTGGAATTGATGGGAGAACTTGTCGGATGTCGAGGAGTACAGTGAGTCACATTCAATGGTCTGAGTATCACCCATGTGTCAGTCTACAATCCCACGTCTGGAATTGATGGGAGAACTTGTCGGATGTCGAGGAGTACAGTGAGTCACATCAATGGTCCGAGTATCACCCATGTGTCAGTCTACAATCCCACGTCTGAAATTGATGGGAGAACTTGTCGGATGTCGAGGAGTACAGTGAGTCACATTCAATGGTCCGAGTATCACCCATGTGTCAGTCTACAATCCCACGTCTGGAATTGATGGGAGAACTTGTCGGATGTCGAGGAGTACAGTGAGTCACATTCAATGGTCCGAGTATCACCCATGTGTCAGTCTACAATCCCACGTCTGGAATTGATGGGAGAACTTGTCGGATGTCGAGGAGTACAGTGAGTCACATTCAATGGTCCGAGTATCACCCATGTGTCAGTCTACAATCCCACGTCTGGAATTGATGGGAGAACTTGTCGGATGTCGAGGAGTACAGTGAGTCACATTCAATGGTCCGAGTATCACCCATGTGTCAGTCTACAATCCCACGTCTGGAATTGATGGGAGAACTTGTCGGATGTCGAGGAGTACAGTGAGTCACATCAATGGTCCGAGTATCACCCATGTGTCAGTCTACAATCCCACGTCTGGAATTGATGGGAGAACTTGTCGGATGTCGAGGAGTACAGTGAGTCACATCAATGGTCCGAGTATCACCCATGTGTCAGTCTACAATCCCACGTCTGAAATTGATGGGAGAACTTGTCGGATGTCGAGGAGTACAGTGAGTCACATTCAATGGTCCGAGTATCACCCATGTGTCAGTCTACAATCCCACGTCTGGAATTGATGGGAGAACTTGTCGGATGTCGAGGAGTACAGTGAGTCACATTCAATGGTCCGAGTATCACCCATGTGTCAGTCTACAATCCCACGTCTGGAATTGATGAGAGAACTTGTCGGATGTCGACTTGCCAAGACTGTTGTCGATGAACTGAGATCTAAACCTGGTCAAGTATTAATTTACATTGGTTAACATCTGAGCCTGTCACATGAAGCCCTTCTTCGGAGTTCGTGACTGTTGTCGATGATCTGGGATCTAAACCTGGTCAAGTATTAATTTGATTAGATTCTCATGTCGTTCTACATTGGTTAACATCTGAGCCTGTCACATGAAGCCCTTCTTCGGAGTTCGTGACTGTTGTTGATAAACTGAGATCTAACCCTGGTCAAGTATTAATTTGATAAGATTTTCATGTCGTTCTACATTGGTTAAAATCTGAGACTGTCAATATGAAGCCCTTCGTCGGAGTTCGTGTCACCGTAATCCAGTCCACCTGGGAAGCCTCCACCTTTAAGTATGCGCCTACAGCGTTAAACCCAGTTGATGATGTTAGCAGAGGTATAACAGTCGACAAAATGCAGGAATTTGTGAACGGTCCTCAATTTCTCAAAAGTCAACCATCATAATCGCCTACAGAACGACTTTCACAACCAGTCGTCGAAGAAAGTGAAATAAGAAAAGTAAAACCACTTTTCGTAACTGTCAAGTAAACACGTTTAATGGAACCAGAGAATTTCTCAGATGTGTGACGTGATTAAGGAAAGAACATTTAACTTGACCTCAACAGAGTGATGAATGGTTTATTGTGGCGTATTAAAATACCCATCACGTAAAAATGACAAACTGCTTTTAATCTTGTAACTAAATACTCCAAACAGACCGCTACGTAAAGATGTACAAACTGTTTTTAATTTCGTAACAAAATACTCCCTACAGACCATCACATAAAGATGACAACCTTTTTTTGATGGCGTAACAAAATACTCCCAACAGACCATCACGTAAATCTGATTATTTTATTAAATAAAGATGACAAACTGTTTTTATTATCTGATTATTTTATTACTGATATTATCATTCACCATGTGTTATCTACCGATGGTAAAGGACGTCGTGAAGATCTGGCGGTCATTTCGATATTTTTCTTTCTTTCAACTCTAAATAAAACATGCATTATGCAAGAGCTAAATATGCTTATTGCAGATCTTTCTTTAGGCCTGAAATGTTGGACATCTGACAACATTTGTGGCATTGGATATAATAACAAAGGAAATGAAATGAAATGGGGATTAACGTCCTACTGTCATTAACCTAACCTGGGCGGACATACGCCATGCAGTGTGCTATGAGGGAAATTTTGCCCGGGCAGCGGCGCTACGGACTACTCTTATATCAAAGTTCCAACTGCCAAGTCATATTTTACGTACACGCCAATGTGTACACGGGACCTCGGTTTTTCGTTTCACCCGAATGACTAGACAGCTGTATTTGTTAGGCCCTTCGAATAACAAAGGACTGTGGCTGAGGTTTAACGTCCGCTCAACACAAACTAACGGTTCAGTAGTTGTTAAGCAGTTGTAGGGAACCGAAAAACACAATGGACCCACATGACCTGAATCAAAGACATGCCATCACAAACCCACCAAACAGGTACCCGACACATGACCTGAATCAATGACATGCCGTATGGAATAGAGGGCATCACGAACACACCAAACCTGGTGCCAAGCAGCGGCGGCATAATCCCTGTCTCTGCTGTACCATGGGAACCAATTAACCTGTTTATTGTGCGGCGAACTGCTACAAACCAGGCCACTGATTCCAATAATGTCCAATAATGTTTCAATAATTCTATTACTTCATGTAGTAAATCGTGTTATGTTGTTTTATAGGGCCGACATAACTCAATAAAGTTTGTCTACAGCAGATAATACAATCACATGAAAGATGGTCATAAAAAATATTCTACATTGTTGTTAATGTCTTGACGATGTTAAATTATTCCCCCTTTTACAAAGAAACTAATTTTTTTCAACATATTGCCAATTGCTTAGCAGTATTGGACTGAGGGGATAAATCATAACGGCTAGTATTGGGTCAACTAGCGTAGTTTTATTCCCCGGTTGTACGTGACAAGGTCGCCTTTGTGTATTTATTACCCCGAGCTTAACGAAGTTAGGGAGTGCCGGTGTCTGATTTACTTACAGACTTGGCTGGCTGAAGTCAAATGTATGGAAAACCCCCGAGGCTACTCATACATCGGGATCGAACCTGGTTCACCCTGGTTGGAGAGCCAGTCGTGTCGCCATTTTCAATAAAGCTATGGCCATAAATAATATTTATATTCATATGAAAATAAAAAGATTTAATTCTCGCCTGAATATAACATTCTCATTTGACTAGAATAAAATGATATGAAAATAAAAAATGTAATTCTACCTTGAATTGGCTACGAAATAAATAAGTGTCTCCTCTGAATGGACGATTCTCGTTTAATTCTAACTTTAATAGACTGTAAGTGACTCGTCTGAATATACGATTTTAATTTGACTAGAATAAAATTATCCATATTATTTAGTAGTGAACGAGACCTCGAGCTGAATAAGACCCAAAGCTGAATATCAATTGTATTTTGGGTCGTTTTACCTTCTAGACTAGACCAGTAAGTGTTCCTTAATAAACCCTTTTTAAACTAACTAGACACTTTTATTCCTGAAACTGCTTCCATCTTTTCTGGTAGAAATTACACACGTGGCATGAAAGCAGTGGAAACATGAACAATATGTAAATAATTTCAAGGGGATGTCTGAAACTACGGAAGCCTCCTGGTGCCCAGAATACTTTTTTTTTTTAGCGTAATTGTAACTTGTATGAAATCCTCCGCCCTTACAGTCCGAGGAAGAGAGAACAATATAACTGGTCTACCATGAGGTGAATTACTGTGTTTTGTGCGTCTGGTCAGATCAAGATTCCAGAGTTTAACTAATCCATCTAATTCCCCCTACAAATTGAAAACAAAAAACAGGGCCATGTTCAAAGGGCGACTACAGGATTTTGTTTTGGGGGTGGGAAAAGGGGGATGGGTCAAGGGGATTATCCTACCCCTGCTGCTGGAGGCTAGGATTTTTTTCTTGAAATGGTGCATTCTGAAGAATATCCTAAATAAATATGTAGCGGTTGTTTCGTTAATGAATATAAGCGGTTACATTTCAGCTATGTGTTCACCTCAAAATTATAAACCTCATTTTTCCGAGGATTGGGGGGGGGGGGGACCCCATGCAACGATCAGCGAATACGTTAATATAAGCTGATCATGTGACACTAGATATTCACTTTGTTATTGTCATCGCCCGGCGAGATTATGTGTGCCTATCATGGTTCTGCCTTTACACTGTCCAATCATTCTTGTGTGTACTGAAATATTAGAAAACACCAGTTGTTTCAGAGGAATTCGAACGATGGATCACCGATATTCAAAGGGGTTTGTTTCTGCTACACCACGGAGCCAGAATTGGATAAGAGCCTTGTCCAAAAAGTCACCGTTAAAACATCCCAAATTTTTCAGATTTACAAACAGATCCATCCAATGCTATATATTCTGTTTCCTTAAAATCCCCACCATTGTTCAATTCTTTGATTGTGGGTGCTAGGGCCTGTTAAGAAAAAAACTTTTAGCATACTGATCTTGCCCGTCTCGTCTCAGGAATAGTTGCCTCTGTTTCATATGATTATTTTCGGTACCTTTGTCAGTCTGTACTCTGCTAGGACAACCATTGTTTTGTTTAATGCACCCCATAAAGTATCATGCTACAAGTTTAGGGTTACTATTGGTGATATGAGCTTCAAGCCAAAGAACATATCTTGAGAAGCCATCAATAATAATAATAATAATAATAACTTTATTTTCTGAGGGAACATATTTAGTACATGAGTTCTAATTTTCAACATGTCCCTCCTACTCTATAAAACTAGCAACTACACAGTCATAATATTTACAAGGTATCAATCGCCCCATTAATACATATGCCATATGGTTTAATTTGTCATATCCATCTACGTGCCATAGAAAGTTAGGTCCTAAATTCGTGTACACTCTTCTGGTTAACCGCCTCCGTTTACGTTGTTCAACTGCATCGTGTGCAATAATTGATAGTAATATCCCGACAGTCTCCCTTGTCACAACCCAACCCCCTTGCAAAATTTCAAATGCATGATTTGATAACAATGCAAACTGCCAGACTTATTACACTCATCAACGAGAAAAAGTGCAATTTCCATTACCGAAGAGTAGTTCAAAAGTCGAATCAATCCAAGCCTTTTCAAGCACCGTTTGAGTGTACGCATACATATCACTCCACCATTCGTCTTTGCAAGACTACCGAGAATGTCTTATAACCTAGTCCTAACCAAAAAATAGACTCTGATAAGTTCATCCATAATTATACCACCAAGCGCGAAGAGATACACTTAAATACTACCGTTTTACTTGATTAGGAGATAAAAAGTCCTAATTTGGAGATATGAAACTCCATAGAATAAATTGTAATAACACAGTTAAGTCAAGAATTACCTTATTTCTATGATAAGCAAACCCCTCTATTTTATCGCGTCTCATGTTCTAATGATTCAAACATGGTTAAATGGACAATAAACTCCCTCTTAATACGTAACAGGAAGTGTTTATCTTCTAATTGATGCTTGCTACCAGGTGATTGTTATAATGATATTGGAAATATCGCTATAATACAGACCATGTGTCGACTAATAATTAGGTAACCCAGCCTACCTACATGTATTTAAATATCGCCATAACACAGACCATGTGTCGACTAATAATTAGGTAACCCAGCCTACCTACATGTATTTAAATATCGCTATAATACAGACCATGTATCGACTAATAATTAGGTAACCCAGCCTACCTACGTGTATTTAAATATCGCTATAATACAGACCATGTGTCGACTAATAATTAGGTAACCCAGTCTACCTACGTGTATTTAAAAAAAGACATTTCCTTTAAGATAGATTTATCATGGTTTATGGCGATGTTAATAGATAGTCGTTTGTTTTCGTAAAATAATTCAACTACGTAATATGAACCTGAATAAAACTATACGTTCGTGACAATATTACATCAAAATCGTACATTTCAAAAATAAAATGTTAGTTTCTAAGCAATAAGGCGAATTGTTTATTACATCAAAATCGTATTCATGTCAAATTTAGTTTCTAGTTGCTTGGATTAATTTCTCTTTTGGACAGTCACAGGAAACACGAACCTCAAACCAATCGATTGTAAAGCATTGAATTCAGATTCGAGTTGTAAATTAAATGAATGAATGAAATCTAATCCAATATACGATTTATTGTGCAAGAGAATAAATATAAATTTAGGAATATGTTTGAAAGGAAAGTACATCCATTCAAGGAGTAATATGGTGCAATATCAATGATCAAAGGAAATAGGATTTATTTTTTGACTCTAATAAAATTATCCCGGTGTAATATCAATACTCATAGGAAATCCAATTATCCGCAATCTGCTTAAAGTACAGATCTATATTTCGTTTTGATTTTTTATACTTTATATGGTCTAGACTACATGAAAATCTGACGGTTGTAGTAGGGGTTCACTTTTTTGACCCTATGACGTCAGACATTGATAAATCAACTAGCGTTGACGTTTCTAGTGGTTTATAATAATAATAATAATAATATCAGTATTTGTATAACACGTAAACACTACTTCAACCGTTTCACAGATTTGTTCTTGATGTCAATATCACACCGGAATTTCAAAAAGTTTTGAGTTTGATCTTAAAGACAGAAAGAGATGACTTTCGACGTATTTGTAATGGGAGCTAGTTTCAGAGGAATGGCGCTTGGTATGAAAATGCACGTTTTCCAGTCTCGGGTGTTACACGAGGTATCTTTAATAAGTGTTTATCTAATGAACGTAAATTTCGGCTTGTAGTGTAAGGAACTATCATATCTTGAATGTGGCAGAAATGCTGTCAAATCGTCCTTTCCCAGTGAGTAATATGGCGGCCGAGTTCTGAACATATTGTAGCTTCTTTGAGGTTTTCTGGAAGTAAATATAGGAGAGCATTAGATGTTATGAAAGCATGTACGAGTCTTTCTAAATTATCTTTGTTTAAATACTTTTTGATCTTGCTGATATTATGGAGATTGAAGAAGGATGTGTAACGTACTGCCTGAACATGTTCTTTAAAACTGAAGTTGGAATTAATAACCGCTCCAATATTTTTGGCCTTTGCTGACTGAATGATCACCTTTATGTCAAAGTTAGTTGATATTTTCAGACCGAACTTTGTTTGTTCCTTTTTGGTACCAATGATTAAAAATTCAGTTTTTTTTCGGGATTTAGCTTCAGAAAATGATTTGTCAACAGTTTTAGTTTTGATTATTCCTCCTTCTCCCAGGATACTTAAAACTAAGAAACAAGAATATAACTTTACAGTCAGTTTTATCTAAAAGTATAAAAATAAAACCTACCGAGTGGTTTCTAATAAAAACAAAATAAGTGAATTTTTATCTTCACTGAAAAAATGTTCTTGTGTACAATCGACGCTTTATCGCTGTTTTTGTAGTTGTCGATGCTAGCTAGTGATTTTTATAATGATATTGGACATATCGGTCAACATTTATAGCTAGGATAACTTTTTTTGGCTATAATTCAATACTACTTAATCTTGGTACAACCCAGCTCCCCTATTTAAAAAAAAGACATTTCCTTTTAAGATAGATTTAAGTGTGATAGTCGATATGTTAACCTTGGTTCATGACCATGTCAATAAATAAACCCTTTTAAGATAGACCAGTCCTACTATTGTGACGGGGTTGATATTGAGAAAAAACATGGTGGCACTTTTAATTCAGTTAAGTCTGAACAAAATACAACCCTTACGTGAAATATATTTTAAGCCGTAAATAATTACAACGGTTGGATGACGGCCAGGGGAGAATCAACGAGTAAAACAGCTACCAGAAACATCCCCGGCTGACACCGGGATCGAACCCGCCACATCTTGGTGAGTGAGTCAAACTGGACTGATTCACTTTCACTGCAACGAGCATGTAAACTGGTTTCCTTCATTTATATATCTCATTTCAACATGGTAACCGAACTGTCTGACAGTTGTTGTTAACCCTTCGGGAATTTTAAAAATGTGACAAATTACAGATAGGTGGCTGGGACATTAGTAATCCATTCTATTTTTGTTTAGGAGGGTGGGGTGAGGGTATCCGAATGGTTAGTGCTTACATGTTGTATTATAAGGTCTATCATTGCGTTGACTGATGTGGTTTCGATTCCTCCAGTTGTATTGACAAGGAGTAGGGTCGCCTACCAACCTTGTATGTTTTTTTTAGGGTATTCTGGTTTCCTCCCACTGATAAAGACCCAAACGCCAAAGCAAATTATTGAAATAAAATTGTACTATATGTTAGTCCCCGCCCGAATGACCTTGTTCGTGTTGAGTGGACGTTAAGCGGAATCTCTGTCTTTCCCTATCTCTCTTTCTTTCTCTAGATGTTAAATCACCAACCACAAATCGTATTTAAATCTGTTATACATCCAGAAAGTCCGATGACATCAAGAGTTGATTATGGTCTTGGTAAGTTAATTAATGTCCAATAAACAATTCATTTACGTTATAAAGAAAGATCTGCAATAATTGGCAGATTAAGCTCTTGCATAATTCCTATTCTAAGCGTAGTATTTAATTAAGAAATACTCATTGGCCATAAGTTTTAAATTTGCGCTATACGCGTGTTCCTGGTATTTAAAATAATGCCCGAATTAAATTCTTCTTCTGCTATTAGTACCTACAATACGGGGGTTGTTTCGGCGAAAGAGGCACTTTACTCTTATAAACCAAAAAATATTATTCTAAATAATTATACAGACGAATTCCATAGCGTAAATAAAAGTTATTCTACGAGTAGACTTCAATCAGCGTGAATGAATGAACGAACGAATCAAAAAGTGAATGAATGACGAACCAAAGCATGGATGAATGAATGAATTAATAAATAACACATACAGTATTTAAGTCGGTTGGTTGCTGTACAAACATGAAGACATGTGTTCGTGCTATAATTTGTAATACTTGAGGGTAAGAACTTGAGAACTTCGAAAGGTTGTCGGAATGGATTAGGGTAGAATAAGTATCTCTTCAACACAATATTTCGTCCATTTTTGTTTGGTGTCTAACGAATGAGATAATGACGACGGACATACGCCAAAGACAGGCATACGCCAAATGGTAGTTATGAGAGAGAGAGAGAGAGGGAGAGAGAGAGAGACTAAAATATGATCCAATTTTATTACAATATTTCGCTTTCTCGCCAGTAAGCCAGCGTCTTATCCACTTCGACACCGTGACTCGGTTGAGACAGACGCATGGTTACAAATGTTATAGGAGAAAGTTTGCCCGGACATTGGCGTTTCAGCTAAATTGTTTTGGTTTGGCAACTGTCAAGCATTTTATTAATGTCAGACCATTCGAAGGACTAGAGGCGCTACCAGGCGACAGCCTTTGACTACAATTGTTTTAAGTTTGAACTTCGATGTGTCTTTCAATCCGAACAACAAGGCCCTCTATCTTGTACAGCCGGAACACAGGGATCGAACCATTGAACCTTATGATTAGCTAGTGAGACAACACCATCTCCACTCAGCCGCCGTGACCACAACTTAATGATCTATTCTCGTCTGTCGTCTCTGATTAAAATATTAAGCTGTTTACATCCGTTACAGTTCTGGCCCAGGTTCTAAAAGCATGCTCAGACATAAGTTAAGAATTTACTCAACTTTCATTCAGAAACAAAAATCTTTGCATATATATTCTTGTTAATGTATTTGATGCATAAAGAGCTACATTTTTGTTCAGATATGGTGAAGTTGAGTAAATTCATAGCTTAAGTCTGAGAAAACATTAAGTCTAGAGTCATTAAACAGACTATTTGTCACAAAAACATTGCAGATATGTTATAATGCTTTAGAAGTATTTGTTAATTATATACTTATGAAATATAAGTAGTTACTAAGTAGTATAATAAACATAGTCTTAAACATATTATTTACCAATAAAAATAGTTTCCTAAATTGTTACAAGCTGATGAAAGCCTTAGCTGAAAATAACATAATCAAAAAACTCAGTAATTATTTTACAACACGGTTATGTAAACAAACAACAATCACGAGAAAGCCGAATGAAAAAGCCGATGATAAATCTGGAATATGGTTAATAATATACTTACTGATATAGCGATCAACAAACGGAGTAGATAATTAACTTCAGTCATAATTTGTCGACGGTTTAATTGATTCGTTAGTGAGCCAGAATATGAGCCGATGGATTTCTAATTAAATGTATCTAGTACATTAAGCTGTGAACCAAAGAATACGATTTCTACCACGTGTGGATCACATGGTTGTTCTAGTGAATGCCGCTTGGACTTTCCGTTGCGCCTTCCACCTACGCCTGTGTAGTCAGATTAGTGAAGTGTCTACAGCTGGCTAGCAATTATATAAATGTCAGTGTTAAAGGACATTTCAACTTTATTTCAAGGTATAAGTTCTCTCCTAATTTGATTAAACATTCCATATTCCATACGCGGGTATCAAGTATCATCTGTTTTGCGATGTGACTTACTAGAGATCTGGCCCCAAATTCACAAAGCATTCTCAGACTAAAGTTAATAATTAACGACTTTCAATTACCGTACTCAAGATCTTGAGTTAAACTGAAGGCTGATGCTAAACTTTGGTGTTAACAGCCGCTTGCATCTATCATTTCGTGTAAAATAAATGTTTATTCATAATATGTAAATTATCATGGTACAGGCATTCATGTTCGATATGACTCTCATTTACGTGTCATAGGTTTTAATCTTAATATAAAGTAGAAAGTCCCATGTGGACTCAGTACACCGCTAGTTTGTCGGTGTAAAAGGAATTGAAATAGAAAAGGGAGTCGGGTCGGACAAGATCGTCCATAAATATATATTGTTCACACAGACTAGGAGACTGCGTTAAATATATAAAAAATGCGTAAATGTATGTACATTAAAAGACGTTTTTAACCCTAACCCTATCATCATCTGAGTTTGGAGTGGACATTAAATGCTAATTTTTGTTTAATAATCTGTTTTCGCCTGTTCCCCCAGTTTCCTCCCACTGCTGAAGACCCCTACGCGCAAGCGAAATTATTGAAATAAAATTAAACCATATGTTCATCCCAAAATGACCTAGTTTGTGTCGATTGGACGTTACCCCCCTCCCTCGTTTCTGGGTAACTAGAGTAACGTGTATGGGCACTGTAATGCTAATTTTCATTTAATAATCTTGTACTGAAATCTTTTTATGAAATGAACTCCGCACATGTATATAATTGAGTTTCAGCTTTAATGTCTTTACAATATTTCGGTCAATTCCAGAGTCTTTGGTCGGTTCATTAAATAATATAGATGATAACGTTTGTCTTGACTCTCCAGGTATCGAAACAAGTAATCGACACATGTTCAAAATTAACGTGTCAATAATTAACTACATACCTGGATTCCGTCTACACGTGCATATAGTCATATTACCTGTTTGTAACATAACACTGACAGGATACTAAAAATACCCAGAATAAAGATACCCCGAGTCGTTTAAGTAGGTTGTTGTAACTCCATACTAATAATATCCCGGTTAAAAAAAAATCGAGATTAACGCAGATTTGCTAGTTAAGGGGGGGGGGGTTATAGCAAAAGCGAATTTGGGCAAGGCGTATATTACGAAATGAAATGACATGGGGTTTAACGTCATGTGTCTGACTTCTCCGCATTTACAGAGTTAATTAAGACAAGCTTGTAGCAAATGAGGTAAATTTAGTCTGGACCACAGCTTTTCCGTCTTCCATTGAATTCCCACTGTCAAAGATGTTATGAAATAAGTTTAACGTCCTACTGTTCTGCTGTGAACTGGGCAAATGAAGAGGATATTTTCATGTTTATTGCACGGAGCGGACTTCCTTATAATTTCCACAGCTATGGCTTTTTCATAAATTGATACCCATTTTATATAATGGCTTCAGGAATATTTAAAAAAAAAATAATTCCGAATTGTTTTTTTAAATTATCTCACACACTTTTACATGTTGATAATTAATCAACCCGTGGAAATCAGTGTACCGAAAATCCTATTATGTTGCAGGCAAGTGAGACATCAATAATGATATTAAAATTACTGTGATTGCGGGTTTTTACAGGTGTCGGTAACACGGAAATATCCTATTTACCACTTTAATAATGGAATTTTATGGCGTTGTGAACTGAATATTGAGGAAGTAGACGTACCGATAATAACAGCATCATAATAATTGAATATTGAGGAAGTAGACGTACCGATAATAACAGCATCATAATAATTAAATATTGAGGAAGTAGACGTACCGATAATAACAGCATCATAATAATTGAATATTGAGGAAGTAGACGTACCGATAATAACAGCATCATAATAATTGAATATTGAGGAAGTAGAGGCACCGATATATCTTAATAATAACAGCATCATAATAATTGAATATTGAGGAAGTAGACGTACCGATAATAACAGCATCATAATAATTGAATATTGAGGAAGTAGACGTACCGATAATAACAGCATCATAATAATTGAATATTGAGGAAGAAGGCGTACCTTATACCTATGTTTCATATTGAAAACAACATCAATATTTAGGAAGTAGACGTACCGATAATAACAGCATCATAATAATTGAATATTGAGGAAGTAGACGTACCGATAATAACAGCATCATAATAATTGAATATTGAGGAAGTAGACGTACCGATAATAACAGCATCATAATAATTGAATATTGAGGAAGTAGACGTACCATATACCTATGTTTCATATTGATAGCAGCATCATAATAAGGTAGTCCGCCAATATTTAATGAAATGACCAACAGCTACTGATTAAACCTGTCATTTTATAATATATTAATATAACACAACAACATCACCAGGATGGAATATCGACAAGGGTCTATTGTTATAACAATATTTGGTAAAGTTCAACCCTTCAAATAATTTGATCGATTGTTATAGCCATCAATTTTAAGGTACAATTTATTATAGATTTGTGTATAGCTATGAATTATGGACATTATTTTATATAGATGGGTGTATATCTAACATTTATAGACGTCATTTCGTACTATGTGCTATACCCAAATAATAATAATAAACGTCTTCGTCAATAAATGAACGGTGTCGAAACGTAAATAAGGTGTCTTAGGGTTCACGTACACAACAGGGTATGGTTGTTATTTCTCTCTAGCCATTGCTATACTTAGACTGTAACTTGAGTTTTTGACGGAGTGTGTCCATTCTCTTCGCCCAATCAAATCTCCCTTAGTACAGTAAAATAAAGGGAATGTTCATGACTACCCCCTAATAACGAATCGCGGAAAACATATTGCTATTGCACTGCCGCCTACTAACGAAGGTGACCTCGCGGAAGACAAAAAAACTTGCTATTGGAATGAAAATTCCTTGACTCCGATCTGCGATATATATTCTATGAACGTTCCCGTTTGTACCAATACTTACTAGGCGATAATATTTATATATTCTGTGAAGAAAATCCGTGAATTATTGACATTTATGTTGTATGTTGTATTTCTATCCAGTTTTTCGAGTTTTTAGCATACATCCATTATGACCACCATTGGAACCCGTGCAAATGCTTGATTTTGTAGGGTCTAAAGATCCCTCGAGAGTAGGCCGTAGCGCCACTATCAGAAATCAATTTGCCTCATATCAACATGCATGGCGATTGCCGATCTTCTAGCAAAAAAGTAAGATATTAAACTCCATTTCATTTCATTAAGCAACTGTCAGAATTTATTGCCATAAGAATACCTGAAGAGCGAAATTCTAAAAGATAAAAAATGTTTCACTACGTTTGAAATAGGTCTAGTTGAAAATCATTTATCCGTTAGCAGTCAAGTGTCTTTATTATACTGATGGAGTGGAAAATCGTAAAACTAAAAGCCATGTTTTAAAAAAAGTTGTTGCATTATAATGTTGGAAGGTTGTGCTCTTTTAATCAAGTACTGTTTACAAATAGTTTAGTTTCCAGGTGCATTTTTAGAAGACACTCAAATATGCATACAAATATTTACACGGGCAAGTTGTTATCCAGTTTCAATACATCTTGGGTTTTTTCATGTTGAAATGAAATGTTGATTAACATCCAGGGGTTCTGTACCAATTGATGAAGACGGGAACGTTCAATTTGGTCGTGACTGATTCACTAGATGAATTGGTGAAGAAAACTATAGACGTTACAAGGGATACAGTGACAACTATTTCTAACAACTGGAAAGATCACCAAGTGCAGTGGTAATAGTTTCAGCTACATACAAAAATATTCAAAACAACGTTTTTACGAGAAACGTGTCACGATCGTGTTCCTTATTCTTGATCGTCAGATGGTGGAATGGGATGAGCTATCACAATGTGATCGTATTAATTCATAATAGAATTGACGTCATACGGGGTGTTGGACGGTATGAAAGTCTGAGTAATATGGAGACTTGGTGGCATCAAATTACCTGAACACGAGCCTGCCCCCACTGATTGAAGAATATATTAATATTGCATAAAGACATCTGACGTCAGTTATCTATTAGTATATTACACAATATCTGTTAACAGACAGCTTTATGGATGACACTTCTTGGGTTTAATAATTGAAACGTTTAATCTCTGCCCCCACCCCCACCCCCCCTCGCGGCCTCAATTTCTTAAACTTAGCCTGACCCTAGTGTGGTACCAGTGTCTACATTTAATTTAACTTAAGTAAGTTAATTGATTGAGACGACTTGGGTTCGATGGTGATAATATTTTGTTTAGGGTAAGTAGCAATACACAGTGTAATTGGATCATAACAACTCTGCTTTTTATTGGGGTAGAATGTTTAAACTTGGTGGAGATGTTCATTGGGTAAATGTCTTGATTGAATTCAGTGATTAACACCATTCCAGTAAATCTAAGCCGAGCTAAACAATTTCATTAGTGGATCGTGTAGGACAAGATAACTTTGATTCTAACTTATGGAAACTGATTTATAAATCTTTGTGGATAGATTCAATCTATCGTCATCAATAATTATTGTTCCCTTGGGGGTTGGATGTACTCATTGTATCATAAGGTCCGTCATTGAGTCAACTGGCGGGGTTTCGATTCTCCGATTGTGCGTGACAAGGAGTATGGTCGACTGTCCAACCTGCTAATTTCATACAGGTCTGTCGGTTTCCGCCACTGGTAAAGTCCCATACGTGCAAGAGTATTATTGAAAAAAAATTGAACCATACATTTGTCCCGAAATTACCTAGTCTGGGTTGAGTGGGCGTAAATCCACATCTCTCTCCCTCTTTATTATTCCCAATATAAATTTTGTTGTGTTCTTATTGTGCTCGAGCGCTAAATGTCACCCAGGGATTAAGTGCAGTTTGTTGTTGGATGTGATTAGTTAAAATGATTGTTTTTTTTAATATAAGATAACAGATCAGAGATATTCCCAAATAAAAAACACTGATATAAGATAACTTATCTGAGATATTCACAATAGATAACATTGGGTTTTACAAATTCGTTATCGTTTGAATAATATATGAATTATAAATTCATTTTCATCAGATAAATCTTTGCTTTTTAAAAAAAAATAAAAATAATAGCCTGTTAATTACCATGGTGAAAATTTCTTTTACTGTAGAAAAAAATCACTTGCGCGATAACATTTGTGTTTTTTTTTTTAAAAAGAATATAATAGCCCTTTAATTACCATGATCAAAATTTCCTGTACTTTAGAGCAACCATCAACTGCGCAATAACATTTTACGTCTGGAAATTCAAAAAATAATTATGTTGCTTGACTTGTGAATTTAGGTGGGTTGTGTGGAAACAAGAGATCGGTAAAAGGCCCAATGCAATTATGTTTTATTCTCTGTTGCATTGTTTTATAAATATATCTACCCCACCCCTATACAATAAATGACATGAACATCATGAAGTATATACATCAGATAACGTTGTATACAATGTGTACATTAGATGACGTTGTATACAACATGTACATTATACTAAGCAGTATTGATCAGATGACGTAGTATACATTATGACGTTGTACATAATATGTACATTAGATGACGTAGTATGAATTATGATGGCGTTGTATACCATATATACATAAGATGACGTGGTATACGTGTTGAACCGTATTTACATTAGATGACGTGGTATACATGACGTAGTATAGATGAGGAGGCATACAATATATACATAAGATGACGTGGTATACGTGGTGAACCGTATTTATATTGTATGGGGTATGCGTACAATAGTTGTCCCAGACTGGACTAACCCAAGCAACTTTTACAGACGGGTAGAACTTAGGACCCTTTGATTAGTGAGACAGCACCTTATTCACCGGACCACCGTGAACTATAGGATGTTAACTATGATGTAGTTTAACAAAAGCTGAAGAAACAAATATTATTGTAATCGTCCTCACTTACATCTTTATTAAACACCATTTTTTTTTGGTTAAATTACAACTAAACACAAATCAAAAACTCATTTTCAACAGGCTTTCAACAGACAACAAAACCTAACAGACCACGCAGAGGAAATCTTAATTGAAATGTAATGAACATTGTGTAAAACTGCGCAATTAAAAAAAAATGTTTAAAACTCGCCACACTGTCGCCAAATGCGTGTTTTATTGGATTTTATAATCATCAGAAGACCAGTAAACGTAATTACAGTGTTAACTGTTAAAATAATCATACAATATGACAGCATCACGATTTACAGGGGAATTGGGCTGATGGTATTTACTTTCATATCACGTTTTACTGGGAGGGGTGTTGTGATGTTATAATGTATGGTCTTATATCTTAACTCAAGGGTGATGGGTATTACGTCACGATTTATTGGTGTTAAGGTCTTACAACCCGATTCGAGGGGGAGGGGTATTACGTCACGATTGATGGGGGAAGAGTTATTACGTCATGATTTATGAGCGCCTGTCATGGAAATTTAATAAATATTTTGAGTTAATGTTAAATCGTGACATAAATTGATGACCGTAGAACGACGGTACTGCGGGTGTGAGATAATTAGTAATGATCGATTCAAGACCGTCAAACCATTGCGTGATCGAATATTTAAATATCTTGGTTCTAATGGAACGTTTCGGACGATCGCCACCCCTTCATCCGCCAAATTACACACTAGGGAACTTTTGAATTAGTTGCATATTTATGACCCTTGGAACATTTTCCACATCTTGACCTCAACAGTTCATTCGACAACAACTGATTTGATGATTTATCGGGAACTTTTTTTGGCGCACAATTTGAGTGATTCGTCTAAATACATGAATTTCTGAAGAAACGCCAGTGGCATTCAAAATGGCCGACAAGTTTTACCAGAGATAAACAAAGGGTTATCTTATCTGTGGGATCCAGATTGATAACCTCTGTGACGTCACGGATATTGAGGATTATATATAGAGACTACAATACGTAATATTACGTCATAAAATAAACAACCATTGCGACTACTGTACGTATTATTACGTACCCTGGAGAAATTGAAAGTTTCGGGCAAATTTTACCTTGACCTTTTGACATTTCTGATAGGGGACATAACTCTGGTTTGTTTATAACTATCCAGACGTTTTTTCGATCTTTTATTAAACGGCTAAAAGAATTGTTGATGAATTTTTAGCAGATCCGTCATTTTTGTAAAGCGATGACGACGTCGATATTGACTTAAAGCGGGATAGCGATGAATACGTCTGTTTTGACAGTGATGCAAGCAACAATGACTCGAGTAAAATGTAGACGACGATATCGCTAATGCTAATGTAAACAAATCTTTTCCCGATGTTTTTACGGCAAATTCTGAATCCCTTGTTGGAAACCGTATGATTTATAAAATCTGTTGCTATGGGAACCATAAAAATTTAGTCGTTCTCCCTCACTACCCGAACTTATTTTGTTTTATTCATACAATAGGAGTAAGTATGTGCACTACGTATGTCTATGAATGAATATCTGACAAATACCTATTAGAATGGTTTTTGATGGTTTTCATCAAATTACCAAAGCTATATTTTTGTAAAATTGGTTATATTTTTTTACTCATAACTTCTCACATTTTACAATTTTTATTGCTACTCTGATGTTGAAAAATTATTTTAACATATAGTTTGAATTTACATAGAGATTAAAGCTTTTTTAAAATTGTAATGTTTCACTTCACATTTTTCTCCTTTTTTCCCTGTTGTTGTCATGGTAACTGTTGGAATACCACTGAAGTGTTCATGTCCAAATTTGAGTATTTAGTTCATTGACCATTCTTAACCCCAAAAAACACAGTTTTCACATGCCATGCTCACTGGATATTTTACATTACCATGAAATGAAAATCAGAAGTAATTTAACCAAATTTTGCAAATTAATTGGATTCCATGGGTACTTTTCTATTTTGAAAAGTGTAGTCTGAAAGGGTTAACGTCCACTCAACACAACTAGGTCATTACGGGACTATGATGCTCTCTTAGTTCAGATAGTCGACCAATATCACTTTCTTTGAGAATTTGTGAGTCATGGGCGCCCCCTAGTCGTCCTACTGTTGCTGATTACGGGTTGAATGATTTACCCAGTACAACCCAATACACTTTCAAGAGTCTGGACTACAATTGTAGCTTCTTTGGGAATAACTTGATTACTAACCAATGCTAAAAATGTAAACATGCATCATTGTTACTTACTAAACCCATATAGTCACTATGTATATGAGTTTTCGGCGGCCATTTTGAAAAAGCGCCCTAGCGGGAAATGGCTCAAGATTTGGCCCGTTTACCTCATATATTCTTGTTCAGAATAAAAAAACTGGTCTAGAAAAACCACATGAGAATTTCTACCTCTCCAGGTGGCACCTCCCTCAATTTGAACACGGACTATATACTTTTTATTCAAATTAAGTCTGACTGCCTGTACAATAATAATGTTGACAACGATAATTTGATTAGATTGCCGTATTAAAATGAGATTTTCTTGAAAACTCTTTCACTATGTGCGGCTCGCTGACAACCGATTTAAGACGTATTATCCCATTATAAACAGATAAGTAACACATGTAAACTGACTGATGAATGTCAAAATAATATCTCAATCTTAATTGATTTAAACCATTGATATAAATCAGCAGCCAAATTATGATTTTAAAATTGACTGTAGACGTGATAAAACCTGTTAGTTGATGTAGATTGGGAATATTAATTATATTACTTGTAGATTGTAAACGTGATAAATCCTGTTATTTGTTGTAGATTGTGAATATTATTATATTACTTGGAGGTCGAGTTATGGACTTGCTCAGACATTAATAAATATGTCAGATTGTTCTGACCCACTTCCTTGAACTTTACTAGCCAGTGCAGGTTTGTCAGAATAATGGCGGGGGAAGGAAAGAGAGAGAGAGAAAGGGACACAGAGAGAGAAATGGGGTTTAACGTCCACTCGACACAAACTTGGTAATTTCGGGACTAACATTTGGTTTACTTGATTTCAATAATTCGCTTGCGCGTAGCGGTCTTTAGCAGTAGGAGGAACCCGTAGGACCTGTAGAAAACCCACGAGGTTGGACAGGCGACTCTACACCCTGCCACGCACAACGGGAGATTCGACACCACGCCAGTTGACTTAATGAGAGGCTTTATGATACAGTACTCGCACGCTAACCATTCAGCCACCCGACCCCTATAAATCTTATAAAAGTATCAGTCTTATAGCTTTGAGTAAATGAAGGATTTACGGAGACATCATCCCGTTAAAATGTGGCTGTTTAGGTCACATTTTGCTTACAAAAATGCATAAATTCTATCATAAAGCCAGCCATTGAGTCAACTGGCGTGGTTTCGATTCACCGGTTGTACATGAGAGAAAATATGAGTTATTTTTGGCTATAACAATAATGTTGGGGATAAACTGGTCGGATTAAAATTGTACAGAGTGCCAAAAGCTGTGCCAAGACGATCTATGTGGTTCTAAGCAATTAACAGAAAATATTCAAAATCTAATACTGATTGGGTACCATAGAGAAAGAAATGGGGGTTCACGTTCACTAGACACAAACAAGGTCATTCCAGGACCAACATATGTACAACCGGTGATTCCAAACCATGATACAGCGCGCGCACGCTAACCATTCACCTATCCAACAAACCTAACTTTTGGAAGGATAACATCAGCTAAGGTAATAACATTTCGTTCTGGATTCTTAGATCATATCGGACTTGGAATTGTTGTTCTTGGTGATCGTGAATTTTTGATACAGGATGAAATTGCATCTCGAGGGTTGGGTAAATTTGTAGTTACTAGGGTATGTGCTAATGTGCTTCCTGTTTTTGTACTATATATTTCAATCCCATGAAACAACCTAGCAACGTCCTTCATTTGCCTAGTATGCCACAGAAAAACCCAGTAACCCAATAGTCAAATCGATGGATAAGCTGGGGTTTAATATTTATTGATTACGTTTTCCTTTGTTTTCTCAAAATGAGAGAAAGGTGAGTTAATAGGTTTTGCCTTTAGACGGAAGAACCTGACGTCATTCCATCATTTACTAAAGGAAAACAACAATTAAGTGCTAAATAGGTTGAAACCAGTAGAAAAAGAAGCCGCGTCTGAATACATGTGGAGTGATTGATGGAAAGACTAAAAACACGTTAAAATCTTATCCGGTTGTATGGCATTAAATATGGTACCTCATGCAGACACCATTATTACAGTATGCTCTGCCATTGTCAACATGCATCCTAATTTAGAACATAATTAGGAGATAAAAAAGAAGACTGAAGATTAAAGGAGCTTAATCGCAAACATTTGGGTTCTAGAAATTGACGAAAGTGGATCGCAACGCATATAATACTGTAATATGAATGTATATAAACTGATTTAAATAAATGGTTTCCGTTTTCACTCCAATTTCAAATCAGTTATGTTGGGCGAAATAAGCCAATTAGTTTCAATCCAGTCCAATTTGTTAGCACCTGGTTATTCCAGACTACATATGCCGCGTGATACAATGCAATGTGTCTAGCCTCGCCCCCGAGTCTCTCAATAAAACTAGGGCTGAAGCGGATTATGGTACACGACTCGTGTGTACCAATGTTAGAAAGATTATTCTATCTGAAATATCGGATATCAGAAGCTCATCTTTTCACCATACGTTTACACCATCAATGTTGATTTAAATTGACCAATAATTCGTGTTTTCGGTGTCGAAGATTTTTGAGGATTTTAAGTTACGGACTTAGGTCCTTTAAGTGTAAATTTAAAGCCAACAAAAATGTTGTCAAATATATAAATATAATGAAGGTGTTAGTTTTTTTTTTGCATCTAATGCAAAACCATTTTTCATGCGTTTACATTTAAGTGTCATTATCACAGCGATTACCACAACACATCTCTATATGTACCAATTACTGGGTCTATATTATTATCATTATATGGAGCCAGCACAGACTTGCCAATTTTCTAGAATAACATATAATTTTGTATAAAAATCTGAACATTTTGCAACAAGATTAGAACAAAAACCATCATCCGTTGGGATTTGAATTGTCACCAATGACATGTCTAGCGAAGGTTTTGTCATGACAACAAAATCGCAATAAGTGTTATCAAACACAATCATTTAGAATTGAACCTGTGTAAAGTACAAATGATGAGCTTTTAGATACAAGTTGCTGTTGAGAAAAAATCTTTATTAACCTTGACAGCTTCCTGCACTGTGATATCTTTATGTTTAAATCTTTATCAGCCTTTACAGCTTCCTGCACTGTGATATCTTTACGTTTAAATGAGTATTTAATCTCCAGTGTTTCTCTTCCACACCACCTACAAGATATTATCCACCTACAAGATATTATCCACCTACAAGATATTATCCACCTACAAGATATTATCCACCTACAAGATATTATCCACCTACAAGATATTATCCAATCAGCACTGAAACCATTAAAACAAATTACTCGATGATATTTTAAATCCAGCTTCCTGGCAATTTAAAATCGTAATGGATTTTATCTTGTATTTCCCGTTATATTTTGCGAGTTTAAATCTCATTTTCCAATCCCCATTTAATCGTCGGATTTGAAGTCAATTATTCGACAGATTAATTTTTTTAGGATCTGTTGTAAGTCTTCTGCCTTTGTCCCAGTTATTCGACCCTTCCAATGTTCGTTCATACCGTTGGTTCGACCAAGTTTTCGATGCGATGCTTTATATTTGTTCGTCCATTGGCAATCACGCTATTTTACCAAGATTTCGCCTAATAGATAGGAAGCAGCTATGGCGGGTGTGGCGCCAGGCAGGATAAGCTTACTCTTCCGGACACCTGTTACCACTGTTTGTCGTGTGTTTTGTACATGGTGAACAGTCCATATGCTGATTACACTATTTTGCCTATACCGTTTTTTTAGGACTTCGATTTATGTCTAATGACTTGGTTTATTTTATTTCTGAAGAGTGTCACTGGACATTGTTTTATTATCTTCATTATAATAACTTGTAAGGGTACGTTGGCTACTCCTTAACATGTACTTTCCTTTTTATAACTATTGAAAACAAGGAAACTTGCTCCTTGTGACTTACATTATTGACGTTAGGTACATTGCGCCCCATAGAAAAAGACCCCCCCCCCCTTTCTATTTGTATTTCTTTAACAGTGTTTCAATTATAAAATGATACACTTATTTATTATTTATTATAATATCAGTACCTTGTGCATCATATTGGCGCCCACTACTCTGCTGCATCTGTACTTTTAATATCCTACATACGGCCCTGACATTAGTTACGGTACATACATGTATATGTGGGCTACTTATCCAGCTAAACCGGGCTTTGGATGTCCGAAGGGTTAGCACGCGCGAGCTGTAGCATAAAGCCTGTCATTAAGTCAACTGGTGTGGTTTCGAATCACAGGTTGTACGTTACAAGGCGTAGGGTCGCTTGTCCAACCTCGTGGATTTTTTCCGGGTCCTCCGGTTTCCTTCTACTGCTAAAGACCCCTGCACGCAAGCGAATTATTGAAATAAAATTAAAACCATACTTTAGTCCCGAAATGACCTAGTTTGTGTCAAGTGGACGTTTAACCCCACCTCTCTCTCTCTCGCTCTCTCTCTCTCTTCTGAACATGTGCAGTCCCTGTGTTTAAACATATTCATGCTTGGTGTGGTCGATCCTTAGTCCTCATGGATGCTAAGACATTATGTTTGAGAAAACAGTAGGGTACATAGTATTTAACTTCTTGGACACGGCCACTTTCAACATATCTGATAAAAATAAAATATAACATTTCAAGAATTTGCATAGTATTTTTGTATTTTAAAATTACTTTTTACAATATACAATTGTTGAACCCAACTAGACATTTTCCATCATTCGCCTTTGTTTACATTTGTAACAATGGCCGAAGCCCTTTCACTGTCGCCCCCCCCCCCCTTCTCCGTCGCCATGATACCAATATTACCGCTGGGCGTTAGGTTCAAGGCATATACAGCCATAATTTCAAAAGAATTCGATCAACATGTTTTTCTAAAAGCCAGCCACCATACATCTTATAATTTAGTCGCCATGAATGTTTGTCAGTATTGTCACAATGACCTTTATAAAGTACATTTATTTTTGTTAAACCGTCGCCACACGAACTAAGAATAATCACAACTTCAAAGAGAGTGCCATTTATGAAAAATGAAATTACAAATAGCAGAATTGTTTGATAAAAACGATAATGTATATCGATTCCTAAAAACATCGTGATTGAACAATTTTCATGCTGATTTCCATGTCACAAAATAATGACTTGAAATGACTTTGGCGAAGAATTTGCTAAAAAAACATTTATTACTCGTCGCTTTTATTACATATTAGGCTAGCTAATACGTGTTTAATACCTCAGTAATATAGTAGAGCATAATGTAGCCAATGAGATAAAACCTTGAAAGGCAGAGCACATAGAAAATCCATCAATCTGCTAATTATAGTAGTCGATCTCTCATCTAGTTTACTCTCGCTTCATAATGGGGCGTACTTCAGCATCGTTAAAACCACGTTTATTATCAGTTTAAAAGTTTGCTCGGATGACAGAGAGTCATAGCCACTGATTCAGGAAGGTGCAACAAGTGATACCGCTTTCTCCGTTCTCTCTCTCTTACAGATTTGGACAATAGTCTTATATAGCTACTGATTCGGAAATGTGCAACAAGTAATACCGTTTTCTCTGTTCTCTCTCTCTTACAGAGTTGGACAATAGTCTTATATAGCTACTGATTCAGAATGTGCAACAAGTAATACCGCTTTCTCCGTCCTCTTTCTCTTACAGATTTGGACAATACATTCATTACCCGGGAAAAGAGACATATAAGTTATGAATAACTTCAGTGATATCACAGCCATGGGAAACTTCAGCGGTGACAATAAAACTTGCTGGCCAGGATTATCAAACGACCCCCCTATCTGTGGAAGCAGGGAAGAGATGATCGAATATATTCTGGAGAAAATGAAACCCACGGTGGAAGAAAGTGTGTTAATATTTCTGTATGTGGTTGTATTTTGTGTCGGTTTGTTCGGAAACTTCTTGGTTTGTTTTGTGGTGTATCGGAGTAAATCCATGCAGAATGCCACAAATTATTTCATTGTTAATTTAGCTGTGACGGACTTGTTGGTGATTTTAATTTGTTTACCGCCTACTGTGGTACAACAGACGTCTAGTCATTGGTATTTTGGGGAGGTCATGTGTCATATCGTTGTCTTTATACAGGTAAGCTAATTAATTATTTAAAATAGAATATTGACCGGCAAACTCACTAAACAAGTCATTGCGGAACTAACATATAATATATTTTGCATTCAATAAATCGCACGGACTATTTTATAATGGGGAGGCAGGACTGGGAGGAGTTTAAATAAAACCCTTTTTTAACTAATTAATTTTTCTTAACTAATTAAATTTTCTTAACTAATTAATATTTCTTAACTAATTAATATTTCTTAACTAAATAATATTTCTTAACTAATTAATATTTCTTAACTAATTAATATTTCTTAACTAATTAATATATTAATATTTCTTAACTAATTAATATATTAATATTTCTTAACTAATTAATATATTAATATTTCTTAACTTATTAATATTTCTTAACTAATTAATATATTAATATTTCTTAACTAATTAATATATTAATATTTCTTAACTAATTAATATTTCTTAACTAATTAATTTGTTAACTAATTAAAATAAAGTTACATTTTTTAACAAGACAATCTAGCTCTTTGTGAGTTCTGTAGGATTATTTCCGTATATAAACGTAGACGAATGGTTTATGTAAAGGAGTGGCATCTGCATCTGCAATGGTTTTCGTGCATAAATGTAGTAAAGAGGATTAAAAATATTGTACAAATGTCATTATCTTTGCCTATACCGTTGTTTTAGGTTTGGATTGTTCGTACTTGGTTTTATTTTATTCATTTGTAGATTTATTTCATATCTGTGTTTATGTTCTAATTGGGGGTTGGTGTCCGAATGGTTAGCACGTGCGTGCTGTAACACATAGCCTGCCATTGAGTCAACTGCCGTGGTTTCGAATCCCCGCTTGTATATGACAAGGAGTAGGGTCGCCTGTCCAACCTTTTGAGTATTATCCGGGTCCTCCGGTGTCTTCCCACTGCTAAATGACCCCTACGCGCAATTTGTGTCGAGTGGACGTTAAACCCCATTTCCCTCCCTCTCTATAGTAATTTTGTCATTTAACTTTTTTTAACTAGTTAACTCGTTAATTTTTAACTAGTTAATCTAACATTTAAACTGCGACCAGCCCTAATAGGACGAAATTGAGATAATCGATTAAAACCCACGTGGCAGAAATCTCTGAATGTACATTGAACAGCGAGTAAATTTTCATCTCATTCAAAATGTGTTTTAGGGAATTTCAGTTTTATCCCGTTCAAGTCATTTATTTTATTAGAAGTGAAATGAAATAGGGTTCTGTTCCGACTGAGCTAATGAAAACGGTCATATATCATACAGTGTTCTATGAGGAACATGTTACCCGGGCAGCGGCACTATCGCCTACTCTTTGTCATCCAATCCGAACGGATAGACAGTTGTCCTTGTCAGACAGAGATTTTCGTATTATTCTAAATGTGCTTGTGGGATTTTGTGATTCCTCCCTGTAATAAAATATTTTAAAAGTAAACCCTCTCGACGTTTTAATGCCTTAACAATTTATTTTAAATCGATAATTCAAGAAAAGGAAAGTGGGCAAAAACTCAAAATTGTGTAAAACTACTGTTCAATCGCAAAAACAGTTCTCTGGGATTTCTTTTATAATCTCTTTAATTAAAATATCTTGAAAGTCATCTCTCTGGATGTTTAAATGAAATAGAGCGTAACGTCCTACTTTTCAGATGTTCAAATGTCTAAAAAGTTAATTTGAATAGGTCATATTAACCTGCTACAAACTGGTTAAAACATAGATTCCTATTTCGTTTCGTTTTTTTATAGTTCAGAATTTCGTTTTACTTGTCTTTATTACAATACGATCTTGAAGAGTTGGTATATTATAACCCACGTTCTAAATGATGTGAGGGATTAGCCAATGAAAAGGTCTGTTACGCAATTGTAGGTAAGGCACTAGAGGGATACGCCGTATGACCTCTGACACAACTTTCCACTACAACCATTCAGATCTTCATGTTGTAGAGGCCATCGAAAATATCATAAAAAACAAACGAAATATGGACCTGTATTTTCTGCGTGGTTATAGATATCACCAGAGCAAAATTATCTGTAACAGATTTTTAGACGTTCTTAAAAAAAAAACAGTGGTAGGATAACAATAATAATCTCGTCATTTTACAAGGGTAGCAAATTAGGCCTGAGGCCTGTTTTCGGTTTGGCCCTTGGCACAGATCGTGCGAATGATTTCGATCATTACTGCAGGAAGAAACCGAAGAACACGGGTACTTTCTAGTATAGATCCTTGTTTTAAAGGGCCAATCCCGATAACTTTTTGGGGAATAAAAATGCTTAATTTTGTGTTAAAATCTTTTAAACGCCATTATCTAAGACCGATCAACTAACCCGATATTTGTGATACAGTATCTGGATAAAACCAGACTTTTTTCCATAAAAATAATATGTAAGTGAAATTGACCTTTTGTTATCAAGTACAGTACATGGGTCATTCAGTGAATAGACCTCTCAAGAAACGTAAATCGAATATCAGGTCACCCAATGAAAAAATGACCCGAAATATTAAAAGGGTTACGTGTCCGGATAAGCACTGTTGACCTTTACGTCCAAACGAATCAATATTTTCAGATGAAATTTTCAGACAATGTAAATACACCATGCTTTTATATTTTGGTCCATAAATTTCACAAATACTTAGACTTAAATTTTTGAGACTCTATTCTTATCGGGATTGTCCCTTTAATATAAAAATAAACAAATTCAAGTGGGTTTTTTTTTAACTTTTTGTAACCTAGTGAATTCCCGGTTGTACACGTGGCAAAGAGTAGGATCGCCTGTCCAACCTCGTGGGTTTTCCCCTGGTCCTCCGGTTTCCACCCACAGCTAAAGACCCCTACGCGCAAGCGAGATTTAATTAGACCGTATTTTAGTCCCGAAACGACCAAATTTTGTGTCGAGTGGACGTTAAACCCCATTTCTCTTCTCGCTCTCTCTATTTTAACTACAATATTTTAACTACGTTAATTTTAACTACAATAATTTTATCTACAAAATTTAAACTACAATATTTCTCTCAGATACAAGTTTCGTTCTTATTCGAACTCATCAGGCTTAATTGGGAAATGTACGGTGACCCGCTTTGTGGGGACCGGGGTCGATCTTTGGCACCTGAGTCAATTATTTCGAAAAATGTGCAAAGATATTCGGCTAGTGAATTTTGCCGTTATGAATATGCATATTTGCATTGACTCAAGGCTACTAACCCTTTTGAACATTAAGTCTAAAGTCGTCTAAACTAATGAGGGCTTGAATTGTTACTCCATTTGGTTATGGGCGTGTATGTCCCCCACTTTATTCGTTTACAATATTTCCTTTGTTTGTTCTATGAGGTTAATGACCGTGGATTGCTCTTGATAAGTCGAGAGAAGTTAATCGACGGTCATTTATCAGTGTGAAACCGGTTCCTATCGATCCAAATAACTGCTGATTGACAGGATTTGTTAGAATAAAATTCTGCCGATTTCTCGACAATTAGGCATCGATTCGTTGCATATTAATGATCCTTGGGACATTTTTCACATCTTGGAATCACAAGTTCATTTGAAAATGATTTGAATGTAAATTCGGCTAAATTTACACGTGAAATTTCTGAGTTTGAGCCGCCGTCTTGCATCCTGTGGAGCGACTGGCGGAAGGATATATCACAAATTGGCCGGCGAGTTTTATCCGAAATAAGTGAAGGTTAAAGTTGTCTCTGGTGTAGTGTTTTAAATCAGTATGGTTATGTGTTTCATGCCGTTTTATGGCCGTCATACTGATTTGATTAGTAAATATAACGTGTCTCTCTCGGCTATTATTCTAGATATTTTAATTGACACGTATACTATTACTATATCCCTGATAATGTCTACTACATCGTTAAGACAGTTCATCACGTGCATTTTGCATACCGATAGTTCATTGGCCAATCACGCTATTTGACTGACATTTCGCCTAATAGATTGGATACAGCTACGGCGGGTGTGGCGCCAGGCAGGGTAAGCTTACCTTTCCGGACACCTGTTACCACTGTTTGTCGTGTATTTTGAACACGAGGAGAAGTCCATGTGCTGATTACACTATTTTGCTTGAATATACTTTTTTGTCTATAACGTTTTTAGGACTTCGAATTCTGTCTTATGGTTTGGATTGTTCGTACGTGGTTTTTTATTTTATCTTACTAAAACAGTTTATGGGAATTTAATAATTGGCCCCGAGTTCAAAACGGATTCTCAGACTTAAGTTAAGAATTTATTCAAAATTGTTCGCCTTATTTTAACCAAAATATAGCCCTTTATAAAACTGTTGTTGTTTTATTGTATCAATAAGAAACTATGTGCAAAGTTTCTTAATCAACGATAGTTCTCATAAACAGTAATTGAAGGCTGATAAATTCTTAACTTAAGTCTGAGAATGCGTTGTGGCCTCGGGGCCTGGTTATTAACATGTTGTATTTAGCAAGCAAATTATATTGGAGTGGCCAATGTTCACCCTTCTTGGAAAAATATCACCAGCTACCAAATACAATTAATTCATGGAATTCTGGCAATATAAAAGTTTCTGGTCATCTATTCGGGGATATTTAATTCCTTGTTAGCTAACAGGTTTTAATTCTGTCCATGAGGTGTTTACAAAGATATGGTAACTTTCTAAAAAAGAAAAGAATTCGGCATAATCAGCATACTAACCGTCGGCTGTCGGGCTACAGTTAGCTCCGCTTGACAACAACCACTTAAGCTAGATGACGGGCATTTTAAGACCTAAATCGACGACCTGAATCGAAGACACTATGTATACTTTGAGAAATTTGAGAAGTATTTATTCCGCATCCATTCAATAAAATTTAAAACGGTTTATGTATTCGTTGTGTACGTGACAGATGTGAATCTAAGTAGAACATTATAACGAAATAGTTTAATACTGTTTGGATATGGCGGCTTTTCAAGACAGGGAGCTATTCTCGGAGTATGAATTAGATGGATCTCTGTGCGCTGAATGTAAAATGTGCAGACTATATAAACGGTATATGGTCAGAACAAGCAAGCGTCACCTGTAGGCCAACTATTTCCATCGAAACCGAGCTATTATCTACCGTTGATTTTGTTTTTTTTAATTAAATATGAAATAATCAATCAGACGAAGATGCAGCTGTGCAAAAAATAAAATAATAGCCTTGAAATACAAGTGAAAACGAATGGTGTGAATTCGCGCTGTATTGTACGGCTAAACATAGTAAATGTTTCAATCATATTATCAAATATACATGTATATCCGCATAAATCAACATTGAATGGAGAGAGAGAGAGAGAGAGAGATGGGGTAACGTCAAGTCACACTCAACACAAACGTTTGGTTTTCCCTTGTCAGTGATGCAATCTGGTGAAAAGGTAGCTGGGAAAAATTAATTGATATCCTTGAAATACAAGTGCCAACGACTGGTGTATTGTACGGCTAAGCATAATTAATGTTTCTATCATATCAAATATATGTATCCGCAAAAATCCACATTGGGTAGAATTGGGAGAGAGAAAGAGAGGGGGGAGCAACCAGATGGGGAGGGAGGAGTAAATGTTGACTGTGAATATTGTTATGGTCGTGAAAGGGGTGGGGTATCAACCAGACCCTACCTTAGTTACTGTTAATAAATTCACGACGAAAGTTCATAAATGCGAAAAGAACGGGAAAACTAACGCGTACATTCATTGAGATATTTAGTTGGATTTCAAACACACGGGTACGTTTATAATAACCAAAGTAATTTGTTGATATAATGGCAGAAATCCGTGTAAAATTTACGACGGTTCATACAGTAAGATGACAATATGAATGATCATCGGAATAAAACAAAGGTTAGATTGTACCTTGGATTAACAAACTTCGTGACAGAGGAGATGCACGCGATAAAAATAAAAAAAACCCAGATTTCGCCTGTAATTTTATCTGTTTTTCTACTACACATGCTGCCGTGACTTGTGTATAAACAAACAAAAACCAGAATAGAAATTACAGAAAAGAAATATAGTAAATCTACTCCTGGAATATGTACAGTGTAAAGTGGTTTATATTTGAGGTGTCAGAATAACATAACATATTACATTTCACACAGCGCACATTACTATCATGTATCCAATGGCGCTTCACAAAGTCTTAAACAAACGTTATAGAAATACTTCACGAAAAAAGTGTGTTTGAGTTTTCGTTTAAAATCCGTTACAGTTTGGCATTGTTTCACACTTTCTGTAAGGTATTCCAGAGTCGCGGACCCAGTACACTGAACAATCTGTCTGCAAAGGTTTGGCATTGTTTCACTCCCAAAAACTTAGACAGACGTTTCGTAGAATAATTGATATCTGATTTAACGAAGTTTTACATTCTATATCTCTGTCCAACCTCGTGGGTTTTCTTCGGGTCCTCCGGTTTCCCCTACGCGCGGAAGCGAATTATTGAAAAAAAATTAAACAATGAGTTCTGAAATGACCTCGTTTTTGTCGAGTAGACTTTAACCCCTTTTTTCTCTATATCTGGGCTATAATGAAGACGGACATACTCCGTGACGTGTCCCAAGACGGAATTGTGCTCGTGAAGCGTTGTTCTACAATATACATAATCAAAACTATCAAATGTATCTTACCGTACCATCGAGAGGACAATACGCTGCTCCTTATAAATGGGAATCGAACCCGGGACACTTCGTAAACGCATCACCTACTGGGCCACATCCCCACCCCACCCGTTATCAAATAAGTGCTTTGTCTACTCAAACTGTCTGACGATGTTGCTTTATTGTGTTCTGTCCCGTTTTATGGATATTATGCGAACTAAATGTGTAAAAGCCTTTTAGGTAATAACATCGTTTAATACATCCAGGTTTAGGGTTGTAATACTGAAAACGACCATTGTTTTATCCCATAGGAGCAACTAAAAATCCATTCATCTATTGTGTTTTAACAATATAAGCATTGCCGTTGTGACAAACACATTATCGCTGACGTGGACATAAAAGATAAAATATCGTTTGCCAGTAAAATCCAAATATAGTTGACGTATATCACTCACCACGTGTCCATGTTTGTTTCAAATGAATGATGATAGTCCAATATTAACGAGACATTTTACTTTTATTTTATTACCTTTAACAACTAAAAATCTATTTTCATTTTTAAAGGAACTAAATCGGTAATATTCCGGACCTAGAAATTGACACAAATGGGTCGCAGCACATGTAATGGTGATTTTATAAAATGAGTGAATATAAACTGATTAACATTCAATCGTTTCAGTTTGTACTCTGTTCTCAATCGAATGGCAATCTTTAACGTCAGATTATTCCAGTCTACACCGATAGTATTTATTGCACATGCTCTTCAGATAAGAATATGAGGTCACCTTTTGACATGTCTATTGTCTAGCCTCGTTATTCGAGTTTATTGTTACAAATGGCGCTTAAAGGCACTATGGTACACGATTAAAGGTAGTCTGGTACACGATTCGTGCAACAATTGTAACATGTTTATTTTGTCATAGATATTTGATATCAGAAGCACATTTTGTCCTTGTAAGATCACATCATCAATGTTGATGTGTAACTCACGACAAAAACTCGCAGTAACAGCTGTTTTTCTTTCAAGAAGGGACATCTTTGAAATAAAAATTCTACACACACTCCACACTACAATTGTATGGTTGTAAGTTCATGTCACTTAACTATCATATGATACACCCGAGGCTAGATGTATGGTTCCGGAATCTTCCGAGGACTACCGAGTGTTAACAGATTGTGATAGGGAGTGTTGCGTTTTCTCACAGTCAAATCACGAGAGCTTGTGTTCACTAAAGAAGTAGCTCACAGACTCCATTCCGATGTTGGTCGAGAAAGTTCCGTTGAATTTTGTAATGGTGTGTCCCTTCATCGGTGGTGCAGGAGCGAGATCCCGTTTACATGTAGGCCTTCCACGCAAACGAAACCGTGAAATGTAGGCGGAAACACCCTCATTTTGAAAATAGCAACAGAGACAAATGGAACCACAGATGCTCAGCGAGTAAGACGCAGGCTCGCCAGTTTGAAGGTCGAGGGTTCGATCCCGATGTTGGACGAGAAAGTTCATCGGGTGTTTTCCCGTGTGGGTGGCTTCCCCATGTCAGTGATGAAGGACGGAGAGCCGGACAAAAGCAGCTGGCTTGTCCTTCGGATGGAACAACAAAACCAAGGTCTCAAGTACTCATTGGCGGGCACGTAAAAAGATCCCTTTGAGTTGGACTTCGATATGAGAGTAGGCTTTAATGCCGCTGTCCGGGCAAAGTTTTCCTCATAGTAGACTGTATGGCATACGCCCGTCTTTATTAGCTTGTTTGGTTCAGAATAGTAGGGCATTGGACCCCATTTCATAGAATCTGTTCTATGTATCCCTGCGCGGTCTGGGTCATTAATATTAAAGTAAGTCACAATGAAATATCTCCGACGTAACTCTGACAGGTGACGTACATAATTGGCCGGGATCGACTCGATTATCCAGTAATTATGAATAATATATTAAGTCGAGATTGCGTTATTAGATTAACGTCTAATCATTGGGTAAAAATTGATTTAAAGAATACGTGACGGATATTCAAAGTGGGGATTTAATCTATCTTAGCTTGCCGTGATGTGATAACGCTTGTCCACTGGGCTTATAGCATTAGTATTCTGAAAAGTCGAAACGTCCCGACTCTTTGGATTTGGCCTGAAACTGCGCAGGGACAATATACATCGAACAGATGCAAGAGAGAGGGAGAGAGAGAGAGAGAGAGAGGTAGAGGGAGAGAAAGAGAAGGGAGAGAGAGAGATAATGGGGAGAGATGGGATGATACAAAGAAGGATGAAACCGGAAGACCCGAAGAAAACCCACGAGGTTAGGCAGGTAACTAAGAAACATCATAAATGTGACTTCTAACTGAAATTGTCGATGGAAAGTTTGTGTTTGAATTCATGCCGAGTTATTTTAAAAACGAGAAAAAGCTCCACAGAATACGACTGCATGAAGGTAGACAAATAACAAAAGAATAACCCGCTTCACCGAACTGGTCGATCGAATCAGCCCGGTAACAAAAAAATCTATTTTTGATTATAAATTGAGGAGGGAAATTTGATATCTGTCAGCTACGGAGAGGGGAAATAATATATAATTTTATTACGGGAGATTTGTGTTAATTGTTTCCCGCCAATAATAGACACAAGTCTATAACTTGTAATAACAAATGTCGTACATTAAGAAAGGTTGGCAGTATTTCCGCTATAAATACTTCAAAACAAAACATTAATCAATCTATCTTTTCTCCTTAAATTGTGATGTATAGTTTGCTCTAAGTGGTATAATAAATATTAGATTCCGTTTTTTATCCGGACAAATCACCTTTTAGCAATATCCTTAGTTTCAGGAACATATAATAATTTGGCTGCCTTTGACAATCTTTTCTCCTTACTTTTGATGTATAGTTTGTTCTACATCATGAATAAATGGGTAATAAAAATAAGATTCTATTTTGAATCCGGACAAATCACCCTTTGACACTATTATTAGATTCTTGAACATACAATAATAATTTTCTCATACGCTGAGTATTCCCTAGACAGTTTGACTACACTATACTTTTGTGTGTATAGTTTGCTGTTCATTATGAATACGTGGTTAATAAAACTTAGATTGCATTTTTTTTCAATCGGGACAAATCAATTTTTGACAATATCCTTAGTGACTTTTAAATAATCTTGATCGATGGATGTGATTATTAAAGGTCGTCATTCGAGGGTCTGTGTTAAGTCCCATAGTGCATGGACCAAATTGGTAGATGTTTTTAATATGGGTAACCTTTTGACAAAGGTTAATGGAATGGTGTTACTGACCTTCTCTAGTAAGGCAGTGTTATGGAAGATAACAGCGACACTGCCTTACTAGAGAAGGTATAGCAGCGACACTGCCTTACTAGAGAAAGTATAGCAGCGAGGTGAACGATGTACAGTGTGATGTCGATGTTAGTACCATCCCTATTACCATGTACAACGCGTATAGAAACAATAATTCCTTACTTTGATTGTGGTACTAGACAATAACAACCGCTAGATAAATGAATAAATGTTGGTCTTGGGGTCGTAAATTACATCGAGGAATATACACATGATCAGACAGATATATTTGACTAGTTCCATATGTAAATGGCAGAGTATTTTGTAATGTATTCTTGAATGTACAGGCAGTCAGATCTGTTCATAGTGGTTGGGTGTGAACGCGTTTCGACGTGCGACTGACTATCATTGTAGCAGTATTTTAAAAAGTTTATAGTTTTGAAATTAAGTTGCGATTACGGTGCTGTTACAGTAATCCAGTGTAGAAAAGACTATTGATCTAACAAGTGAGTGGATCGAGTGTTTTGTTAGGAGAAGTGGGATATTGCCAATAGCTCTAAAATGAATGAGTTGATTATGGCCTAGCTTAGTCATGTTAAGAAATGTCTAATTAATAATTTATATAACCTATAATACCCCTACACCATAGGCATATTAAGCTATTATCTCTCTCCCTCCCTCTCTCTCTCCTCCCCTCCCCCCTCTCTCTATCTCTCTTTGTATGCCGTCTTTATTAGTTCAGTTGGTACAATAACGTAAGACGTAAGTCACGTTTACCCAGCCGTCGGCAAATGATGTTATTAACCCTAACCCTAGACTAATTGGTTTAAAATTAGTTCGACAGCTAATCAGTACCCCCCCCCCCCTTCAATTTGATAATTGATTTTACTGAAATTGTTTAGACTCCAGATTGATTCTATTAGCGGAGTAACAGTTAACTGTTTAATTAACTGGTCACTTTTTATTTTTCTAACTGGTAGAAATAAAGTTGATGTTTTAACTAGGAAATCTAACTCTTTAAATTTGTGAGTTTCGTGGACAGAGACGAATGGTTTATGTAAATGAACGGTATCTGCAATTGTTTATTTGCATGAATATAGTAAAGATGATTAAAAATATTGGAAACTTCTGTCCTGTCATGATCGAAAAACGTGTATAAGATTATATAAATATGGATATCTTTAACTTGTAGACGTATTTACTATGTATTTTTTGCCTTTTGTAATATTGTCATTTAACTTTAAACTTTACTATATTACTAGTTAAGCCAACGTTTTAACTCCGCCCAGTCCTGAGGTTGTTCTGACAAGATGCACCCCTATCGGTGGAATGTTGTCTGTTTTAATTTTATTAGTCTTCCAATGTAGTGAGTATTAAGCTATTAAACCCGTATTACTGTTAAAATACAAAAGTACGTGTCTGACAATGGTAAAACATACACTGCCTAGTACAACACTCCCCCCAGCACTACTTCTGTCCGATTTTACATCTACTCGGCCCGCGCCTACTGATTAAGTTGAAGGCAATTGTGTTTAGCTGATGTAGCAATCAATGCTTTGAAAAATGTGATAAGGAAGTGGTATAACATGTTCTATAAATAATAAAATGAAATGGGGTTTAACATCCTACTTTTCATCTCCTAATCTCGGCTAATGAAGACGGGCATGCGCCATACAGTGTGCTATGAGGGAAATGTTGCCCAGACAGCGGCGCTACGGCCTACTGTTATATCGAATTCCATCTGCCAAGGGATCTTTTTAGTGCACGCTAATGTGTACACTTGACCTTGGTTTTTCGTTCCCTCCTTCCTTCTGCATCACTTACAAGGGGAAACCACGCGGGAAAATCTGGATGAACTTTATTGGCCAATGCAGGGATCGAACACCCGACCTCAAGGCTAGCGAGTCTGTAACTAATAAGAATACATTGTCTCTTAAAGTATACCCGTTAACAATGTGTGATCGTACCAGGAAATTATTTAACTACTAACTGAGAAGTGGCACCAAGTCTTCTAGAAAGAACAAGTATACCCTGCCTCGTGTACAACCCCTGACGACACATTCATTATTTGATTTTTTTCTATAATATCTTTTATGTTTTCTGTTTTCAGACGGCGTCAATAGTGTCTTCAGTACTCACGTTGTGTGCCATCGGCGTCGAGAGATTCTATGGTATATGTCTCCCGTTTGAATCCTGGCTGTCCTCTAGACGTGTTATAACTATCATCGTGATGATCTGGACTACATCCGCTGCTGTCTCAGCACCACATCTTGTATACATGACGTTAAAGTCTACTTATAACGATATACCGGAATATCTACAGTACTGTGCTATGAATATGTCGACACAATCAAGAAAGGTTTTCCAGTCTGTTCTGGTGATCTGTGTTTATCTCATACCCTTGTTGATTATTGGAGTAATGTATCTAAGGATATCAATCCGCCTGTGGCGTGCCAGTATACCGGGAGAAACAATAAGTAAGTAGGCTTGTGTGGGGACTATTTTTAGTCTCGGAAGTAGGGTTGTGTCACAAATTGTGTGTTTGTGTGGGACTATTTTTAGTAGCGCAAAATGCCTGTTCATACGCCAACATGTTATCACATATTGTCCGTTTCCATATTAATTGAAATGAAATGCAATGGGGGTTTAACGTGCCACTTTTCTGCACCGACTTGGATAATGAAAACGGACATACGTCACGCAGGTGCTTTGTGGAAAAATTCCTATTATTTTGAATTTCAGCTGGCGAGGGCTCTTTTACGTGCACGCCAACGTGACAGCGCCTTAGGCATTGTCGCCTGTCCAACCACGTGGGTTTTCTCCGGGTTCCCCTGTTTGTTCCCACTGCTAAAGATCCCTACGCGCAAGCGAATTATTGAAATCAAAAATTAAACCATATGTTAGTCCGAAATGACCTACTACATCGTTTTCGGACGTCACTCTCCCTCTTTCTCTCTCGTTACTGATCGATATTATAGGATGGGGCAGTAAACCCCATTTTATTTCCATGTCCCATTCTAGAATATTAATGGGTAATGATAGTGTTATCTGGGCGGATATATCACCGATTGATAAACCAACTTTCTAATTAATATATTACTGAGATTGGTACAAAGCGATGTTTCATTTGCTTGATAAAGACGAGAGTATCCTCGTCGAAACGTCGCTTAGTATCAAACTCAGTTATTGTTTATCCATAAAATTGCTGAAGACGTTATTAACTGAAGGTTTTAAACGGACTAACTGTTTTCAACTAGTAGTTTCAATGCCGAAGCTGACCAGTTGAATTATACTGATGTTAATCAGTCACAAAGCTATTAATTTCAGATTTGTCAAAAATTCCAACCAAATAACTTACATGTGTCTCTATATTATCAATAATTGGTATTTTGCTCTATACGAGATTTAGCACTTAACAACATCTGTTTTAGATGCGTAAAGAAAACCAGATAACGCCTTAAGGGCCAATATTCGAGAATCAACGCATACACTATAGACTATCAAACCATATACAATATCATAATATAGACTAGTAAACCATATACAATAACACACTATAGACTATCAAACCATATACAATAACTGAAAATGTATACTTTACGATATGGCATGCCCATCAGCAATTTCCCCAAATGCTTCGCGTATCTTATGTCTCTTCAGAATATGATCGCTACTTTTCAATGTACGCAAATAAAGCACGTGGTCCATGTTGCTAGTACTACTTCTGAATTGTGTCAAATGCCCTCCAACTCCATGACTAGGTCTAGAGTTAGGTGTATGATCATCGTTTGTCAGTAACGATATTGTCTTAATCATAAGGTCATTGACTAGTCAACCGAACAACTAGACGTTTTTCTGTGGCCGTCACTCCCTCAGGCACTATTGACGAGGAGAAATCACATCGCGAGAAACATCGCGAGAACTATCGTGGGCAACCTCAGAGAGAGAGAGTGTTTAACGTCCACATGGCACAAAATAGGTAATTTCGGGATTAACACACGGTTCAATTGTATTTCAATGATTCTGAGTGTAGGGTTTCTTAGCAGTGGGAGGAAACCGGGGGAAGCGGAGAAACCAAGTAATCGAAACAACGCCTGTTGACTCACTGGTAGGCCTTATGGCACAATGCGCACGTGCTAACACCCCCCCCCCCCGGTCAGCATCGGATTCGAATCCATGATTCTTTTGGTTGGTATACCACTGTCATACACACTGATTCACCATGGCTCTAACAGCGGCTGAAAATGCCACATGTTAACCCACGTCTAATGAAAGTTTTTGTTACATTCTACATAGATTTAATTGATTACCTTCTGACACGCTCTTCAACTCTTAAATGTAAACACATAGTTAGGCACCCCTTTAGATTTAATACGAATAACGTTAATGAACGTTAGATGGTATCTGGTTAATGACTAGACAAAGGTTATGCCCTGCGGTGTCTCGTATTTTAGGCTAATCTTCTCTTCTCGTATTAGTTCTCAATTATGTCTTTTTCTTAGACATCGGCGTTGTATGCGCACCGATATCCATTAACACAGGTTGTCTACCAAGGAACGCGAAGTTTATTGTCGTGCTTGGATACCGACAAAACTAGAGCTCAAAATTCGATGAGAGATACAAGTGATGATTGACAGACGAAGAAATCAACAAACTTGAGAAGTTACTTGTTATTCAATATTTCATAACTAAGCTCGTAATTCGGTGATAGATGCCGGTGGTAACAGACAGACGAAGACATTAACAAAATAAATCAATTTAACATAAACTCCCGTTGTAACCTCGTGGTTTTTCTTTGGATTCTTCGGTTTCTTAGCACTGCTAAAGTCTCCTACGCGCAGGCGAAATAACGAAAAGTTGTACCATACGTTAATTCCGAAAAGACCCGCTCTCTCCCCCCCCCTCTCTCTCTCTCTCTCTCTCTCTCTCTCTCATCAAACAGTTCGGTTCGTTAATTACCAGAAGGAATGAATGATATTCTCCCATCAGCTGTGATATTGTATTTTACAGAACGAAAGAGATTAAAATAAACGTTTGTCTGGATGTAATATGAGATTGTTACATAATATACATCTATATCAATGTGACGTTACCTTCACGGTATATCAATGTGACGTTACCTTTACGGTATATCTATCTCAATGTGACGTTACCTTTACGGTATATCTATCTCAATGTGACGTTACCTTTACAGTATATCTATCTCAATGTGACGTTACCTTTACAGAATATCTATCTCAATGTGACGTTACCTTTACAGTATATCTATCTAAATGTGACGTTACCTTTACAGAATATCTATCTCAATGTGACGTTACTTTTACGGTATATCTATCTCAATGTGACGTTACCTTTACAGTATATCTATCTAAATGTGACGTAACCTTTACATAATATCTATCTTAATGTGACGTTACCTTTACAGTATATCTATCTCAATGTGACGTTACCTTTACGGTATATCTATCTCAATGTGACGTTACCTTTACAGTATATCTATCTCAATGTGACGTTACCTTTACAGAATATCTATCTCAATGTGACGTTACCTTTACAGTATATCTATCTAAATGTGACGTTACCTTTACAGAATATCTATCTCAATGTGACGTTACTTTTACGGTATATCTATCTCAATGTGACGTTACCTTTACAGTATATCTATCTAAATGTGACGTAACCTTTACATAATATCTATCTTAATGTGACGTTACCTTTACAGTATATCTATTTTAATGTGACGTTACCTTTACAGTATATCTATCTCAATGTGACGTTACCTTCACAGTATATCTATCTAAGTTTGACGTCACATTTACAGTATATCATTCCTCTCCATTTTTCAGAATCAGCAGGAAGACCAACTACAGCTATGATAAATCAGAAATTATCAAGACGGAAGATATCCCGGATGTTAATAGCTGTTGTTATTATATTTGCTGTTTGTTATTTACCGATACACGTCATGTATATTTGCTTGTAAGTTTTAAATACTTGTAATTATATTATCGAGACGGAAGATATCCCTGATGCTTGTAAGTTTTAAATGCTTGTAATAATATAACATTGATCAATTCACGAACTCTTTACAAATACCCCTCCCCCCACATTTTATTATAATACGCCATACAAGTCAGGGTATATTGGATCCAGTTTGCCTCCACGTATGGTGTCAGCCCCTGTATGGAAGGGAAACGGTCTTCATGATTCTCTCCGAAGGTCAGTCGTAGATAATAGAGGGCATGGCAAGGCAAAGTTTTGTTTATACCACAGACAGCACCCTTCAAGCTATCCAGCGTGGCTCCCCCTACAGATTAAAAGTTAGAGAAGTTTGCTTTTCAATATAGTTGTATTTCAGCGGGTGTGTAAGTTAAATAAATTTGTGGAAGACCTAAATCAAGAATGTTTGAACTCCGAGCAAGGAGGTCGGTTAGTTTTGATAAATCAACAACAATATGGGCTCCATCTGAGTCTTGGGAGAAATAATTATTCTGATAATCGCAGGCACAATAAATTAGCTGTCCGAATGACCACAAGTCGTCTCTGGGGTATAACACTAGTAGCGCTCTGGCTAATTTTCGAGGCGTGGCGTGGAATTGTTTATTTCGTGACGGGGTAACACGAATATTTAATTCGGTGAAATTGACGATCAATCAATCACCTTGTCTTATTATGTCGTGTCACGATCGCATACATAACAAAAGAAATGATATGACACATTATACTTTATTCAAATTGGACAAATTTCAGCTAAATGTTATATGGATCCACAGAAAGCAAAGCAATCTACTTCTTCAATCATTAATTCAAGTTGTATCCGTCTGAAAATGGTGAATGAACTTTGCCCATAGAAGTATTCGGGATTAATATACCAATTGACCAAGCGCGTGTCGAATGATAGATAGAAAAGAGGTATCAAACATGACTCGGTAATTAACTCCGGGACACTTGGAATAATGGAATTCCCATGGGTGATGTCGTTAGGCTAACGGGTTGTATGTAAACATAATACCGGTACCTGATATTATTCCCTGTCTTGTCTAAGACACTATGACATCACACACGGTGGAAGCTTACATGAAGGTCAAGGATTATAAATGATTTCCCCATTTGACTTTAATGTTAATTCTCGTCTCGCATTTCGCATTATCTATTTTTCAACTATTATAGTAGGAACAGTCTGCTCTTTATCTAAATCTTACATAATCTTAATAACGTAAAATGCCATAATAATTGTTTTTTGAAATCGTGGGGTTTTAATATTTTCCGCCAAAGGGGGTATAATCAGGAAATAACAATAACGATTGCGTTTAAGGACTCAGACTAGTAATTATTTGCCCATTGATTTCAATGTTAAATGGGTGTAACATCACATTCCGTTGATTCCAATCTTTTTAGGCACAATGGGGACAATATTTGGCAATCACCCCACCATAAACTTGTAGGGGGGTCATGGTTTTAGATTTTTTGCTACGGGGATTTGAAGTTCACTGGGGTGAAAATCTCACTTCCGATACATTTCATTGCTCTGCAGAAAGACATTTTACACCCCCATCCCTCCGCTGTAATATCAACAGTATTACCCAAAACTGCTATAAAATTGCACATTTGATCCCTTTTCTTCAATTCTAGACTAAAAAGTCAACCCAAAAATGCAGGAAGAGGGGAGAAAAAAACTTAAGGGAAATTTTTTCTATTAATAACTCGCACTACATTCGTATAATTACTAGTCTCAGTCCGTAAGTGTTGTGTTAACTAATGCCGTTGACCTGAAGAGCATAATAGAGTAAGTGAAAGTGCTAGTAATCGACAAATAATGTACTTCTATTTTCAAACATGTTCATAAGAGTAGTTATCTTTAACTATATATATTATTTTTATATTTTCAGTATTTTTGATGTATTTGTTGGTTTAAAAGATCAGAGTTTTATACCCCGATTAATGATGGTATCTCATTGGTTGTGTTATTTTAACAGCGCCATTAATCCGATCATCTATAACTTTATGAGTGGTGGGTTGACTGGATACTTTATTATAATATACTCATTAATCCATTAATCTATAACTTCATGAGTGGTGGGTTGACTGGATACTTTATTATACTCATTAATCCATTAATCTATAACTTCATGAGTGGTGGGTTGACTGGATACTTTATTATATACTCATTAAGATGGCCCACGGTGACTCACTCTGGACTGCTATTTCACTCTCCATGGACGCGGGTGTCAAACCCTGCGAACAAACGAATTGTGATGCAAAACATCGGGGGGGGGGGGGGGTGTACGTCTAGTCATTCCTATCGGATACCAAACAATGGTCCCGTTATGTGCATGACAAAAGCCGCATGCCAGAAGGCATTAGAAATAAATATAGTCAATGGAGCCGCTGATGGCACACCAAGTCGGCTGGTGCAAAACAGACTTGTTGTTCTGAATGTTTAACGTCCGCTTCCATCGATATCACAGACTAAGTTGTCATATCATTTTTATTATATTAGCGCACGCGCAGGGGTCTTTCCTGCGAGAGGAAACTGGAGTACCCGGAGAAAACGCACAAGGTTGTGAAGGCCATACCAACCCCGCCAGAACCGACTTGAAACCCAATTTCTGCTATACACGACAGATAAGCTCTGTGATTAACGACTCCTGTCGTATAACAAGTGGTGCGGGGCGACCGAGTGGTTAGCGTGTGCGCGTTGTATTATAAGACGTGTCGTTGATTCAACTAGTGTGTTTTCGATTCCCCGATTGTACGTGACAAGGAGTGGGATTGCCTTCCAACATCGTGGGTTTTCTCCCACTACTAAAGACCCCTACGTGCAAGCAAATTATTGAAATAAAATTAAACCACATATTAGTCCGGAACTGACCTAGTTTGTGTCGAGTAGTCGATTCTAGACCAAAAAGTAAAAGAGTTGTATAAATCGTGATCTGTAGAACATTTATGATGTGTTATTTATTTTATGTGTTATTTATTTTTATTATTTATTTTTCAGTCCGGTTTCAATCTGAATTTAAACGTATATTCTACCGATTGACATACCGACGTTACCCGGAATCCCATGGTCGAACTGACAGTGTAGAACTTAAGACAAACGATGATTACTACTCTACGGCTACAGAAAACAGACTATAGCTACTCTACGACTATAGAAAACAGACTATAGCTACTTTACGGCTACGGAAAACAGACTATAGCTACTCTCGGCTACGGAAAACAGACTATAGCTACTCTACGACTATAGAAAACAGACTATAGCTACTCTACAGCTATAGAAAACAGACTACAACTACTCTACTGCTATAGAAAACAGACTATAGCTACTCTACGACTATAGAGAACAGACTATAGCTACTCTACGGCTACAGAAAACAGACTATAGCTACTCTACGGCTATAGAGAACAGACTATAGCTACTCTACGGCTATAGAAAACAGACTATAGCTACTCTACGACTATAGAGAACAGACTATAGCTACTCTACGGCTACAGAAAACAGACTATAGCTACTCTACGGCTATAGAAAACAGACTATAGCTACTCTACGGCTACAGAAAACAGACTATAACTACTCTACGGCTACAGAAAACAGACTATAACTACTCTATGACTATAGAAAACAGACTCTACAGCTACGGAAAACAGACTATAGCTACCCTACGACTACCTAAAACAGACTATAGCTAAATTCGGCTACGGGTAACAGACTATAGCACCACTAAAACATTCATTTATTATAATACTGGTCATATAATATCGCTATATATGAAGGATACTATGTGATACGCAGAGTTTTATATTCTTGTTGGACGTGTTTGTGTCTGTGTTGCGAACAATGAAATATGCCATACCAGAAGGAATGAATGAGCTAGTATGGGATTACTGAAATTTGATAAGTCATTAATTTTTGTTGGACGAGTTTGTTTTTCTGTTGTGAACACACGCACACGCACACTTTTGAAACATAATGATATCAATGTATAACTTGTTCAAGGTCAAGACATTTCGCAATCTTCTGTTAATCAGCGAAATGGATGCATGAGATGTGTTGTTGACGTTTGGGAAAGTAGACGAGGGAGTATAGGGAGTGATAGTTAGATGTATTATGAATGGTTAGAGTGGATGTGGTGTTACAGTGAAATACTATGCCGCCAATGTAACACCACAGCTTTGTGATTTGTTAGACAGGAGTGATGTAATAAGTCCGACAATAAAAATAACGTATTTCTGATTTTATTGTCGTCTTTTCCCACTTGCACTGGTTGTACGCCATTTTGAAACTAGCTGACGAAGACAGCTCGGGCGGCGATTGTTCGACTCTGGGCTGCTCTGTCAGTCGTATCAGGTCACTCGATATTCACGCGGTAATTCACGGAATTCCACGAGTAAAAACATCAAACCACCGCGATGCGTGTACTGTATGTTTTAACCTTGACCTATTACTCACTGATAAGCTTCCGCTGCAAAAGGAGTTCTTGCCTTTTTATTATTAGTATAATGACTTCGTCATGTGCGGCAGGTTAGTTTGCTTCTAAAAACACTGTTTACCGTTCCAAAAAATACAAAAGTAATTTTCTACCAGACAACCATGGTTCTATTCACCGAGACTAGATACTTTCTCTCGGTGTAAGGATATTATCGCTATGAAATGAGTTCATACACTGTTGAGAAAATAATCCCGTTGGTTTGCTTAGTAACAATTTGAGCATGAATCAACACTGTACTGAAAATTAAGTGCGTAATAAATATGAACGGTCTTCAAACATTCGGTTTATAATTAGCGATACACAGGTACAGTGGCTAGTGTTATGCTAAACAGACCTAATACCTCAAAAGTACATGTAAAACAAAAAAAATAGTGCCCGTGCGCGTGCCAGTAATAGAAAAACTAAGAGTTCGCGCATAAAAAATGCACGAACGTACCAGGCGCGATGTCATCTAGTCTAGATTAGCCCTAAAGTGTGCCACGTAAAATTCGCACAGCAGTGTACAATACATTTTTAGGTATCACAAAAACACCTTGACAGACATTTCTAGTGGTGGGGTACCCTGACAGAGCTTAGTAATTACCAGACTTTTTTTAGTGGCGGAATATCCTTGACAAGAGTTATCTAATTTCCAGTCAACAGCTGAAATCTGTACCACCTAAAATAGCTTTTGAGTTGTTCAGTACCATCACGAGACTAATGAATGACCACTGCCAGACAGTTTGCGTCAATTTCAACACAGCATGAATACCTATTGTTTCTAATAATCCGACTTAACGTCAAACTATACATTCCTAACCATCTCACATTAACAATTTAAAGTAAAATTTAATATATCACACACAAAGGGCTTTTAGCAAATGTATGAGGTTTAATATAGCGTATTCTCCATGTTGACACATGCTTGTGGAAGTTCATTATATAATCAAGAACCAGCTGAACTGAATGACCTATTTCCGCATGACTTGAAGTTATATCTTGGAACCACTAATGACTGTTTATCGTAGAGTGGGGTGATCTAATAGATGTGTAATCATTTAATAATCCAGACTTATTGCGACATTTATACACTAATGTTAGTATTTTACGTCTATATTACGTTTCTAATGCAATATTTAATTACATAAAATTATATACGGAGCCGTATAGCAATTGTATAGATGTAGAGAGCCGGGGTCTTACGAGGTTTACCGATTGACATGGTATATGACAAATAATTCCACACTAGTTTAACCAATCAATAACAAGATGATCAGGAGACCACAAAAGGGTTTTAACTAATTTAAGTCTTCTGCATGATGAAGCATGGTTTCAGTGATTTAGTAAGTAGGACGTTCACCGGCGAAGTCCCGTGTTCGATCCCGGTCTTTCCCAAAAGAGTCTATCAGCTTTTCCCGGTGTGGTTTCCTCTTGTCAGTAGTGCAGGATGGAGGGCCTGGCAAGTGGTGGTACGAAGTTTCGTGTACAAAATGGCATGGATGTGAAGAACCATTATTAGCTGGAATTCAAAAAAAAGAGTTTGAAGGTAAACTATTAAGATTTCAAACTTAATAGGAAGCAAAAGGTGAATTATCAGCATTGGAGATTCGCAATAATTAAATATAATTTGTAATTACGGCTAGGAGATTCGCAATAACTAAATTTAATTGGTAAACGCAAATGATAGATTCGTTATAATTAAATTTAATTAGTACAGCACAAATGATAGATTCGTAATAATTAAATTTAATTAGTACAGCACAAATTATAGATTCGCAATAATTAAATATAATTAGTACGGCACAAATGATAGATTCGCAATAATTAATCGAATTAGAAAACACAACTTGGAGATTCGCAAAAATTAAATTTAATTAGTTCTAGTTCTTTTCTTTTTTTAGCAAGCACAAATGATAGGTTCGCAATAAACAAGGTATAAAATTACAGTAATTGAATCTAATTAGTAAACAAAACTAATAGATTCGCAGTAATTAATTATGATTGGTAGGCACAAATTACAGATTCGCAGTAATTAAATCTTATTATTGAACACAACTTATAGATTCGCAGTTATGAAATCTAATTAGTAAACACAACTATAATTATTAATAATTAGTAGTCACAACTTATAGATTCGCAGTAAACACAATTTGAAGGTTCATTGTGAATTAATCATGATTTGGGTGTACGTTGGCCACCCCTATATTGCATGTCTATAATTAAATATTATTAATAAACACAACTTTTAGACTGTAAATGTTTGAATGCGATGCATGGTCGGAGACAAGAATATATCAAACAACCAAACAGAAATCTTCTTTATTGGTTGATTTATGTCAAAAGGTTACGGTTTACCCATTCTTCATCTTCTCGCCTTCAGTCTGTCGTTCCATGTCCTGGTAGCGGCACGGGTATAGATGGAAGTGCTCGTTTACCCAATTCGCCGTTTTCAATCATGTTGATGTCTTTCCTTGGCGGTGCCGTGGGTGGACGATAGTGTGTCAATCTAAACGTGATACCTGGTTGTGGTAGTCGGCATCTTCGTCTTCATTTTATGAATATTATTATCATAGCAATGGCCACCACCACCATAACAATAACTAGTGCGGTGATTACAAATATAGTTGAATCTGAACGTGTACTACCAGTACCAGTACTAGGTGTGACGTCAGTGATCGAAGGAGTAGAAGACGAATAAAACGAATAAGACGAAGAATAAGAAGAATAATATTCATAATAAGTGGAATCAAACATGTTGCTTGTTTAATAATTACACCAGATTAAACAAATCGAAGATATCCTCTTTATATGTACTACAGTATCATATTACCATCTTGTCTATAACTATTATATGTACTACAGTATCATATTATCATCTTGTCTATAACTATTATATGTACTACAGTTTCATATTACCATCTTGTCTATAACTATTATATGTACTACAGTTTCATATTACCATCTTGTCTATAACTATTATATGTACTACAGTTCCATATTACCATCTTGTCTATAACTATTATATGTACTACAGTATCATATTACCATCTTGTCTATAACTAAATGTGGCATTAGAATTAATTAGGGATCAAATATCTGTCATCGTATTCCAGTTGTCATGGATTCTTTTATTTTCACGCCTACCAATCGGATTAAAACACAGATCATATTTTCGTTTGTTTTTTTATAGTTCAAAATTTCATATAACTTGTCTTTACTGCACTAATGACGACTGGCTTACGAAAAACAGTTAGCTCCGGGGTAAATTGTCCCCAGACATTGAATCCTTTGAATTTCAACTATACGAACGATTGACTATACTTTGTCCTTTGTCCGACTCTTCGTTCTGTATTGTCGGCCTAATGTATGGTGCTTTATTGTATGTAGAGGAATTTGATTAACTCATTTTGACAATGGTTTTAGTCCTTTGAACTTGTATTTGAAAAGATGTTGCCCGAGATTTTTTTTTCGTTGTATGTTTCTGATGAAATGTAAATCTAATAATAAATTTGATCTATATAAAAAAAATTTGATATTAGACAAAGAAACAAATGTAAAGAGCTGGTGTCTGATTTTTTGGAGAAAAAAATATTAGCATACAAATGTCGAATTGTGAAATAAGAATTAAGGAAAGTGAATTAGAAATTAAGAACTATTTGATCTTACATATGAATTGCCGTAGATTCCATGGTTACGTAGACGTCGGGTAATCCATTTATTCGGAAGCTCATTTGACGTAATCAAATTCGGTTAATCAATTAGACTATAAATCAAATTGGTTGTATCTAATGATATTTGAATTTAACATCATTTAAGACTGTGTAATATGAGACACATGTTGACGTAATTGATTTCGGTTAATTAAAAAGGCTATCAATTAAATTGTTTTATTTACCTTGTCATGTATATACTGTTTGTATGTAACTATAATGTCGAAGGTTGAGAACATGATTGTTATAAGTCAAAAATAACAACAACAAAAATTATTCTATTAAAATGAAGAGCTTGTAATTCTCTTTCTATTGGCATATAAATCAATACCATCGCTCATTTCAAAATGTCTGAAAATATCAATAAAATATGTTAATAAATGAAATTTTGATAGTGAATCAAAAGTTTAAATTGCAATTTTTTTCAATCAGGCATTTTGACTTATCACGGTTGTGCTCTAAACCCTCGATGTGTGTGTATATATGGCATCAGTAGACTTAAAGAAATAAAGAAATGAATTAAATTCGGCTGCTTCAACCATATCACAATTTTTAAAATGTTATGAACAAATTAAATTGTGGATGACGGCAAATAAACTAAAACTTAATGATGAGAAAACTGAAGCTTTACTTCTTGGTCCTGTATCAAGACGTGATGACCATGTTGGTCACCTTTCTATTCCAATTCCTAATCTTGGATGTTTGATAGTAACCTTAACATGGAAACACATATCAACCATATATCTAAAGTGGGCTATCTTATTCTACGGAACATTGGGTGCATCAGGAAGTATCTACTGTCCTCGTTTATTCTTTCCGGAATATATTACTGCAATAGTTTACTGGCTGGTTCTCCTACTTCTCTTGTTTCACGACTCCAAAAGATCCAGAACACAGCAGCTAGAGTATTATCTCTGGCTCCTCTTTACAGTCGCATAACTCCAATTCTCAAAGAACTCCATTTTCTTCCTGTTAGTTACCGAATCAAATTTAAAATTCTGAGTTATACATTTAAGTGATCTCCAACAATCCTGTTGATAAGATCTGTAGATAAGAAACTCCTTGTAGTGTCTGAGCCTTGTGCGTAGGGGTCTTTAGCAGTGACGGAGGGGAAACCAGACGACCCGGAGAAACTCAGGAGGCTGGACAACCGGCCACACTCCTTGTCACGTACAACCGGGAATCGAAACCACGCCAGTTAACTCAATGACAGACTTTAAAATACAGCGCGCATACGCTAAGGGTTTAGCCATCCACCCCCACCAAATGTGGAAACGGTAGATAAGTGGATAAGGCGCTGGCTCTCTAAACTGGGGGTCGGTTTGGACGAAAAACCCAGGTCCCGTGTACACATAAGTGTGCACGTAAAAGATCCCTTGAGTTGGAATTCGATATAAGGGTAGGCCATAGTACCGCTGTCCGAGCAATATTTCCCTCATAGAACACCTTATGGCGTTACCCGTCCCTATTAGCCTAGTTCGGAGCAGAGCTGTAGAACGTTTAACTCCATTTCGTTTCTATTTTGCAACAACCGCCCACAGAGTCTGTAAGGAATATATTTATTATGGTTTTATTCTGAACCAGGCCCGAGGCTAGTCGCATTTTCGCCGGGAGAGAGTTTTAGTACGACATGTTCTCTCAAATTCGGCCGAGAGATAGTTAATGTCGGCTGAAAACTCTTAATTTTCCGACACATTCGTCACCTGCATGTCATAGAGGCCTAAATGCACTCTCTCAGCTTCTAATTTTCGTGCTCTCCCCTCCTCCTACTTACGGCAGTCGGCGATGACCTTCGTTCATTGATTTTTTGTCGTCGGAAATTTATCTTCCTCGCCCCGCTATGTCGGCTTAATTTTGGTTTCTGGCTTCGGGCCTGTTCTGGACTATAAAAACGAAGCCGAATGGGATGTGTGTTTTAATCAGATTGCCTGATATCGAAACCTTGTAATTGTTAAAACGTCTGGGTATTTCACATGTCTTGTGGAAGATATGAATGAATGAAATGGGGTTTAACGTCCTACTGTTATGCACTTAAACTGAGCTAATTGAAGACGATATGTGTGGAAGATATCAATCGAAAATCTCCGTCAAGCATCAAATGTTTGCTGATACATTGTCCTTGTTCGAGAAACTGTGAATTTGAGAATATTGTATCCTCAACACTATCGGATCATTTTTCAAATTACTGTTAAATCGCGTAAATTGTTTCCTTGGCAACATTATGTTATTTTTATATAAAGCTGCAGTTTTTATACAAAGTCGTGTGGAAGATAGCAATCGAAAATCTCCGTCAAGCATCAAATGTTTGCTGATATATTGTCCTTGTTCGAGGAACTGTGAATTTGAGAATATTGTATCCTCAACACCATCGGATCAATTTTCAAATTACTGTTGGCAACATTATGTTATTTTTATATAAAGCTGCAGTTTGCTTGTTTCCTTGGCAACATTATGTTATTTTTATATAAAGCTGCAGTTTGCTTGTAAGAATAATAATAATGTATATTTATATGTCGTCGCATGAAATTACTTAAAACGCATTCCAAAAACGACCGATGTTGTTACAAAGACAAAAGGGGGGTCTTAGTCTGGGGTTCTAAATACAAATATATCTGCCACTAACTGTTGATTTCTGGTGTGCGAGAACTGATAAATACGGCTAAAGGGAGATAACACCATAAAATGTGAACTAGCTAAGTCTTCAGAATTATCCGCTATGTAATGAAAATAATGATTATAAATCTAATCTAGTTAAATTATATACGGATGTATATTTCGTTTCGTTTTGTTTATACTTCCGATGGCCTCTACTAGATGAAGATCTGACCAGTTGTAGTGGGAGGTCGCGTCAGTGGTCATACGAGTGGCTTTTGACTCTATGGCGTCAGACATTTTATTAACCGATCCACGTGAATGGAATGTTTCTAGCGGGATGCCCACTTTTCCAGGCATCGTACGTCAATAACTCGTTTCAACAGACCGTTTCATTGGCTTATCCCTCACACCAACCAGAGCGCGGGTTATAAAACAACTATTCCAGATCCTAGTGCAATTTGTTTTACAACGTTAAAGACTAGCCGACTTTTATCTTTGTCCAAGATGACTGACTGACTGACCTTTGAAAAGGTCAGACAGCTATAGTTCTATGGGTGATGTGACTGACGTCACATCCTAATGTTTACCAACATCTTTTTTATTGAAAAATTAGTCGATTAAATTTTAAATCCAATATGAAGAATCATTCATTGATAATAAACAGTGTTCAGTACAACAGGAAAATAATCCAAAAGTTTCAAAAGCAAACAGACTAAAAAGAAAACGTCAATTGATGTCTACACCATCCTCCTCGCAGTGTTCCGTTTGATTAGAGCTAATCTGACTACTCCCTGCTGGACTGAGTGGGTATTATTGTCACTAATTCTGACTGGCCAGTGGTCCTATTACTGACCAATCACTGAATTCGTTACAAAGGTATTACCTTTAAAACAAGACGTTTAATTAGGACAACTGTGTTTACGTCATGACTGCATGTTTTTTTATGCTAGATTAACCAGCGCATAGCAGGATATTGCAGCAAAACTAATTGCGTGACAAACGAGACTATCGGTATTGACGTAAAGTAAACACTACGGTATGGCAACGAACAGACTTTCAACGTTTTTAATAACTTAAATCTTTGTCCAAAATATTAAGGAAGACCCAAGATTAAACGACGGAATGTCATGTTACTGTACGTAAGTAGTAGATTTGATTGAACGAGAAGAATAGACACATTTACTTAAATGTCAAGAATCCGAAGCGAATCCAGCAATGGCCAGAGAGGGATTTCTCGGGCCGTTGCTTCAGGAATATGTGTCTACACGTGCTTTGTTGGTTCTTTGTTTACATTGAACGTAGTAATTTGAACTGGTACGGGCAGAATTATATCTTTTACCCATTTTACGCCTCCGCGCACTATTTTCTGCACCTATTTACGCTAAATATGGAATATTTTTTATCCAGATATACTTCAAACACCTTTATTTATTTTTCTTATACTTAAAAAAATGTTTTAGAATTTAGTTTGTCGGAGGAAAAAAGGTAATATTTTGTTGAATTATAACACATAGATGTCGTCTTTATCAGTGACTGTAGCGGCCAAGCGAATATTCACTGCGGGATCAGTTTGATCCTAGTGTAGTAAAGACACGTAAAACGAAATGTTGAACTATAAAAAACGAAACGAAATAGAATCCGTGTTTTAATCAAATTGAGTGGCTAATCATCTCACTGTGTAATCTCAAACAACTACAAAATGAGGGAAAATCGCCAACTTGAAGTTCTTTTTCCGGGGTGTGGCTTATTCCAATCCGATAACTGTGAATAAATAATTAAAATTGTACTTTTAATAAACGAGTATCCAAAACTCGTTAACGGTTACAATAACGTGATAGGTATAAACCCAAACAGTTATGAAGGTGAATGATGTTAGAGAGATATAAATTCTGACAGTCTAGATTTGAATGTAACACGCTTTATTCAGAAGACGATATTTCTTGTAGCTGTTGCCAGTTTCCAAAGTTTTTCAGTCAGTCGCTCGTGGCCAGGCACTGACCAGGCTAAGATCCAGGGGGGGGGGGGCAGTCGGCAGTTGTCTAGTCGTTCGGATGGTACGAAAGACAGTTTACGTGTACACATTGACGTGGACGTAAAAATCCCTTCATAGTTAATAATAATATTAATAATAATAATAATCGGCGTCATTTTACAAGGGTAGCAAATTAAGCCTGAGGCCTTTTTCCAATTTGGCCCTTGGCACAGATCGTGCGAATGATTTCGATCATTACTGCAGGAAGAAACCGAAGAACTCGGGGGAAACCTGCCTGATCGGACGGGAGACCGAATATCCCTCTCGCTTACAACGATAAAGTTCTTGCCCTGAGCTGGGATTGAACCCTCGTTCCATTGGTGAGAAGCCGCCTCTCTATCGCCACGGCTATCCAATCAGTGGAATTCGAGAAAAGCATTGGCCGTGGCGCCGATGTCCTGGGAAAATGGTCTATGCCCGTCTTTATAAGTCCAATCCAATGTGGACCCTGGTAAGTTTAACCCCATTTCAATGGTATATTTCAATTATGAAATGTATCTTTGTTAAAAACATGTACATACGTGTTAATGTATAGCAAACGCTAACAAAAGAGTAATAATCCTCATTCGCATTTGATTTTGGTGCCAACGTAATCGTGCCCGGCCCTGCATGGCAAGGTGTCGAAGATGTAAGATCGGCGTCGATGATGTAGCGTTGCTTGCCTCGGGTAATGTAAGCAACATAAGACCACCAATACGAATGCCAGGCGCAGCCATCTTGGATATAAATGAGCTTCAATGTCCATTCAGTGTGGCACTTTTTATTCTGAATTCCATTCGAATATACTGTAATGTGACGCACCGATTTTAGTCCAGGAAAAAACAATTCGTATTATGGAGGCCAGTCTCCTGAATTTGCACCGAATGCGCATGCGGTGTGAACGTAGCTTTAGTAAACACATCTTGAAGATTCGCAATAATTATATTTAAAATACAGATGTGACGTCATCCTTTGATGTTGGCGTACCATTATTTTAAATAATGTACGGGCAACTTGTCAAGCGTACATTATAAGACTGGCATGACGTTTTTCACTGTAAACGCAAGTGCGGAGAGTCTGTATTTTAAGTAGTTTAATCCTCTCGAGCTTAGACATCGCGTAATATATTGTAAAAACACTCGGACCTGACTGTCCTCTTGTTGTTACAATATATTACTTAATGTCTCGCTCTGGTAGATTTTTATATTTTTCTAATAAAATAAGAGATGAAGAGATCAAACGGAATATTAACAGTTAATATACCGTCATTCTACTCTCCATATCATGATTCTTGTTTGTAATATCGTGTTTATATATTTCATTAGTATATAATGGATATTCGTAGTGTATATTTTTGTTTTGTTGTAAATATTTTTGTTTCTCCTGATGAGTCTGTGACTCAAGGGTAATAAAAACTTGAAACTTGAAACTTGACCATTAAACCACACATAATTAGTAAACACAAATTATATTCATTCTATAATTGAATTAGTAAACTTCCAGATTCACAATAATTAGATAAACACATGTTTATTAGTTAACGCAGCACATAGATTGTAAATGTTCCAATGCGATGCGAATATTTTCAAAAAACATAGCAAAATATAAACAATCCCTAATAACACGTGTTTTTGATATAGATCCCTTATCAACATTTAAAATCCGCTCTTATTCTATTACATCAAACTCCTATTCTTCTGCTTCAGGTTTGATCCTTTCGTCTTGTTGACAAACATCGACTTGACCTGGCGTTAAAGGACCTAAGTCCGTAACTTAAAATCCTCCAAAATCTGCGACATCGAAATCACGAATTATTGGTCAATTTAAATCAACATTGATGATGTAAACTTACCGGGAAAAGATGAGCTTCTGATATCCGAAATTTAAGATTAATATTTTTTTTAACATTGGTACACGAATCGTGTACCATAATGCGCTTCAATCCAGTTGTATTGAGAGACTTAAGGGACGAGGCTAGACACATTGCACCAAACCTAACGGAGTTATGTAGACTGGAATAACTATACGCTAAAAAAAAATCATTCGATTGAGATTCTGGCTTATTTCGCTGAACATAACTGATTTGAAATTGGAGTAAAAACAGAAACCATTGAATGTAAATCAGTTTATATACATTCATATTACAGTATTATATGCCTTGCGACCCACTTTTGTGAATTTCTAGGTCCTAAATGTAAGCGATTTAACCTCATTATTATCCGCTATTATTCTATTTCATCAAACTCTTCTTCTTCGACAGGTTCGATCCCCTCGTCTTGTTCACAAACACTGATTTGGCATGGTTTTATTTTTACATTATTTATGTGTTTTTCTTGCATCAGTTTCCCCAGGCCTGGTAGAAGTGGCGGTACCGGTAAAGGTTTCTCCGATGGCCGACGTTTGAGTTGGCCTGGTAGAGGTTTAACCGGGGGACGCTTTTTGAAAATGTCTGTCTGGTTTAGATTTTTAGGGTGATCAACTTTCTTCGCCTGTTCGTCCATCATCTTTAACTGACCCGGTAGAAGCTTCGGAACCGCCGGAAGAGATCGTTGCGCCCTCTCAGTTCGTAATCGCCGCACTCTCTTGCTTCCTATTTTAAATATAATTATTGCGACTATCACTGTAGCCAAAAGACCTCCCACCAATCCAATAACTGTGAATATGGTGGAATCGGATAGTTCTTCATCCAGAGGAGGCGGTGTAAATCTGACTGTTATTTCAGTTGTCAAAGGGCTGAACCAAAAATTACTCATTTTCCTCCAAAACCTATATCAGGTAGTTTCCGACGTTCGTTTCTCAATGCTTTCCCCTTTCAACGATAGGAGACGATTAAAGACGTACACGATACATGTAAACATGTTCAGTTCACGATACTCGATACATGTTCTCGATAATCATCGCAGTGGCATTTAACTCATCGCTGTATTCATATCGAAAATCAAAGGACAATATTGCTTTAAACAGTATTTTTTTTACATATTATGAGATTAACAATACATAATAAATTATATGGATTCGGAAACAAGCTATAAATGAAGCTTATAATATTAACCCTAACCCAACCCAACCCAAGGACAATATTGGTGCCAGCCATTATCACGTAGGTGATAGAACTGGTTAAACAGAGAGAGAGAGAGAGAGAAATGGGTTTAACGTCCACTCAACACAACTAGGTCATTTCGGGACTAACATATGATTTAATTTTATTTCAATAATTCGTAGGGGTCTTTTAGCAGTCGGAGGAAACCGGAGTGCCCGGGGGAAACCCACGATATTGAGAAGGCGCCCCATCTCCATGCCACATACGCTCACACTAGGGCTCGAAACAACAGCCACAAGCCATAGGTGACCGGCAAGCTAGAGGTCGAAGCGTAGCACTTTAGACCACTAGGCCATCCCAACCCCCAACTGGTTAAACACATTGCCATATTTGTGTATAAAGTATAGAATGAATAAAAGCAGGGGAATGTGCGGATTATTTCCATTTTTCTCATTTTCTCTTATGTAGTAATAATCAATCATATCCGCTTACAGCCTCACATAGAAACTTTTGGTCTTGGAAGGAATTATTAGCAAGCAGAAATGCGTCCATGTATCTGTTATCACTTGTGACGTCAGCCAGTTATATAGAAGGGTAAATCGTGTTTTATTTTTGCGTTCGCCAGTTTCGTTTCTTGAATTCGTCATAACTATCTATCGTAGCAGGCCCGGTGGAGTGGGGGAGGGGCGCAAATGCTCTTTTGTGCAGGTTATTACGGCCCTGGGTCTGGCCCCTCACCTATAAGGACTAAGGATAATAATAATAATAATAATCGCGTCATTTTACAAGGGTAGCAAATTAGGCATGGGGCCATTTTCCAATTTGGCCCTTGACACAGATCGTGCGAATAATTTCGATCAAAGACCCCCCCCCCCCAATCAAGAACTGTTTCAACCAGCCTCCGTATAAATGATCACTGTATTATAATTATATCTCTCAAATTTGTTGAACCAGTTTTATCATGTATGTGTTAGTGACTTACACAAATATTGTCCTTTAAAACGTGTGAGATATACCGGTACGTAACGTCTAATATTTCCCTATAATAATCCTAGTGTCATTTAACGCATTACAATATGTGTATAATATACCAATAAATGGGCTGTTCCAAATAGTAGTAATGGTTGTCTAATTACAACTTACTTGTAATTGGTGACAAGGGCAGCTGCCTAGTCATTCGGATGGGACGAAAACCGAGGTTGGCGTGCACGTAAGAGATCCCTTGGCAGTTGGAATTATAGCACACTGTGTATGGCGTATGCCCATCTTCAATTATTCCCGGTTAGGTTCAGAAGTGTTTAAACCTCATTTCATTCATGTATTCATACTTGTTATTGCTGTTGTTGTTTATTACAGATTTAATATCCAAGACAATGAAAAGGGGATCACGGTTAATTGCATCAACTTATCAATAATATCCCAATTAATGAATTGGAAAAACAACATTTTTAGGTATGGTATTTATTTACTTGGAGGACAGAATTTTGAAGCCACGTGTACGTGTTCTTGCACAATCCAGAATTTCGCCTTGCAAGGGGAGAGAGTGAAGGACGGGAAGGAGGGGGGGGGGGGGGGGGGAGAGATGAGGGTTTAACGTCCACTCGAATTCCATTTGTAATATTTACTAGTAATTGCCTTTCTAATTGTCCCGCCTTCCATTAGCCCAGGTTAGATGCATAATAGTAGGACGTTAAACCACCTTTCATTCATTCTTTGATTCCTAATTGTTTTGTTTTGTGTCATGTGATACACGGTTTGCTATTGGCACGGGATCTTTATTTTTTAGATGATGTAGTAGAAACTAGAAACTACCAATAGATTCCTGGGTAGATGATTCTAAACTATATACAGATATTAATGTATAATATTTTATAAATCATAAACATGACATGGGCTTTAACTTACTATATTTTATATTTTATATCTTCTCATATTTCAACATGCAATAGGACAGTGATAAAACGCCCCATGCAGGATGCCATGAAAGAGAGAGAGAGAGAGAGAGAGAGGGGGGAGAGAAATGGGGTTTAACGTCCACTTAACACAGCTAGGACATTTCGGGACTAACATATGGTTTAATTTTATTTCAATAATTCGCTTGCGCGTAGGGGTCTTTAGCAGTGGGAGGAAACCGGAGGACCCAAAGGAAACCCACGAGGTTGAGAAGGCGCCCCTACTCCATGCCACATACGCTCACACCAGGGATCGAACCCACAACCGCAAGCCAGAGGTGGCCGGCCAGCTAGAGGTCGAAATGCCATGAAAGACATTGTTTCAGGACAAGAACATTTCCGGCACCTTATGACAGAGTTTATTTATTTTCACTGATCGCATCAAACAAATCTAATGAAATGGGGTTTAACGTCCTACTATTATGCACCTAACTTGGGCTACTGGAAGACGGGCATACGCCATACAGTTTGCGATGAGGGAAATGTTGCCCGGGCAGCGGCCCTACGACCTACTCTTATATCAAATTTCAACTGCCGAGAGATTTTTACGTGCACGCCAATGTGTACACGGGACCTCGGTTTATCGTTCCATTCGAACGACTAGGTAGCTGTCCTTGTCAGGCCCTCCTTCTGTATCACTGACAAGGGACAACCACGCCGGAAAATGTAGATGAACTTTCTCGGCCAATGCAGAGATCGAACACTCGACCTCAAGGCTAGCGCGCCAGCGCCTTATCCACTTAGCCACGGTGGTCTGTGTCCGTTTGAGGGTGGGGAGTCTAATGGTTAGCGTGTGTGCGTTGAATCACAAGGTCTATCATTGAGTCAACTGGCGTGGTTTCGATTCCTCGGTTGTACATTACAAGAAGTAGGGTCGCCTTCCCAAGCTCGTGGGTTTTCCCCGGGTCATCCGGTTTCCCCCCACTGCTATAGACCCCTACACACAAGCGAATTAATGAAATAAAATTGAACCATATGTTAATCCCGAAATGACCTGTTTATGACGATAGGACGTTAAGACCCAGTTCCGTGAGAATTTAAAAGAAAAAAAGAGTAGCACCGATGTCAGGACAAGAGATCCAGTATTACTAACATGTATACGAGACTACTTTGAATTCACAACTAGATATAAAAAAAGTACATGTATTGTTATTGTTATACTACATGAATACAAAATATATGCAGTCTATATCTTTATTTTTTGTGGTAGGTATTTGGGCCAATATTGTACACCTTTATTTAAAGAGCGCCTCCATTAAGCAGGCATTTTGAATTTCTCTTCGGTGCCTGCTTAATACATGTTCTACTGTACCTATAACCGTAAGAAACCGGGTTATAAAATCACTTCAAATATTTTGACAGTAATAAATCTGGCTATAAAATCTTCAGAAATCGCTTGAGTTGCTACCTTTAACAGTAATAAATCCAGCTATGAAGTCTCCTGAAATCTTGTGAAGATGTTTATTTTGCAGTCTGACCTCTGAATTGTTTATCCTTAGTTTCAAAATTACTTCAAATCTCTTACGCTGTTAGCTTGTAAACATTAATTTAATCCTTTACACCACTACTGAATGAATGAATGAAATGGGGTTTAACGTCCTACGCTTAAGCACCTTACCTGGGCTAATTGAAGACGGGGTTTACACCACTACTAGAGTCACAACCAATACTGAACTTGAATAAATCAAATAAATAATAATAGGTGGTATATTATCAACCATACAACTTATAGAAATAAAATAAAACCTGTTTAATCCAAACTAATATACATTGGCCTGCACATAAAAGATATCTCTGCAGCTGGAATTCGATATAAGAGTAGGCCGTAGCCCCGCTGCCGTGACAAAATTCCCCTCGTAGCACATTGTATGGCGTATGTCCGTCTTCATTAGCCCAGTTTGGGGGCAGAACAGTAGGACGTTAAACCCAATTGTATTTTTTGAGAGATACAGGACATACGCGGGCGGTTGGATGGCCGAATAGCATATTGCCGTCTTCATTAGCCCAGTGAGAACAGAACAGTAGGACGTTAAACCCTATTTCATTTTATTTCACTGGATATCTATGAACCTGACTGCAACATGAATGTATGACGACAGCTAACTCTACACTCGGCAAATCTCGACAGATTCCGGTACCCAACACCTAGACTCGGCTGTTTGATGAATTCTGCCATTTTGGAACTATTTTAAAGGACCCGGATAAAAACATAGCTGCCCCCAAAGAGATTATGTCAACAAACTAAAAAATGGCTGCTCCCATAGAGATTGTATCTAGAAAAGACGCCATTTTGGTACTTATTTGTAAAAGCAGCACGTTTTCCTGTTTAAGTAAATCGGCAGTCGGCTAGCCGCATCGCAAATGTATGGTCGTAGGTTACGGAGGGTACCGGAATCTGTCGAGGTTTGCCGAATGCTAACTCTATTTTGAGCCATGACTAAGACTCCCGATTGCTACTTGACAATCCCAGCTCACCATGTCTCTCGATCTTCTTAGTCTATTAACACAAGGCTGATCAAATCCTCACTGCTTGGAAAACGACATCTCAGGTATGCTACTACGATATTTCGTTTACAATGGTCAGCATACTTCGATATACGCATGTCATTGGGTTAAAGTTGACCGATTCAGATTTCTTTATGCGTCGACTTTGAATCACAAGTTCACACAAGCTCAAACGTCTACGATATAATAGTTGATCAGAAGTAAAAGTTGACTAAATCTTTTCGTTAAGGCTAGCTCAACTTTTCGCCAAGGTCGGTGAGATGTAAATTAGGTTAGGGCACGTGTAGGTTAGGGTTAGGGTTAGCACTGCGTTAAAGGGACAATACCACTCTTGCTGACTTGACAGGTCCTGAAAAAAAATTAGCCTTGTTTAAGTGTCCTACCTGTTGTGTAAATTATCCATTACATCCTATTTTACTTGTCCAGAGGTTTCGAAAATATGTTTAAATCCAAGTTGCATTTGAAAGTGCTTACGTAAGGCTTTTCAAACCATGTTACGGCATGTAGTTGAATATTTCCAATTTTTAAAATAAGGTGTGTTCAGATGAAATTTGTATCATTTTTTAATTGGAATATTGTAAAATAGTACAAATTGTTGACCAGAATAAAGATTGGAACATATTATTCAGTTACAACAAGAGTGGTATTGGGGCTTTAAGGTTGGGATCAGCGCTAGCCTTATTTACATCTCAAGTAGATCTAACCGTAAAAGTAGGTCAGTGGTCATTGTTTACATTATACATTCATACGTCTCACACGTTGAGATACTATATATATAGCTAGCCTTAATTATTGATTTGGGTATGTCTCGGTTTCAATGAATAGCCATCTTCCATACTTGGGCTTCCTACCGACGTAGCTAGCTTATAAAATTGGGGGTGGGTTGCTACATATTTTTTTGGGAGGGGATGAGGATGTTGTCGAAATATTGTGAAGGGGGGGGGGCTAATTTGATTTTTGGCTAATTTAGATAGGCAGGAATAGTTCTGGGTGATTTAACACAGAACAATCGATTTATTGTATTATGGAGGTTTGGGGTGGCTGAATGAATAACACGTGCTTGTTTACCCTTGTCAGTGATGCAGGACTGAGGACCTGACAAGGACAGCTGTATAATCGTTCGGATGATACGAAAAGCCGAGGTCCTGTGTACACATTGGCGTGCACGTAAAAGATCCCTTTAAATTCGATATAAGTTTAGGCCGGGCAAATTTTCTCTCATGGCCCACTGTATGGCGTATGCTCGTTACAACCCATTTCATTGTATCCCTCCCTCTACCCTCTCTCTCTCTCTCTCTCTCTCTCTCTTTTATTGTTTGGTTATATTATATGTGGCACAGTGAGTGGAGAGCGTGCGCTTTCGATCATTGTTGCTGTATTTGCCCTTTCAGTAATCAGCTTTGGCATCTAAAAAAGCTGGCGTCATGTTACTGCGCAGCTTCCGGTTTCTACTCAACAGACGACCTCTAAATGTACGGATTCAACGACAATCTACTGTGGCGGAAGTCAAGTCCTGTGATGACATCCCGGGTCCGCCACCAGCACCACTTTACAAACTGCACTCAGACATGAAGAAAAGTGTCGGTAGAGGACATAAAATGTTACAGGAATTACATAAAGAATTCGGGCCCGTAGTTCAGTTTAATATTCCGATCGCCTCCATGCAAATATTCTTCATTGCCGACCCGATTTGTTTAGAGGAGTTACTACGCCAGGATGATAAACATGTCCGGGCTCCGGTACCAATCTGGAATGACTACAGAATGAGATCAAAACAAGAATTTGGAGTTTTAACAGCGTAAGTATTATTTTTTATGAAATAGCAGGGTGACATTAGCGGATTCATCCTTCACGGCAAATCCTAACTAAAGTCGTCAGGGCAGGGTGACACCAGCGGATTCATCCTTCACGACAAATCCTGACTAAATCTCAAGGGCAGGTTGAGACTAGCGGATTCATCCTTAACGGCAAATCCTGACTTAATCGTAAGGGCAGGGTGACACCAGCGGATTCATCCTTCACGACAAATCCTGACTAAATTCGTAACAAATCAGTCCTGTCAAATATGAAACTCGGTTTCATCCTGGTTAAGTGTAACGTCAGCTGTTTTGAGATACGACTGGATCCACGGTGTCTCGGTGAGTAAAAAGTTGACAGAGAAAGTTTATCGGCGTAGTTTCCCCTTGTCAATGGTACAGGACAAAGGGCTTGGTAAAGGACAATATATAGCCGTTCGTGTGGGACGAAAAACGAAGGTCCCAGCAATACACATTAGAGGGCACGTAAAAGGTCTCTTGTCAGTTGGAATTCGATATAAGAGTAGACGGTAGCTCCAATTCCGGCGTGATTTCCCCTTGCCAGTGATGCAGAAGGAGGGCCTGACAAGAACAGCTGCCTAGTCGTTCGGATGGGACGAAAAACCGACGTCCCGTGTACACATTGGAGTGCACGTAAAAGATCCCTTGGCAGTTGAAATTCGACACAAGAGTAGGTCGTAGCGCCGCTGCCCGGGCAACATTACCTTCATCGCACACTGTATTGCGTATGTCCGTCTCCATTAGCCCAGTTTAGGAGGAGGAACAGTAGGACGTGCAACCCAATTGTATTTTTTGAGAGATACAGGACATACGCGGGCGGTTGGATGGCCGAATGGTTAGCAGGTGCGTGCTGTATTATAAAGCCGGTCATTGAGTCAACTGGCGTGGTTCGAATCCGTGGTTGTACGTGACAAGGAGTAGGGTCGCTTGTCCTACCTCGTGGGTTTTCTCTCGGTCCTCCGGTTTCCTCCCACTACTAAAGACCCCTACGCACAAGCGAATTATTGAAAAAAAATTGAACCATATGTTGCTCCCGAAAGGACCTAGTTTTTGTCTAATGGACGTTAAACCCCATTTCTCTCCCTCCCCCTCTCTTTCTCTCTCCCCCCTCTCTCTCTCGGGACATACGCATTATGTATAAATAATCAGAGAATTGTCACATTAAATTGACAGAGATGGTGATAACTGGGGACGAATGCGAAGAATCGTTGATAAACCGATGTTGAAAACAAAAACAGTGGAAACCTACGCTGAGAACATGAACCTAGTAGTTGGTGATTTACTCGACAGATTTGAACGAGTAAGGAGCCAAGATATGGTCGTTGAGAATTTATCCTCGGAACTTTTTAATTGGGCATTGGAGTGTAAGTTTATAAATATTTCACACATTTAATTGTAATCACGTTGATTGTATTCGACCACTCGGCAAATCTCGACAGATTCCGGTGCCCTACATCTAGACTCTGCTGTATGATGAATTCCGCCATTTTGGAACTATTTTAAAGGACCCCGATTTACTTTAACAGGAAAACGTGCCGCTTTTACAAAAATAAGTCCCAAAATGGCGTCTTTTCTAGATATAATCTCTATGGGGGCAGCCATTTTTTTTAGTTTGTTGATATAATCTCTATGGGGGCAGCCATTGTTTTATCCGGGTTGATAAGGAGATATCGAATGAACATGGGTGGGATTCTTTTTGTGACAGATTTAGTTTGGCTAGTACCCAAGTCTTACATTTAGTTAAAAGTAACTCCAAGACCATTTATAAATATTTCTAGAGAGTAACTTTTAACTAAATGTTGTTTTAGGAAGTCTAAGAGTAAAACTTAAGAAAACTCTAAGAATTTTTATAAATACGGCCCCTGCACTTGGCAGATTTAGCCCTTGAATAATGCATGTTTAATCTCATTTTAAGCAATTGGTACAATCTTATACGAAAAAAGAATGGGTAGTTTATCTGACGTCAGAGAGTGTGAAAATGACAAGTTTATCCAGTCTGTTAGAAACATATTCACCAGTACCGTGTATCTGTTTGGACTTCCGCCCAGGTTGTCCAGACTGTTCATGAGAAGCCAGTGGAAGATTCACGAAGAAGCATGGAATACAGTATTTAGAATAGGTAAAGATCGCAGCTTATATCGGGAATCGTATTCATATTGGGAGGTTGGGATGGCCTATAGTGGTCTAGAGTGTCGCGCTTTGACCCCTAGCTGGCAGGTCACCTCTGGCTTGCGGTTGTGGTTTCGAGCCCAGGTGTGAGCGTATCTGACATGGAGATAGGGGCGCCTTCTCAACCTCATGGGTTTCCTCCGGGCACTCCGGTTTCCTCCCACTGCTAAAGACCCCTACGCGCAACCGAATTAGTGAAAAAAAATTAAAAACCATATGTTAGTCCCGAAATGAGTGGACGTTAAACCTCATTTCTCTCTCTCTCTCCCTCTCTATCTCCCTCTCTCTCTCTCTCTCATATTCATATTTATACTTAACTCATAGTTGTAAGAGAAATGGCGGGAGTGGGTGAGCGTTGTATCATAAGGTCCGTCATTGAGTCAACTGGTGTGACTGTGATTCAGTTTATTATAAGATGGGGAATAAATGGTGGTCCGTATTCGTTTCAAGGGGTATGGGGGGGGGGGCGAATGGTTAGCTTGTATGCGCTGCACCATCACGTCTACCATTGTATAAACGGGCGTGGTTTCAATTCCCAAGTTGTACTGGGGGTTGGGATGGCCTAATGGTCTAGAGTGCCGCGCTTCGACCTCTAGTTGGCCGGCCATCTCTGGCTTGTGGCTGTGGTTACGAGCCCAGGTGTGAGCGTATGTGGCATGGAGATAGGGGCGCCTTCTTATCCTCGTGGGTTTCCTCCGGGCACTCCGGTTTCCTCCCACCGCAAAAGACCCCTACGCCCAAGCGAATTATTGAAATAAAATTAAACCATATGTTAGTCCTGAAATGACCTAGATGTGTTGAGTGGACGTTAAACCCCATTTCTCTTTCTCTCTCTCTCTCTCTCTCTCTCTCTCTCTCTCTCCAAGTTGTATTCGACAAAGGAGAAGGGTCGCTTGTCAAGTCACATGGGTCTTCCGTCCCCCCCCACTGTTAAATACACTTACGCACAGTCGAATTATTGAAATATAATTTTACCCTATTATGTTAGTCCGGAAATGAGGGAAATTTTGCCCGAGCAGCGGTACTATCTACTCGTATATCGAATTCCAACTGCCAAGTGATTTTTAACGTGCACGCCAATATATGTACGTGGCCTCGGTAAACTTTCTCAGTCAACACTGAGATTGCTAACCACTGACAGAGAAAATTCTTGTGAACCTCCTCGGCCAACACTGGCAACGAACACATGACAAAAATGAATGAAATGGGGTTTAACGTCCTACTGTTAAGCACCTAACCTGGGCTAATTGGAGACGGGCAAACGCCATACAGTGTGCTATGAGGGAAATTTTTGCCCGGGCAGCGGCGCTACGGTCTACTCTTATATCGAATTCCAACTTTCAAGGGATCTTTTACGTGCACTCCAATGTGTACACGGGACCTCGTGTTTTCGTCCCATCCGAACGACTAGGCAGCTGTCCTTGTCAGGCCCTCCTCCTGCATCACTGACAATGGGAAATCACGTCGGAAAATCGAGATGAACATTCTCGGCCAATGCAGGGATCGAACACCCGACCTCCAGGTTAGCGAACCAGCGCCTTATCCACTTAGCCACCGTGATCCCCATGACAACCTGGTTAGTAAGCCACTTCGCCTCTTGAGATAGTAGTCCCGAAATGACCTAGTTGTGTTGAGTGGACGTTTAACCCCATTTCTCCCCCCCCCCACTCTTGAGATAATGTTTAATGTCACGTGTTCTACAGCGGAGAAGTGTGTAACTGACAGACTGGAACAAGTGAAGGGTGTTACACGAAGCGAGGGTGAAGAGGTGGGAATAATCGAGTATTTGGTGGAAAGGATGCCCCTTAAAGAAGTCTACGCTAATATTACAGAACTGATGGCCGGGGGTGTAGACACGGTACGTCATTATATTTATTGATATGGAGAGGGAGAGAGAGAGAGGGAGAGAAAGAGAGAGGGAGAGAGAGAGGAGGAGAGAGAGGGGGGGAGAGAGAGAGGAATGGGGTTTAACGTCCACTTGACACAAACAAGTCATTACTGGACTAATACAAGGTTTCATTTTATTTCAATAATTCGCTTGCGCGTAGGGTTCTTAAACAGTTGGGGGGGGAGGGGCCTGGGAAAACCCACGAGGCTTGACAGGCCACCCTTCTCCTTGTCACGTACAACCGGGTATTTGAAACCATGCCAGTTGACTAAATGACCGACTTTATTATACAGCACCAACGTGTTAACCATTCAGTCTCCGTAATATGCGATTTTTGTTTTGATTTTGATTTTGATTTTTAGACATCAAATTCAGTTCAGTTTCTGCTTTATGAAATCGCTAAAAATCCGAACATACAAAATAGAATCTACCAGGAGGTTGAAGAAAACATACAAGATAATGGAATGGTGGCTTTGAAAAATTTGAAATATTTGAAGGCTTCAATTAAAGAAACTTTAAGGTAATTTGAATTAACTGCTTTAATGTCATGGCAACGCGAATTTACTGCTTTAGTGTCATGGCAACTAAACTCTCTTCCGGCGAAAATGCGAGCATAGCAAACCAGCGATGTTTTCCGACGCAGACAGAAAAATTCCGACAGGAACGGACATCCCCCAACTAGCCTCGGGCCTGCTCAAGACAGATATTATGATACAATGCGCACGTTAACCACCCACCCCCCTCCCAGTAGCAACAGAACATCATAGAAAAAATTTATTTTCGGGCAATGAAAATTTGGACGACCTTTTTTTTCTATTAACGTTTAGACAAAAAATATAACTAACTTATTTCTATGAGTTCCAAACTGCCCGAAAAGTATTTTCTCGTCTTTTTGTCCACTGCATGCCCGGAAAAATGCCCGAAGCCCTCTTTAATAGATATGCCAAAAAAACGGTATTGTCCGAAAACCAGTCATCGAGCCGGAAAACGGCAAAGGAAACTAGCAGTAAAATGCGTTGGCGACGTCAAATAATCCAAAATTTTCTTGGGGGTCATTCGCATCTCAAAGAAAAACGGCGCCGCTGTCTATAAATCCGAAATTGTCGGGCATTTCTAGTTTTGCTTTCCTGACTATCATCAAGCCCTAATAAAACACTAATTTTACTTTTCTTGTAATTGAATATAATGAGTTGACTATGGATTAAAATATTTTGTCTGGAGCCACTCGACTTTGTGTGACATTTTTCGGGCATCGATTAATACTTGTGTATACAGATGCAAAAGTCTGATCGGATGGTTAGAATTCAGGAGAGAAATTCGGTTACAAAACCATTGAATACTATTGGAGTTGTTAACACGGGTTAGAATAGCAGAGAACGCATTTGCGGTGATTAAACTTTCAAATTTTTCTCCGGGAGGGTGAGGCCACTATACCGCGCGACGATTGATTGGTTGTTTGGAATTTGGGTCAACCATGTAGGCTATACTAAACCAAATTGAAGTTGCTCTATTTACAGACTGGAATAGTAGGAAAACGCGTTTGCGGCAGTTACCTTTTCAAAATTTTCTCCTAACGGTCCCGTCTTCGTGGACTGTAAACGATTGATTAGAAATCGAGTAAGCCACCTTAATAAGGTTATATTCGACCACTTTGGAGTTGCTTTGTTCACCTGCTGAAATAGCAGGAAAACGCGTTTGCTACAGTTAAATTTTCAAAATTTTCTCCTAACGGTCCCGTCTTCGAGGACTGTAAATAATTGATTGGAATTCGAGTCAGCCACCTTAATTGGGCTATATTAGACCACTTTGAAGTTGCTTTGTTCAACGGCTGCAATAGCAGGAAAACAAGGTTGTTGCTGTCTTTAAACCCGAAAATTTTTCGGGTATTTAGGGTTCTGCCCCCCTAACTGTCATCGAGCTCCTACGCCTATGCAGAACATATATGTGATGTGTGGATAAAAGAAGAGAACGACAAACAAAATTTATAAAGACGTAACTGACTCACATTAGAGCAGATTGTCGTGTGATTTGTTTAAGAATTGCGTTGTCGGTGCACAAAGTTCTTTCTAAACTGGGGTCAATGGTACCCAATGCTACCCTACATAACAAAGGATACTACCTCAGTGTTGTGAAAAACTTAGATTGAAACGAATTGATTTCAACTTACATAAAAAATTCGACAAAACTGATGGCCAATGTATCGCCATTCCAGTCTTCCCGGTTTATCACCAATAGGCAGGCCCCGTAACTAAGGAGGGGGGGAGGTCTAAAACGTCCCCCATTCCCCTATGGATTTTACTTTGTCCGTCAAGTTACGGTACCCCTGAAAGCACTTCTCTCCCCCCCCCCCCATCGTTGATCTGCGCTAGTTACGGTCCTGCTCCTTCCAATAGGCCTACTAACAAATAGTAACCCATACTATGGTCCTGCCAATAGGCCTACTATAGTAACCCATACTATGGTCCTGCCAATAGACCTAATAACAAATAGTAACCCATACTATGGTCCTGCTAATAGGCCTAATAACAAATAGTAACCCATACTATGGTCCTGCCAATGGGCCTACTAACAAATAGTAAGCCATATGATGAAAGTTGTGTAAAATACTGAGTTGTTAATGTTTTATATCAGGATGTATCCAGTCGTAAATAATATTGGTCGTATTACACAGAATGATACCGTAATTCATGGATACTTGATACCTAAAGGGGTGAGTATTACACAGAATGATACCGTAATTCATGGATACCTGATACCTAAAGGGGTGAGTATTCAGTAGTTAAACACAATAACACGTAGGGAGAGAGAGGGGGAGAGAAGGGGAGAGAGGAATGGAAATTGGAAAAAGGCCTCAGGCCTAATTTTCTACCCTTGTAAAATGACGCGATTATTATTATTATTATTATTATTATTCGTAGGACCTAAACTTCGCTAATTGAAGACGGGACAGAGAGAGAGGGGGATAGAGAGAGAGAGCTATCCGACCCTCGCTTATAATGTTAAAAACAATAACACGTGCTTATAGAAAAACAGCGACTAGTGTTTTTTAGGGCAATGTTTGGAGGGTTGTTATCTCAACGTTATCTAGCTAATACAGATATGAGAAAATGACAACTGTCTAGTCGTTCGGATAGAACGAGAAACCGAGGTTCCGGGGTATACGTTGGTGTGCATGTAAGGGTCCCTTGCCTTGGCAGTTGGGATTCAATATAAGATTAGGTTCTCTGAATTAATGCGGATAACCATGCCAAAACCCATACCTGGGAAATGAAAAAAAGAAGTTAAGAGTTGACGAAAAAAAGAATTGGGTCGATTTGATAGCATCGAAATATAATATTTTTCTTTCTTTTTTTTGTGTGTGAAAAAGATAATGATTTATCTTGTAGGGTTTTATTTTGCGTGGTGCAATATGGCCCGGTTGGAGCTGACGTGTCATTAAACAACATTTCATTCATTGATTTCATTTATTTTGTGTGTAGTGCGGTCCTCCTGCACTTACTGATATATATATATAATTATATCTCTTTTGTTTTTGTTTTTATTTTGTTTTTTGTATGAATAAAGAAAATGATTGGCTATTCACCGTATGTTCTTGGTAGAGATGAAACCCGGTTTAAAGAAGCAGATGTATTCAAACCTGAACGATGGTTAAGGGATCAACCTGGTGGTCAAGATAAAATTCATCCATTTGCTTATTTACCTTTCGGTTTCGGGCCACGGATGTGTGTTGGTGAGTTGTAATCCGGTAGTTATCTCCCACGGATGTGTTTTGGTGAGTAGTAATCCGGTAGTTATCTCCCACGGATGTGTGTTGGTGACCGGTAGTTATCTCCCACGGATGTGTGTTGGTAAGTAGTAATCCGGTAGTTATCTCCCACGGATGTGTGTTGGTGAGTAGTAATCCGGTAGTTATCTCCCACGGATGTGTGTTGGTAAGTTGTGACCGGTAGTTATCTCCCACGGATGTGTGTTGGTGAGAAGTAATCCGGTAGTTATCTCCCACGGATGTGTGTTGGTAACCGGTAGTTATCTCCCACGGATGTGTGTTGGTAAGTTGTGACCGGTAGTTATCTCCCACGGATGTGTGTGGGTGACCGGTAGTTATCTCCCACGGATGTGTGTTGGTGACCGGTAGTTATCTCCCACGGATGTGTGTTGGTGACCGGTAGTTATCTCCCACGGATGTGTGTTGGTGACCGGTAGTTATCTCCCACGGATGTGTGTTGGTGAGTAGTAATCCGGTAGTTATCTCCCACGGATGTGTGTTGGTAACCGGTTGTTATCTCCCACGGATGTGTGTTGGTGAGAAGTAATCCGGTAGTTATCTCCCACGGATGTGTGTTGGTGACCGGTAGTTATCTCCCACGGATGTGTGTTGGTAACCGGTAGTTATCTCCCACGGATGTGTGTGGGTGACCGGTAGTTATCTCCCATGGGTTTGTGTGTTGGTGAGTAGTAATCCGGTAGTTATCTCCCACGGATGTGTGTTGGTGAGTAGTAATCCGGTAGTTATCTCCCACGGATGTGTGTTGGTGAGTAGTAATCCGGTAGTTATCTCCCACGGATGTGTGTTGGTGAGTAGTAATCCGGTAGTTATCTCCCACGGATGTGTGTTGGTGAGTAGTAATCCGGTAGTTATCTCCCACGGATGTGTGTTGGTAAGTAGTAATCCGGTAGTTATCTCCCACGGATGTGTGTTGGTAACCGGTAGTTATCTCCCACGGATGTGTGTTGGTAAGTTGTGACCGGTAGTTATCTCCCACGGATGTGTGTGGGTGACCGGTAGTTATCTCCCACGGATGTGTGTTGGTGACCGGTAGTTATCTCCCACGGATGTGTGTTGGTGACCGGTAGTTATCTCCCACGGATGTGTGTTGGTAACCGGTTGTTATCTCCCACGGATGTGTGTTGGTGAGAAGTAATCCGGTAGTTATCTCCCACGGATGTGTGTTGGTGACCGGTAGTTATCTCCCACGGATGTGTGTTGGTAACCGGTAGTTATCTCCCACGGATGTGTGTTGGTGAGAAATAATACGGTAGTTACCTGGGGCAACTAGTTCAACGTGTGTGCTTTAAAATTATAAGGTCTGGCATTGGGTCATGTGGTCAAGTTTCGAATTACTGCTTGTACATGGCAAGAAATTGTGTCCCCTGTCCAATCTCGTGGGTTATCTTCGTCTTCCGGTTTCCTCCTATTGCTGAAGACCCCTACGCGAAAACGAATGATTGAAATGAGGTTTAATAATATGTTAGTCGAGTGGACAGTACCCCTCCCCCTTCCCATTTCCCTCTTTCTGTCCTGTGGCTCTTAATGCCCGGGTGTTTTAATTTGTGTCTTCTGTTTGGCGCAATATAGCCCGGTTGGAGCCGACGTGCCATTAAATAATATTTCATTCATTTATTCTTTCCATATACTACAGATATGCCATATACTCACACCAGGGCTCGAAACCACAGCCGCAAGCCAGAGGTGACCGGTCAGCTAGAGGTCGAAGCGCGGTACTCTAGACCACTAGGCCATCCCACCACCCCACCCCACCCCCAACTTTGATTGGACAGGGGACCCTATGGATACTATCGTGAGGTTGCGTCATTAATGTTTTTCAATTTGTGATCTGTTTTTGTTAGGTCGTCGAATAGCCGAGATGGAAATTCAAATGTTAGTTTCTCAGGTAAGAGCTGATTAATTATTCCCACTTTATTAATTCTTTATTTAAAAGACGAAAAAATGGGATTGGAATTGATTTTAATCAATATTTAAGACGGCAAACTGTAATTGGGGGAAATAATATACGAAATGACCCGCCCTAGAACAAATCAAGATGGTCGATAATTTTATCAGATGATTATGTGATTTTCGGCTCTTTGTGGTTATAAAGAGAGGGAGAGAAATGGGGTTTAACGTCCATTCGACACAACTAGGTCATTTTGTAACTAACATATGGTTTAATTTTATTTCAATAATTTGCTTGCGCGTAGGGGTCTTTAGCAGTGGGAGGAAACCGGAGTGCCCGGAGGAAACCCACGAGGTTGAGGGGGCGCCCCATCTCCATGCCACATACGCTCACACCAGGGCTCGAAACCACAACCACAAGCCAAAGGTGGCCGGCCAGCTACAGGTCGAAGCGCGGCACTCTAGATCACTAGGCCATCCAAACCCCCTTGTGGTTATAAAGATTACACTCATCGGACAAAACATATCATGTGGACTCAGACTAGTAATTATTTGCCCATTGACTTCAATGTTAAATGGGTGTAACATCACAGGCTGTAACTTTTTGCTCAACATTCCGTTGGTTCCAATCTTTTTAGGCACAATGGGGACCACATTTGGCAATCACCTCATCATAAACTTGTAGGGGCTCTATGGTTTGGATTTTTTGCTACAGGGATTTGAAGTTGCCTGGGGTGAAAATCTCACTTCCTATACATTTGATTACTCCGCAGAAAGACATTTTACAACCCCATCCCTCCGCTGTAATATCACCAGTATTACCCAAAACTGCTATAAAATTGCAAATTTGATCCCTTTTCTCCTATTCTAGACCAAAAAGTCAACCCAAAAATGCAGGAAGAGGGGAGAAAAAAATTAAGGGAAAAATTGTCTATTAATAACTCGCACTACATTCGTCCATCATGAAAACTAGGCAAATAATTACTAGTCTTAGTCCTATATACCTCACATGTTCTTGCTGTTTGAACAAATCTGTGGTTATCTAATAAACAAACATATATGCAATGCCCTGGCCAAAGAGTATGAAAATCCATGCATTTGCAGATGCGCAGTGCAGCATTCTACAATCACTATAGTGCATCAGAAAACTGCGGAAATTCAGATAGAAATTTGAAAGCACGTAAATTTTGAATTCCACACAACATCTTTATTTTTGAACATAAATGCATTATGTAAAAAGATGAGATAAATTCAATATAATTCCATCACGGAAATACTTTAAAACAGTAATCATGATGCAATATTAGACTTTTTATCACTTTCATCGAAAACCACAGTTTTTTCTCTGTTAACGTAGCTGCAAATGTTAAATTGTGGCCAAATTTAAGATGTTGAAACAAGCAGTGCTTATCAATTTAAAATATCTCCTATATAGCTGTATTTCCATGGGATAAGTAAGTTGAAATAATCTGATAATGTAACACTACAAGAGTTTCTTCATCCCCACCCCCCAGTATGGAATCTGGTACATTGTTGACCAATCATGGGTCTCCCTGTTCACTCTGGCCTGTCAAATGGTTTACAAGGGCAATGGTGCCTACAACTTTCCTGACCAAGACATATGCACAACCGTCAACACACAAGCCATTTATGTTATCTTCTAATATGAGAGGCCATGATAAACACATGGGTGTCCTTTATCGGGCTCGGAAATGAAGTCATCACCAAAAAGCAAAGTTTACAGAGGTCCTCGGTTGGAGCCCAAACTGAATTCGATTTGCCCTCCACTTCCACCACAGGTGTCATAGAGATCCGGGATGAAATTAATATGCATTGAGATCATCGTTCTACTGAAGCCAGTCCAGGAAGTCATCAGGGTTTGCGATGTAGACCTGAAATGTTAAATTTGGAAGAGAGTGAGAATTCTGGGGAGAATACTATCCAGGGAAATGGACCTTTGACACCCAGAAAATGGTCAAAATGTGCAATTCTGTCATTCAGTTACATGCCAAGGGGAGTAGAAAGGCCTGTGCAGTACCAAATCCCCCCCCCCCCCCCGTTAGTGAGCAGAAGTGGGGATCAGGTTGGCTGCACTTCGAAAAGTGGTGTATGAAATCCACATTTATCTCACCTGTTTTGCTTCTTTTTTTTAAATACTTGTGTTTGCTGAGGTCAATCAATCCACTCTATGAAATATTACCCATGGCACCTGAAATGATAGATAGCTGGGGATAAATATGCAATAAAAAAACAGTCAGAAAATACGAAAGAAAAAAAAATGGTTGCAACTGGAAATAAAAATAAACCTCTTTATTTCTAGGGAACATCCAATCACTGGCTCTCCAACAAGAAACCAGTAAACAGTCAGAAAAGTCAGTAAAAAAATGAAAAAAAAATGAGTGTCACACAAGTCTAAGCCAATCTCAAAGGCAGATACCATGTTTTTGAGGTTCAGTCTAAATATTAAGGCCAGCTGCAGGTATGGTCAAAAGTCACATGGGAGTGAATTTTGGAGTGTACATGTTAACATTTCATTGTATGATGTCAAAACATGTCATGTCTAAATATTAAGGCCAACTGCAGACTTGGTTCAAGGTCACATGTAAATAGGGTTGTGGCCACATGATTTTTTGGCAAGATTGTGGGTTGGGGCTAGGGTCAGGACTAGCTGTCAGGACTAGCTGTCTTGGCATAGGCCTACGCCAAATGCTTTTTGACGAGAATATTCGATTAAATCATAAATGCGACAGTAGAAATATGCCTTTTTGAAAAAAAACACGTGCCACTAGTTAACTAGTACTAAACTAGAAACATTGTAATACAATTCAGTGTTTTGGTGACGTACATGCAACAAAATGTAAACATTAAGGCCTACGGTCCCTGAATTCACACTCTATCAACGGAAACCCCAAATAATGGCTATTTTGATATCAGACATGCCTTGTGAGCAATAAAAAAACAGTATTCTTACCTTTTCTGACACTTCTTATTGAAAAATTCATGAAATAAGTGGTGGAGAACAAATCTCTTTCGGCCATATTTAGTATCATAAGGACTCAGACTAGTAATTATTTGCCCATTGACTTCAATGTTAAATGGGTGTAACATCACAGGCTGTAACTTTTTGCTCAACATTCCGTTGGTTCCAATCTTTTTAGGCACAATGGGGACCACATTTGGCAATCACCTCATCATAAACTTGTAGGGGCTCTATGGTTTGGATTTTTTGCTACAGGGATTTGAAGTTGCCTGGGGTGAAAATCTCACTTCCTATACATTTGATTACTCCGCAGAAAGACATTTTACAACCCCATCCCTCCGCTGTAATATCACCAGTATTACCCAAAACTGCTATAAAATTGCAAATTTGATCCCTTTTCTCCTATTCTAGACCAAAAAGTCAACCCAAAAATGCAGGAAGAGGGGAGAAAAAAATTAAGGGAAAAATTGTCTATTAATAACTCGCACTACATTCGTCCATCATGAAAACTAGGCAAATAATTACTAGTCTTAGTCCTATATACCTCACATGTTCTTGCTGTTTGAACAAATCTGTGGTTATCTAATAAACAAACATATATGCAATGCCCTGGCCAAAGAGTATGAAAATCCATGCATTTGCAGATGCGCAGTGCAGCATTCTACAATCACTATAGTGCATCAGAAAACTGCGGAAATTCAGATAGAAATTTGAAAGCACGTAAATTTTGAATTCCACACAACATCTTTATTTTTGAACATAAATGCATTATGTAAAAAGATGAGATAAATTCAATATAATTCCATCACGGAAATACTTTAAAACAGTAATCATGATGCAATATTAGACTTTTTATCACTTTCATCGAAAACCACAGTTTTTTCTCTGTTAACGTAGCTGCAAATGTTAAATTGTGGCCAAATTTAAGATGTTGAAACAAGCAGTGCTTATCAATTTAAAATATCTCCTATATAGCTGTATTTCCATGGGATAAGTAAGTTGAAATAATCTGATAATGTAACACTACAAGAGTTTCTTCATCCCCACCCCCCAGTATGGAATCTGGTACATTGTTGACCAATCATGGGTCTCCCTGTTCACTCTGGCCTGTCAAATGGTTTACAAGGGCAATGGTGCCTACAACTTTCCTGACCAAGACATATGCACAACCGTCAACACACAAGCCATTTATGTTATCTTCTAATATGAGAGGCCATGATAAACACATGGGTGTCCTTTATCGGGCTCGGAAATGAAGTCATCACCAAAAAGCAAAGTTTACAGAGGTCCTCGGTTGGAGCCCAAACTGAATTCGATTTGCCCTCCACTTCCACCACAGGTGTCATAGAGATCCGGGATGAAATTAATATGCATTGAGATCATCGTTCTACTGAAGCCAGTCCAGGAAGTCATCAGGGTTTGCGATGTAGACCTGAAATGTTAAATTTGGAAGAGAGTGAGAATTCTGGGGAGAATACTATCCAGGGAAATGGACCTTTGACACCCAGAAAATGGTCAAAATGTGCAATTCTGTCATTCAGTTACATGCCAAGGGGAGTAGAAAGGCCTGTGCAGTACCAAATCCCCCCCCCCCCCCGTTAGTGAGCAGAAGTGGGGATCAGGTTGGCTGCACTTCGAAAAGTGGTGTATGAAATCCACATTTATCTCACCTGTTTTGCTTCTTTTTTTTAAATACTTGTGTTTGCTGAGGTCAATCAATCCACTCTATGAAATATTACCCATGGCACCTGAAATGATAGATAGCTGGGGATAAATATGCAATAAAAAAACAGTGAGAAAATACGAAAGAAAAAAAAATGGTTGCAACTGGAAATAAAAATAAACCTCTTTATTTCTAGGGAACATCCAATCACTGGCTCTCCAACAAGAAACCAGTAAACAGTCAGAAAAGTCAGTAAAAAAATGAAAAAAAAATGAGTGTCACACAAGTCTAAGCCAATCTCAAAGGCAGATACCATGTTTTTGAGGTTCAGTCTAAATATTAAGGCCAGCTGCAGGTATGGTCAAAAGTCACATGGGAGTGAATTTTGGAGTGTACATGTTAACATTTCATTGTATGATGTCAAAACATGTCATGTCTAAATATTAAGGCCAACTGCAGACTTGGTTCAAGGTCACATGTAAATAGGGTTGTGGCCACATGATTTTTTGGCAAGATTGTGGGTTGGGGCTAGGGTCAGGACTAGCTGTCAGGACTAGCTGTCTTGGCATAGGCCTACGCCAAATGCTTTTTGACGAGAATATTCGATTAAATCATAAATGCGACAGTAGAAATATGCCTTTTTGAAAAAAAAACACGTGCCACTAGTTAACTAGTACTAAACTAGAAACATTGTAATACAATTCAGTGTTTTGATGACGTACATGCAACAAAATGTAAACATTAAGGCCTACGGTCCCTGAATTCACACTCTATCAACGGAAACCCCAAATAATGGCTATTTTGATATCAGACATGCCTTGTGAGCAATAAAAAAACAGTATTCTTACCTTTTCTGACACTTCTTATTGAAAAATTCATGAAATAAGTGGTGGAGAACAAATCTCTTTCGGCCATATTTAGTATCATAAGGACTCAGACTAGTAATTATTTGCCCATTGACTTCAATGTTAAATGGGTGTAACATCACAGGCTGTAACTTTTTGCTCAACATTCCGTTGGTTCCAATCTTTTTAGGCACAATGGGGACCACATTTGGCAATCACCTCATCATAAACTTGTAGGGGCTCTATGGTTTGGATTTTTTGCTACAGGGATTTGAAGTTGCCTGGGGTGAAAATCTCACTTCCTATACATTTGATTACTCCGCAGAAAGACATTTTACAACCCCATCCCTCCGCTGTAATATCACCAGTATTACCCAAAACTGCTATAAAATTGCAAATTTGATCCCTTTTCTCCTATTCTAGACCAAAAAGTCAACCCAAAAATGCAGGAAGAGGGGAGAAAAAAATTAAGGGAAAAATTGTCTATTAATAACTCGCACTACATTCGTCCATCATGAAAACTAGGCAAATAATTACTAGTCTTAGTCCTATATACCTCACATGTTCTTGCTGTTTGAACAAATCTGTGGTTATCTAATAAACAAACATATATGCAATGCCCTGGCCAAAGAGTATGAAAATCCATGCATTTGCAGATGCGCAGTGCAGCATTCTACAATCACTATAGTGCATCAGAAAACTGCGGAAATTCAGATAGAAATTTGAAAGCACGTAAATTTTGAATTCCACACAACATCTTTATTTTTGAACATAAATGCATTATGTAAAAAGATGAGATAAATTCAATATAATTCCATCACGGAAATACTTTAAAACAGTAATCATGATGCAATATTAGACTTTTTATCACTTTCATCGAAAACCACAGTTTTTTCTCTGTTAACGTAGCTGCAAATGTTAAATTGTGGCCAAATTTAAGATGTTGAAACAAGCAGTGCTTATCAATTTAAAATATCTCCTATATAGCTGTATTTCCATGGGATAAGTAAGTTGAAATAATCTGATAATGTAACACTACAAGAGTTTCTTCATCCCCACCCCCCAGTATGGAATCTGGTACATTGTTGACCAATCATGGGTCTCCCTGTTCACTCTGGCCTGTCAAATGGTTTACAAGGGCAATGGTGCCTACAACTTTCCTGACCAAGACATATGCACAACCGTCAACACACAAGCCATTTATGTTATCTTCTAATATGAGAGGCCATGATAAACACATGGGTGTCCTTTATCGGGCTCGGAAATGAAGTCATCACCAAAAAGCAAAGTTTACAGAGGTCCTCGGTTGGAGCCCAAACTGAATTCGATTTGCCCTCCACTTCCACCACAGGTGTCATAGAGATCCGGGATGAAATTAATATGCATTGAGATCATCGTTCTACTGAAGCCAGTCCAGGAAGTCATCAGGGTTTGCGATGTAGACCTGAAATGTTAAATTTGGAAGAGAGTGAGAATTCTGGGGAGAATACTATCCAGGGAAATGGACCTTTGACACCCAGAAAATGGTCAAAATGTGCAATTCTGTCATTCAGTTACATGCCAAGGGGAGTAGAAAGGCCTGTGCAGTACCAAATCCCCCCCCCCCCCCCGTTAGTGAGCAGAAGTGGGGATCAGGTTGGCTGCACTTCGAAAAGTGGTGTATGAAATCCACATTTATCTCACCTGTTTTGCTTCTTTTTTTTAAATACTTGTGTTTGCTGAGGTCAATCAATCCACTCTATGAAATATTACCCATGGCACCTGAAATGATAGATAGCTGGGGATAAATATGCAATAAAAAAACAGTGAGAAAATACGAAAGAAAAAAAAATGGTTGCAACTGGAAATAAAAATAAACCTCTTTATTTCTAGGGAACATCCAATCACTGGCTCTCCAACAAGAAACCAGTAAACAGTCAGAAAAGTCAGTAAAAAAATGAAAAAAAAATGAGTGTCACACAAGTCTAAGCCAATCTCATGAAAACTAGGCAAATAATTACTAGTCTTAGTCCATGTACCAGAATGGAGTTGCTTCCCTTTGACCCTATGGGTTTATCAACGCTCTTGTTCAATATATCAGTGTTGCTATGGTAACTGTCTATGGAACAGTGGATAATAGTCCTTTGTAAATTGGAGATGGCAACCCTTTTCAAGATGAACGACTTTGAGACAACAAAAAATAATTTTTGGCGATAATGCCACGCCAAACTATCCTATTTGTATGACCCATAACACATATTTCTAATTCAATCTTTGGACTTTAGTGGGTTCACAAACATTACACAATTCACGGGCAAGGGTGATAGCACCACAAATGAAGTTCCGATCCGCTTTGTTCATAATTTGCATTTTGTGTACAAGGCCAAATCGCGGTCTGATGGGGGCCAGTTTGATCTGAATCGAAAGAAAGACTATGCGGTAGCGCGGGTTCTATAGGGTACCATAATCCACGAATTTACTTCCGATGCATCGACGTTAACAACCGAGATATATGGAACCAAAAACATATATTTTAAAATTCATCAAAATCAGATAAAAAATGTGACATCTAAATTGTCCACAATCAAATTTCGAACGGAAATTCGGACGTACAGACACTATCCAGACAGACGAACTTGGGCGACAACATAATTGTGTCCACTGTTAAAGTAAACCCGAAAATGGTAGGCATTTGGTAAATGGCAGCCATCTTAGAAAATGGTAGCCATCTTGGAAAATGGTAGCCATCTTGCGAAATGGCAGCCATCTTGGGAAATGGCAGCCATCTTGGAAAATGGCAGCCATCTTGGGAAATGGAGTCCATTATGAAGACCATTCTTAATAAATGACCTAAACGGCACCCATATAAATTTTAGTGTCTGTCTGTATCTAGAATTGAAATATTTTTACCTTTCACCGCCCCAGTACTAAGTTAATGTTGTTAATATTTTGGTTTAAACGCTATCTCATGCGTGTAACTTATTTCAGATGTGGGGATCACGGTGGCTAAGTGGGTAAGGCGCTGGTTCGCTGGCCTGGAGGTCGGGTGTTCGATCCCTGCATTGGCCGAGAAAGTTCATCTCAATTTCCCGACGTGATTTCCCCTCGTCAGTGATGTATAAGGAGGGCCTGACAAGGACAGCTGCCTAGTCGTTCGGATGGTACGAAAAACCGAGGACCCGTGTACACATTGGAGTGCACGTAAAAGATCCCTTGGCAGTTGTAATTCGATATAAGAGTAGGCCGTAGCGCCGCTGCCCGGGCAAAATTTCTCTAATCCTAACCCTAACCCTAAGTGCATAACAGTAGGATGTTGTAGGGGGTGTACACAATGAAGAGAGTTCAATAAATAGTTGATATACATTTATTATTTTCCATATACATTTCTATTCTTCATAAAATAAACAACATGCTTCTTTACTAGAAGTCCTTGGAGTTCTCTCCCCTTCATTATCATTCAAGGGAAAATACTCTCATTTATATCTAACCTACAGTTATACAGGAGTTATTCCCCATTAAGCATAATGTATTGTGGAAGACTGTTAGGTCTAAGGTGTATTACTGAACATCCCCCCGCGAAAAGAAAAACAATGCCATTGTTTTCAATAGACCTGACAGTCTTTAACAAGACATTCAAATATACAAAACAAAACTAAAAACAAATTAATGCAAAAAGAATAAAATACCAAAACCAAGATGGTAAAATATACATCTTAAATCATAATAAACCTGATCTAAATAACAGGGGGCGGTTTAGCTTTAATGGCCTGTTTGGCCTTAGCATTAAGAGCCGAGTCGGTTACCCAAAACGACTTGTGGGCAGCTTCACCCTTTATTTGTACAAGATATTCCGTTTTGTTATTTTTAACCCTTTGCCCGATAACTTTCCTAATCTTGTAAAAACCATCACTGTCGCTACCAATGGAACAAGAATTTAACCCACAATCAACATTACCATCACTTTCAGAACGATATCTTAAGGGTTTCTGATGGGTTCGCATAGAACGGCGTACGGGGATATGTGACCCTTTACTCGATTGTTGAGACGGTGCTTCTGAGACACGTAAATTATGTGGAGGTGTCGTTTTGGTCTGATTAAATCTTTTAAGTACCGGTACTGGGAGTCGAGACGGTTTGTTGATTTTGGGTACATGCGTAACAACAGTACTAGGAAAATACGGGGAAGGATTGGGAATACGAACATAGGCCATCTTCAATCTGTCCTTATGTACATTAGAGATAACTTTATTAGTAAGGGGGTCAATAATATCAACAATATGATCGCTATGCAGGGCGTTCACAACATAGGGTCCCATATAACGGGGCTGTAGTTTCTGGCCAGTTCCGGTAGAAACAGTATTTAAATAGACATAATCTCCCTTTTCTAAAGTCAAGGGATTGGATTTAGAATTAAAACGTTCACACATTTTTGCTTGATTCTGGAAAACACTAGACTGAAGTTGTTCTCGAATAATTTGAAGTTTTTGAACTTGTTCCTTTAAAAATGGCTTAATGTCACTTGGAGCACGATCTATTACAGTCACTGAAGTGTTGGCAGTCAAGGGAAAATGTGGACGTCTTGCAAAAACAACCTCAAATGGAGAATAACCAGTTGAAGAATTAACACTATTGTTAAAAGCAAACACAATAGAACTTAAAACATCCTGCCAGGCTGTGCGATTATGAGAAACATATGGCGATAATCTTTCAGCTAATGTACGATGGGACCGCTCACAGGCTCCAAGACAGTGGTGAACGAAACTGGGGGAAAACTGTTGTGGCACCTGTAGCAGTTCACACAAAGACTTTGTGCACTGAGCAATAAATTCGGAGCCCCTATCACTGATTAAGGTATGACAGGTTCCAAACGTAGTAAATAATTGAAATAACGCTGTACTAACTGTTAAGGCATCAGAACTAGCGATAGGCACTGCATATAGGTATTTACTAAACATATCTATGGCAGTAAAAATATAAGAGAAACCATTAGGTGTAACGGGTAAAGGTCCAAACAAGTCGATTTCCCAAACAAGAAAAGGAGCTTGAGGCGTAGGATATCCAATAATTCCACTTTTAGTGTGGGCTTTGGTAAGCTTACGACGCTGACAATCATCACAGGATTTCACATAATCATTAACAATTGAGCTCATTCTTGGAAAGTAGTATGTGTCTTTAAGCCGATCAAGAGTGTCGTGAATACCGCCATGACCGCCTAAAGGAGAATCATGATAAAGTCCCAGTAATTGCTTAATCAAAATGACGGGAACCACTACTTGATATTTGTCTAAAGTTTGAGCACGTTGGGATTTAGCTACTCTTGAATGAAATAAAACACCTTCAATTATAGTGTAATATGTGGCTTCCAACAATAAACGCCGAGCTTGTTTCTGTGATGTCGGTAATATATTAGAAATTAAGTAGTCGATAATTGGTTTCAAAGACACGTCATTATTTTGTAGTTTTGCGAAGTCTGGTAGTGAAAAATCAAAGTGATCCATAAGTTTTATGTTCTGAATTTCTTCAGCTAGACGGGTGTTCTTGTCGGTAGTAGAATCGGTCACCTGCTGGTCAGATTCAGTTTGATCACTGGTGTTACCTGGATCATCACCAGACGATATGGAAGTTGATCCAGGCGATATCTCGGCTGCTAAGACCAGGATGTCCTCCGAGCGAACAAAATTCTCGGCAACGTCAAGGTCTTCGGTATCCCCATCATACTCAATGTCCTGATAAACTACACAATTACACACAGGGGAGTCAGAGTCAAAATAGTTATCAAAAGTTAGGCCATTCGGCAAGATAATTTTCCCCGCTTGCTCAGGTATGTACGGAAAATGTGGGTCATCCTCCGCTGGGCTAACTACTGTTGGAGAAGAGCCTGGTGGACACCGGGACAACGCATCAGCGACACACATCTGTGCTGCAGGTTTATATGTTATTTCAAAAGAAAATTGCTGAAGTATAGCTATCCATCGCTCATAAATGGCACCACTCAATTTCTTTTCAAATAATGGTTTCAATGCCTGGTGATCACACTCAACATAAAAATGTCGGCCACGTAGATATGGTGCACAATCTAATATACTGGTGGTCATACCCAGAAGTTCTAACTTGGTCGGACCATATGAATGTTGGTATTTAGCAAGAGATTTGGAGCCAAACTTTATTACTCTAGTACGTTCACGGATGTCCGTATTTGCCGGAAATTCTGATTCAGGATGAGCCTGGGAAAGCATATAACCAATGCCTTTACTTGAAGTATCCACACTTAGAGTAAATGGAATGTCATACCTAGGGAACGCTAATACGCGAGATTCGGATAATTGTTGCTTTAATTCTTTAAATGAAAAACCTTCTACATCAGTCCATTGAAAGAAAACTCCCTTTTTGAGTAAAGCGTACAAAGGTTGAGCAAGACTGCTGAAATTTGGTATGAATTTCCGAAACCAGTTTATCATACCCAAAAAACGTTTTAATTCCTTTGTAGACCTGGGAGCTGGATATTCCTGAATCACCTGAACATGTGTAGGTGGTGGAGAAATTCCCTTCGCTGATATTTCGTGTCCAAGGAATTCACATTTGTCCTGTGCGAAAAAACACTTCTTTGGGTTCAGTTTAAGACCAGCGCTACGGATCCGAGAAAAAATAGTTTGTAGATCGGTAATATGTTGATCGAATGTTTCGCTGTGGATGAGGATGTCGTCTAAATAGCACAGCACTGATTTATATGTTAATCCATGTAACAATTTATCCATAAGCAATTGGAAAGAATTGGGGGATGTCTTTAAACCCATAGGTAAACGTAAGAAACGGTAAGTGCCAAAACAAGTGGAAAAGGCTGTATATTTTGATGATTCGGGATCAATAGGCATTTGGAAAAATCCATGACTCAAGTCGATCGATGTCAAAAAGTGCGGTCGTTGATTAGAAAAAGACTCCGTTAATTCCTGGAGGTCGGGGATACTGTAGTTAAAGTCCTGCGTTTGAGAATTCAGATATCGAAAATCACAGCAAAATCGATACATTGATAAACTAGCTTCCTTCGTTCCAGGAACATACTGTTTTCCGGATTTGTTATGCTTCGTTACAAGTACAATGGGACTGGTAATTGGGACTGTATCATTTTCATTGACAGAACAAATAACGCCTTGGCGGATAAGTTCGTCTAACTGATGTCGTAAAACGATACGTTTATCTGGTGGTAATCTATAAGGTCGTTGTTGTTTGGGCACAAAGTTAGGCTTTAAATGTATCTTATGTTGGACTAAATCAGTCAACCCTAAATCAGAATTTTCATCCGTTAAGAATATATCATGATTATTATATAAACATCTCTGTAAGGATTCAAGTTCGTCGCCAGTTACACAGGTATTAGAAAAATTAATTTGATTAAGAAATTTATCTTTCTCAGTGTGTGATTTCTCTGAGTTATCGTGACTGATTTGGTTAATAGGCAAATCTATAGGTATAACATCATAATTTGTATCAATTACACTAAATTCAGCTATAATACTACCTTTAACTAAACTTACAACACTATTAGTTAAATTCAACACCCTAAGAGGAACAGTATGACTACTTGATACAACACATATACTCTTAGAAACCATCAAGTTTTGCTTATATGCACTATCACGTGCTGTACATATACCCTGTAAGCCAGGCGATAAATGTTGTGGGACATTGGCCCATATTAGAACCTCGGAGTTGGCGGGAATATCAACATGTTTGAAACACTTGACCTTTAATCGGTCAAAAGATAGTGTTTGCTGAGAGAAATCTAATACGGCTCCAGTAATATGCAAAAAATGAGCCCCTAATATAACAGGTTGTGAGGATTTTTCTAAAACAAAAAATTCAACATAATGTGAACCACGCGGAGAGGAAAACTGAACAAAAATTGTTCCTACTACACCAATTTTGAGATCATTGGCAAGTTTTATAACTTTCCCCTCCACAGGTTTCAATTTCGTTTTAACATTATCAGGTAAACTATTATAAAATCTGAAAGACAAAATATTAATAGAACTTCCCGTATCAATTAAAGCTGACACACTAACAGTTTGAAACTTGATTGGCAAATAAATAAAATGTTTATTCGAATGGCGGTCACTGAGAGTCGGGTCATTGTTCAACTGAGCATGATTTAGTAACATAGGGCCACCAAGGGGACATACTCCTTCAGCCTTGGCAGTTGTCAGTTTCCCGGGTGACTTTCTTGGGTGGCGCGAACGGGATCGTGATGGAATGACGGACGGGCTTCCCGTTGTGATTTAAATGATGGTGACTGCGTTCTATAATTGTGGTATACTGGTGCACGATGATCAGATGGCCTTGATTGCTCATAATTGAATGAAGTCTGTGGTAAATTAAAGTTTCTGGGTGAATAATTAGAATATCTTGGTCTGTAATATTGCGGCTGGTAACGTGGATTATACCACTGAGATGTATTTGTCTGTCTTTGTCTGTTGGGCGGCAGATAACTTCCATGAGATTGGAACTTGGAAATACTTGAAAATTTCTCTTGAAGGTCTTGAAACTGTGAAGATATTGTGGACATTTTATTCTTAATTTCTTCAAGCTCTGTATGTTGTACTGGTTGTGATATGGGCGGCAAACTTGCAAAAGGAAGAGAGTCAGTCCTGTACCCATAGGCTTCGCCCATCTTTGCAGCCACCAAAGCACTCATGCTATCACAAGCATTACCAGCTCGAACATAAAATGCCAACTGTGCGGGCAACCCAGCAATAAAACGGGCTGTTATATCCTTATCCGATTTGCTAAGTCTATGGCCCATTTGTAGTAATGTTCCATGAAAAAATTCAATTGGCATGTGAGGTTGTAAGGTGAGAGAGTCAAACTTTGCAGATTCCGCTATTAGCGCTGGATTATGTAATGGGTGAAACCGGTTTTTAAAACATTCAATGAATTGCGTCCAGGACATTTTCTGTAGATCGCCAGCTATCAACTGTTCATACCATATTTTTGCAGGACCATCCAACTGAAGGTGAAAGGCCGCCTTTTTCTTTGCTACAGTATCAATACCATGAGATAATGACGTATACGAGTCAAATTCAGCTAAAAATGAAGGGACATCACTAGAATATAAGCCATTAAAGCGTGTGGCAAATGGTTGATAGTTGGCTGTCATAGATACGGGGTTGTTGGTGGGCTCATTGTTGTGCAAATTAAAACTTGGACGTGGCTGATGGGTCTGGAGGGCTGGTGGTACTCCGCATGTTGCCAGGGGGGTGTGTGTAGCATAGTTTAAATTATTGTTGTGAGTAAAAGGGGCTGGTACAAAACATGTGTGCGGCAATTGGGGTGTAGACACGAAATCTGGCGTGGTTACATCCATGAACAAATGGAGATTCTGGCTATCACTCGTAAAAGTATTGTTGTCTTCTTCTAAATCGATTAAATCATTTGTTGAACACATGGTTAAAGTTAAATCTATGTAGAGGTCACTGTTTGAAATGTTCAATATTTTTTTTTTTTACAAATTATTTGATCACAAAATACTATAACTAGTTTCTTCTAGAAAGTTAATGTCGGCAATTTAGCATCTCCACCATGTTGTAGGGGGTGTACACAATGAAGAGAGTTCAATAAATAGTTGATATACATTTATTATTTTCCATATACATTTCTATTCTTCATAAAATAAACAACATGCTTCTTTACTAGAAGTCCTTGGAGTTCTCTCCCCTTCATTATCATTCAAGGGAAAATACTCTCATTTATATCTAACCTACAGTTATACAGGAGTTATTCCCCATTAAGCATAATGTATTGTGGAAGACTGTTAGGTCTAAGGTGTATTACTGAACAAGGACGTTAAACCCCATTTCATTCATTATTTCAGATGTTGAGAAGATTTCGTCTAGAATTGGTTGATGATAAACCCGTTGACACATATTGTGACTTGATGATTTCTCCTGCTCAGCCAGTTAGGCTCAGATATATAAATCGTTAATACCTGAACGTGACAGAAGAACGATTTTCAAGGGGTTGATTATATCAAGATTAGAGGGGGTTTCCCCTGGGTTTTCCCCTTATCGCCACGAGAAGAATCAATCTCTTGACGTCGAGAGCCAAATAAGATGAGTATTAAACTTCGTGAAAAACGATTGATAACAATTAAAGTTGCATTATGTAAATAACTGTCCGTTCTTGCTCTAATAGTTCGAAAATAGAAAATGGAATATGAATATATTCGAGATGCCAGTCAGATTATTTTATTCTGAACGAAGTTAAGTAGTTTGAAGTTTGGACAATAAACTGCAGCTTTTCAAGTAGCCTACCATTGCCATGATAATAAACAAAATCTCGATTGCCATTTATTGTCTGGGTCTTCAAATCCACTTAATTTCCAAACCAACCGGTATTCTAGAGAGTTAATTAAGAGCCTACCTTGTGAATAATGTAAATATAATAATTTATGTAATATTTTGAAAACCTGTAATCAATAGACGGACTTAGATCGTTCGTAATGCATCTTTTAATAATAGTTATACAATAAATCAAATACTATAACTATAAATGTTCGATAATATCTTGCCCAAAACAGATTAACTACATTTTATTGTGTTATAATATTTATGCTGGATATAGTTTTAAAGTAATACACTATTTTATATATACGCTCACTATTCGGTTCTGTAGTATAAAGTGGTCGAACCTGTCCCTCCTAACATCTATTGAGTACTATATCGTTTGTTATGCAGGTTTTCCTATATTACGGCGATTACCATCTCTCAGTATTGGCCCAGAAAGTTCATCGTTATTTCCCTATGTGGTTTTCCATTGTTAGTGGTGCGGTGCGGGTCGGGGCAGAGGAGGGGGGGGGTCAGCAAAGGACAACATATTGTCGTTCGGATGGGACGAAAACCCGTGTACACTGATTAGAAATGCTGGACACCCTGCGATATAGAGACTTAGTATTTTGTAATCTTGTCGACTTGAGGTCGTCGACAGAGATCCTTGATATTACTTTTACTAAAAGAGAGAGAGAGTGGGGGGGGGGGGGTTAACGACCACTCGTTCCTGCTTTTATATGACAAACTGTTATTTTCGCATGTTTTCTTTTTATTGGTTGTATTTAATTATTGTTTAAATGAACTAAAGCTAATAAAAAATATTTTGTTAATTTTTGTTATTCAACAGTAAATATCGCCATATCCGACTTTTGTTGTATAAAATTCCACCAAATTATAATCTTTGACGTTTTACGTGTTGAGTATTAAATTTTTGTGTCTGTTCTCCAACAGCCTGGATAATGAAGACGGACATACGTCATGTAGTGTTATATGCCATTGTTCGTGGTGTGCAACGGCCGCTTCCATCAAGGGTGATAGCAAAGATTAATTGTCGTATTTGAGTATTTTCAGCGCGTACGTGCAGTGGTCTTTTCTGTCGGGGAACAAACCTGTGAGGTTGAGAAGGGGCATTGGGTCAATCCAGGGATCAAAACCACGACAGTTATCAACGACCGGCCAGCTAGAGCTCGAAGTGCATTGGCTTTTACTTCTATGAGAATCCCCCCCCCCCCCCGCCACCCCCACTATCTCGATATTGTCTCTAATAATACCCTAAGCAGCAACCGTTTGGTCACAAATTCAACTCTCTAACCGTTGAGTCCCCCCCCCCCACACCATAAACAAAAATAAAATTAAATATATATATATATATACTTTAATATCAAACAGGGTTATTGTCATTCTTGGTACAAAATACGGAAGATTTCGTCTTTTTAATAGATAACTTAAACACCATGTGGTAGTCATAATTAAACACAACAATTATGTTTTAGCTGTTATGGTTGATTGATATATTTTCTTATGCAGTACCGCGATGCGTGCGTTGTAGCCAGAAACACCCCCTTTTCACTCGATTGACAATATTATTTTGATAGGGAGTCTTCAATTCCAGTGTGTTTAATCGAGTAGTCTCTATTTATGCTGCACAGATTGTAAAGGGCACTACTCTACAAAAAACAATCTACCTCTTTATCGTTTTGTGGCAAGGTTTCTGGAGTTTAACGTCCACTTCCACCAAGTATCGCTCGACCCTCGCATGTTTATATAGATTAAGAACAATATATTGATCAAGAGAACGTAAAGTCATCTTATGTTGACCACAACTTCGTACCCTGGCCACAACACAACTTCGTACCCTGGCCACCACACAACTTCGTACCCTGGCCACAACACAACTTCGTACCCTGGCCACAACACAACTTCATGCCCTGACCACATTATCACTTTCTGCCCTGACCACAACACAACGTCATTCCCTGGCCACATTATCACTTTCTGCCCTGACCACAACATAAATTCCTGCCCTGACCACACCACAATTTTCGCCCTGACCACAACATAAATTCCTGCCCTAACCACATCACAACTTCCTGCCCTGACCACAGAATCATATCAATAATTATAACATGTTTTTAAGCTAACGATTGGGAAATATCTTCCGTTAAAGTCAGAATAAAGCCGTTAGAAATTGGTCCCTTGTCGTCACTTCGGAGAGAATCACTATCCGGCGACTCCATCAGCAGATTCTGAGGTGCATCGTTAAAACTTATATTCCCTACATCCAATTCCTTCAAGTCATTTTCCGAGGCCACTCTCTTGCCTGTCCTGCTGGTGGGCACGTGTTTAATCACTTCCAGATTGGTGTCCATTTTGGGCGATAGCTTAATCATAGCACCGTAGACGTGGGAATATTTCGTACACAGTCTCAATCCGTCCTTATACGTGTCCAGATCCGAACATTCCTCTGCGTTACTAGCAGTCCTGACGCAACAGTTCGTGTTGACGGGCATCTCGAACAAGATGTTCCGCTTGTTTAATATCGTCGAGGCAACGATGCTTTCTTCCACAGTCGCCGAATGGATGACGAACATTCCGGTGAAGATACACGGAACACTGGGAGCCTTGCCATACAGAAGTCTTACTTTCACAGGCAAGGTAAGTTCACTGAGAATGTCTTTCATGGTATATACCGGATGATCGTCGTATTTCCCCGGCTCGAACAGGGCGTTAAACTTACCCTTATGTTCCAAGGGTATGAGGACCTCCTTGTGATCGGTGCTCGTGATGCACTTCATATATTTAACTTCATAAGTTGTAAATTGAGTGTGCTTCTTTTTAAATATCCCAGTGTCAGCCTCCGTTTTCCATTTGGCTGTGAAGATGCTGTGTGTCGCGAGTACGGAACCCGCAGGAATCTTTCGTTCGAGATATTGCTGCTCCCCGTCATCGTTTGTGCTGACCCGGATGGCTTTAATGTTAGATCTTGTGAAGAACTTTTTGGGTAAGGATTCTGCTAATTGGCCGATGGTTGTATAACAGGGTGCCCGACTAAAATCAGGCGGCACTTCTTCAAACATGCCTAGAACAAATAACAGGAAGAAACGTTACATATTCTACATATTAATTGAGGGGAGAGAAAGGGAGAGAGAGAGATAGAGAGGGAGAGAGAGGGGGGGGAGTAGCCTCCACTCGACACAAACCAGCCTAGAACAAATAACAGAAAGAAACACTACATATTAATGGAGGGGGGGGGATAGAGAGAGAGAGAAAGAGAGAGAGAGAGATGGGGGAGAGAGGGGGAGGGAGGGAGAGTGTAAACATCCACTCGACAAACTAGGTCATTTCGGAATTAACATATGGCTCAATTTTTTATTTCAATAATTGGCTTGTGCGTAAGGATCCTTAGCAGTGGGAGGAAACCGGAGGACCCAGAAAACCAGGAAGTTGGACAGACGACCCTACTCCGTGTCACGCCCTAACCTTTTTCAATTTATATTACTAAAATCCTAGAAACATCTCAATGCCCGTAGCAACCAATTTCTATGCATATTATTAAAAACCTAACAAAATCTACATGCTCGTAGCAACCAATTTCAATTAATAATTGTAAAATCCTATCAAAATCTACTTGATTTTACACAAAACTCAAAGGGTAATCCCAAATCGACAGTGTCATACTTTTTATGAAACAGAAATTGTTCAGTAGAAAATATATATTATCATTTATAGTAAAAGTTTAAAAAATCTGTCAAATTATATATATAATACCGAACCACCGTCGGAATTTCGTACGCCGGGTTGACGACGGACAGACATTAAATGAAATGGGGTTTAACGTCCTACTGCTCTGCTACGACTTGGCTAATGAAGACGGACATACGCCATACAATGTACTATAATGAATGAATGAATGAAATGGGGTTTAACGTCCTACGCTTAAGCACCTAACCTGGGCTAATTGAAGACGGGCATACGCCAACAGTGTGCTATGAGGGAAATTTTGCCCGGGCAGCGGCGCTACGGCCTACTCTTATATCGAATTCCAACTGCCAAGGGATATTTTACGTGCACTCCAATTTGTACACGGGACCTCGGTTTTTCGTCCCATCCGAACGACTAGGCAGCTGTCCTTGTCAGGCCCTCCTTCTGCATCACTGACAAGGGGGAATCACGCCGGAAAATCGAGATGAACTTTCTCGGCCAATGCAGGGATCGAACACTCAACCTCCAGGCTAGCGAACCAGCGCCTTATCCACTTAGCCACCGTGATCCCGACGGACATACGTCATACAGTGTGCCTGGATAGCGGTTCTGTTGGTCTACTCTTATATCGAATTCCAACTGTACACGGGACCTCGGGTTTTTCGTACCTTCCTAACAACTATACGCTCTCGGCCCTGCACTACTAACAAGTAAGGCGACGAACGGGCTAAATAAGACAGTAATATTGTATGAGTTTTCTTTTCTGGCTCCTAATCGCGTGTTTCGTTGCCTAGTGACACATCTATGCTTATAAGAAATGTCCCACTATAATCATTGTGGATTTCAGTATGGCCTCAATCGGTTTCCGTATATTGATAATAGACTCACCTTCATAGTCTTCTGGGATGAAAATCGTCTGCCCCACCTCCAAATATCCACCCGTTTTATCTTTACAGATTGTTCGGGCTGAGGCCTGTCTTTTCTTCACCTTCGTAAAAAACAAAGCCGGGGCACTCGCATAAATCTTCAAACCAGGCACTAATTCCCCAGCCTTGTCTTCAAATCGTACAACCGAGGGTAAATTTTTATCATTTTCAAATATATCTAACGTGTATTCCTCATCAGCGAACTGGAACTTCGCTGGTGTATCTTCATTCGGATCACTATCGCTATTTCCACTCACGGTGGTATCGCCAGACGACGCCATTATAGATTTGGTATTTATAACCAACGAATACTGACTGCGTTCACTGAAGCAATCACTGCTGTCGTCTATCGACCAACATTATTCTATTCATAAGGTAAGACGAATACTCGAAACCCGTTAAGCCTTCACTCCTATAAATTATTAATAGAAACGTGTAAAACCGGTTCCCGTGTATATATTGACATTAGGACATTCAAGTACATAACCATACAATTCTATTGCCTCGTTTGTCGCTCAAGTCTTCCCTTTTTTCTTTCTCTCTACCATATTTAGTAAATATGATGTGGGTGTTACTCCGTCATCAAATATTTCACTGGGTCAGTGGTATTCATATTTTCAATAAAAACGCACACGCCTTTGGCATTCATATTTTAAATAAAAACGCACACGCCTTTTCCATCGCCATTGTGCACCGCGTCATAAATTGAGGTGTTGGTCAATATAAATTGATAACGCCTTTCATTGAAATGGGGTTTTAAAATCCCACTGTCTCGATATACGTCTGTTAATCCTAAATTTGATAAAATTGATTTTTCCAATCTCATTAATTTTAAACACGTGATCATTTTCTAATCTCAGGTAATTTATCACTTAAACTCTGTATTTTTTAATTATTATTATGACGTCTAAAATGAAATAAAACCAAGTACGAACAATTAGACAAAATTCGAAATCCTAAAAAAAAACGGTATAGGTAAAATAGTGTAATCAGCATGGACTGTTCACAGTGTACAAAATACACGACAAACAGTGGTAACAGGTGTCCAGAAGAGTAAGCTCACCCTGCTGGCATCACTATTGTTTGAAGATACATTATGAGTAATTAGATAAAAGCAGCCAGTTCTCACTATAATAGTTAAAAACATGATAATGTGAAGGGAATGTGGCGAAAATATCAGTCAAATCGATCATCTCTGTACCGCTTTCTCGACCTCGTGGGTTTCCTCCGAGTACTCCGGTTTCCTCCCACTGCTAAAGACTCCTACGCGCAAGCGAAATATTGAAATAAAAATTAAAAAACCATACGTAAGTCCCAAAATGACCTAGTCGAGTGGACGTTAAACCTCATTTCTCTCTTTCTCCCCCTCTCCCTCCCCCCTCTCTCTCTCTCTCTCTCTGAGCCGAGATTTTAGCGATTATTACTAAGTTGGTACGATAAAAAACATATTCTCGATTATCCATTTCATGATAAAATTTTCAACAAGATTTGAGCAGCAGATCTGATTCTAATCCAGTATATATCGTAGACCAGCGATGATGTCGAGAGTTGGTTATGGTCTGGATAAGTTAATTAATATCTAATTAATATTTTAGATAAAATTTTAGACCCAAAGAAAGACGTGCAATAAGCTGATGTACCTTTAAGACTGGCCAAATATTATGACGGCGAGAGATGGTGGTCTGTTTCCGCCATTAAGTTAGAGTTATTTCCCTTTACATAAGCGAGATTTGACAAGTTGTGGCACTCGGCATTCCTCGATAAATTCCGGTAATTTCCGACTTATTTGAATAACGTGTATATAATAGCTGAATGGACATTAGATTTTGGATGAAGGAGATTTTCGCAAATTGAATTGCTGTTTTACGGCTAGGGGAGGGGCGGGGTACCAGACTTGGGTAATATTATTTACTTATCTTTGAATATATATATTGCAGCTACAAATATGGCAAATTTGCAGGGTTGGATTGGTGTGGATTTGGGATGGGGGTTATGCTCGAATCAACCACAGACAGAAAGAGAGAGAGAGAGAGAGAAATGGGGTTTAACGTCCACTCAACACAACTAGGTATTTTCGGGACTAACATATGATTTAACGTTATTTCAATAAATCGCTTGCGCATAGGGGTCTTTAGCAGTGGGAGGAAACCGGAGAGCCCGGAGGAAACCCACGAGGTTGAGAAGGCGCCCCTATCTCCATGCAGCATACGCTCACGCTAGGGCTCGAAACCACAGCAGCAAGCTAGAGGTGGTCGGCCAGCTAGAGGTCGACGCGCGGCACTCTAGACCACTAGGCCATACGCCCCCCCCCCCCATAGACAGAAAGCACGGGTCCTGTGTCTTAATTGTTATGCACTGAGCGGGAATAGAACTTACGGGGCGTTGTGATCGATCAACCATGTTTTTTTTTAACTGAAATATTTAATTATTGTACTGAGAATTGATTGATAATGAAAACGTGTTGTACAATTTAATGGATGTATGGGCATACGACACACAGTGTGCGGCCGGCCACCTCTGGCTTGCGGCTGTGGTTTCGATCCCTGGTTTGAGCGTATGTGGCATGGAGATAGGGGCGCCTTCTCAACCTCGTGGGTTTCCATACAGTGTGCTATGAGAGAAATTTACCCCGGGCAGCGGCACAATGGCCTACTCTTTTATCGAATGCCAACTACCAAGGTATCTTTAACGTGCACGACAATGTAAACACGGGATGTGGGGTTTCCGTTCAACCAGAACGACTAGACAGCTCTCCTTGTTAGGCCCTACGTCCTGGACCACTAACAAAGGGAAACCACGTCGGAAACATCCGATGAACTTCCTCGGCCAATGCAGGGATCGAAAACGCATCTTCCAGGCTAGCGAGTTCGTGTCTTACCCACTTAGCCACCGTGGCTCCCCGATGGCTGTAAAGACCGCTCTCTGTTAAAGGGACAATAACACTCTTGCTGGCTTGACAGATCCAGAAAAAAAATTAGCCTTTTTAACTACTAGATGTTCAAGTGTCATGCCTGTTGTATAAATTATCCATTACAACCTATCACACTTTTCCTGAGGGTTCGAAAATATGTTTAAATCCTAGTTGCATTTGAGAGTGTTTACGTAAAGTTTTTCAAACCATGAAGTAAAGCTTTTGAAATCATGTAACGGCATATAGTTAATTTTTTTACAATTTTTAAAATTAGGTGTGTTAAGATGAAATTTGTATCATTTATTATTTGGAATATTGTAAAATAGTACAAATTGTTGACCAGAATAAAGATTGGGACATATTATACAGTTACAGCAAGAGTGGTATTGGGGCTTGAAGATATGTTATGTTCCTGTTAGCTTTATTGGTTGTTAGAATTAGAGATGTTATAACTTGAAATGTTTGTTCCTGCATGGTTAAAATAAAGAAGTCCAATCCACAGTCGGCGTTATCATTCAATCCTTCGATCTTACATTAAAGGGTTAATACCGATAATATTTTGGAGAATAAAACTGTTTTATTTTTTGTTAAAATCCCTTCAACTCCCGTACCTTTGGACCGAGCAACTAATGCATTATTTGATATGTTTTCAAACAACTTATACCCGTCAGTCATCATCTGGAAATGGAGATGGGTGCTGTATTAGGCGGTGTCTGGATTAAACCAGGCTTTTATTTTATGAAAACAATTTCGTTAGCCAGTATAGCACATAAGTCATTCACTGTATAGACTCTCTAAAAAGAGCGACAATAGATTATCAGGTCACCCAACGAAAAAAATGACCAGAAACCTTAAAAGCGTTACGTGTGCGGATAAGCATTTTTGACGTTTACATCCAAACAATTCAATATTTTGAGCTGAAATTTTGAGACAAGGTAAATACACCATTCCTCTTTATTTTGGCGCTTAAATTTCATACGGAATCGGACATTTATTTTTGAGACCCTGTTCAAATCGGGATAGTTCATTAAAAACATTACTAAAGAAAAATTAAAAACTAATTGTATCCAATCTTTATTGGTTTACATACGATTTAACCACAATTACTGGACGATACGGTAATAAACAAAACAAAACAATAATTTACAAAATATACCATAATCAAAACGAATAAGTACACATTGACATATTCAATATAAAGCATCTGTATGAAAAAATATAGAAATGTTAAAATGGCAACTTAATGATGAATATAAGCAATGATAAATAGTTGACATTCGCAGACTGGATAGCCTGTTCTAAATGTCGTGGTTAGGGCTTTAGACTGGACAATCTGATTTAAATAGGAAGTAAAGCTTATAGGTAGCCTGCTCTAAATGGATAGTCAAGCTTATAGGCTGGATACAATGGTCTAAGGGAGGTTTTCAGGCTTGTAGACCTCTTGCAATGGCGTATAATCACCTGTCAAAGACTAATTAGGAAGTAAAGCTTTTTAGGCTGGATACAATGGTCTAAGGGAAGTTTTCAGGCTTGTAGGTTGCTTTCAATGGCGTATAATCACCTGTCAAAGAGAGAGAGAGAGGGAGAGAGAGAGAGAGGGAGAGAGAGAGGGAAATGGGGATTAACGTCCACTCGACACAATCTAGGTAATTTCGGGACTAGACCTGTCAAAGAATACTCTATATCAGTCTACGAATATTAATTTGGGTGGGTTGTCAACATTTGAGAATAATATGTCTTTGGCTAGATTATCCAGTCGTTTTATATTATTATAAACAACAACTAAGGGACGTAACTAGCCCTAGCCCTAAAACAAGATGTGGAGCTAATTGACTAAGACTAGTAATTATTTGCCTATTTTTCATGACGAATGTAGTGCGAGTTATTAATAGACAATTTTTCCCTTACTTTTTTTCTCCCCTCTTCCTGCATTTATGGGTTGACTTTTTGGTCTAGAATAGGAGAAAAGGGATAAACTTTGCAATTTTATAGCAGTTTTGGGTAATACTGGTGATATTCAACGGAGGGATGGGGGTGTAAAATGTCTTTCTACGGAGCAATGAAATGTATCGGAAGTGAGATTTTCACCCCAGTCAACTTCAAATCCCCGTAGCTAAAAATCTAAACCATGCCCCCCCCCCTACACGTTTATGGTGGGGAGATTGCCAAATGTGGTCCCCATCGTGCCAAAAAATATTGGAACCAACAGTATGTTGAGCAAAAAGCTACAGCCTGTATAGATGTTACACACATTTAACATTGAAGTCAATGGGCAAATAATTACTAGTCTGAGTCCTAATGGAATTAATTTAAAAATTGCGTTGTCACCATTCATGTTTGTTTGTTATAATGCATAAATTATGGGATTGATTACGGGAAGGTTTATCAACTCTTACGTGACTTTAGCTATAAAGTTACAATGCTCATACATAAACTTTTTTTTTATTCATGTATTTGATATCCAGTAAATTTCGCGATATGTTGACAACTGATCCAAAGAACCAAATCAAAGACTGGATTTTCTGGGCTACCGAAATATTACATGGGACATTATTCACGACAAATTCAACAAAAACAGTTCTGTAATATACTTCTAAAATGGCATTTAGTAATTAATTGAACAGTAACACACTAACACTATTTATGGAATAACAATCACCGGTTTATTAACATGCAACGTTTCGACAATGATACTCTGTTCCTAATAGTTGCATGTTAATAAACCAGTAATTGTTATTCCATAAATAGTGTAAGTAAGTTTTATAATATAGCCTTTCCATTTGCTAATTACTAATAGTTGAACAAAATCTTCAAAATATCACAGTGCTATTCAGACCGACAGTTTACAAGTCAAGCAGGGGTGGTGAAGGAACTTTTCAATCTACCTTACATGTTCTACGTCACGGTCCGACAAGGGGTGACGTAGGAGCGAGTCTGACGTATTAAGAGTCGATTATCCAGTCTATTATAATCTGATGATGGTGAATGATAGACTGGATAACCTGCTCTGGTTCCTACGTCACGGCGCTATTCTGACTTCAATATATATGCAAGTCAGAAAAGGAGTGACGTAGGAGCGATTCTGACGTATTAGAGTAGGTTATCCAGTCTAGGTGAATGATAGAGTATTAAGAGTCGATTACCAAGTCTATTATAATCTGACGATGATGAATGAAAGAAGTTGACACGAACACACATAGAATCACAGTATTAGAGAGAACAGCGAATCCTCGAAACGTCTATACGTCACAGTTTGTCACAATGACGTCGTCAAAATTATAAACAAAGCAAAAGTAAACCTGAGACGAACATAAAAAAAAGTTCACAAATCAATGCGCTTTATTGCTGAATGGGATCGAGGCTGTTTGGAGTTTTACCCTTTTCAACATCCTCCACTGTCAAATAGTTCGGTAGACTATTCAGTCTTTGCACTAAAGGGAAATCACTCTTGGTTTTTTCCTCGCAACTATTGAACGACCGTCTGCATTTCTTACTTAAATGTTTGGAATTGTCTTTAATTTCATTTTTGAGGAACACATCCGTTTCGGAATCACCGTTTCCCGCGTCTGGAGGTTTTTTATTCTCCACTGGTGAATTCGGAGCAGACGTTTTCACGATGTTTGCAGGAACTAATTTCACAGTACTGTCACAATCCACACTGGCTATTGACAGACACGGGTTATGTTTATCGATTACGTCCTTATCGAAGTTCTTACTGGGTTGGGTCTTCGATCCGGGGTGTTGTGAATATTTATTGGTTATCGAATTACTCTTGTGGGAGAACAGGTAACCTTTGACCCGCTTTAACATTTTGATAAACATGGCTTTCCTTAATAAGATGTATAACCAAGGATCCAGAATCTGGTTGATACTCGCTAATCGCACGCTGATCAAATCCTTCGCCCGATCCGTCTTTCCAGTAATTTGGTTTATTATTATATGGACCTGAAAAATACAAAAGAGACTTTATTCAAATATGTGTATCTAGATAAGAATTGTTATGAGTTATCCGATATTAATTATTGTGATAGTCAGAGAGGGAGAAATGAGGTTTAACGTCCACTCAACACAACTAGGTCATTTCGGGACTGACATATGGTTTTAATTTTATTTCAATAATTCGCTTGCGCGTAGAGGTCTTTAGCAGTGGGAGGAAACCGGAGTGCCCGGAGGAAACACACGAGGTTGCGAAGGCGCCCCTCTCCATACCACATACGCTCTCACCGGGGCTAGAAACCACAGCCGCAAGCCAGAGGTGACCTGCCAACTAGAGGTCGAAGCGCGGCCCTCTAGACCACTAGTCCATCCCTGTGACACTCAGAGCAGCCCCTATCCCTCTAACTGCCACCCACCACCAACTCTCTAAATGCTGGTCAGCACCCCAAAGTTCCTGGAATTATGCGGCCAACACCCCGACCTCCTGGAATTTCTCAGCCAGCATCCCGACCTCCTGTTTCTTTTTACAAGTTCTTGCCATCTCGGTCAATTACATGTAATTCTAACTGTATATTATACGTTCTAGGTTGCTGGATAGTGGGCGCCATAGTGGCTCAGTGATAAAGGTGCTGGCTGAATTACCAGGGGGTCCCGGGGTTCAATCCCGGTTTGGGCTGTAAAGATCCCTCAGTATTTTCTGGTATGTTTCTTTTATTAAATAAGAGACTTTAGGAGCGAGGCTATACATTTTGCACCATACCATACGGCGTATGTTGACTGGAATACTCAGACGCTATAGAAATTTGCACTAGATTGAGACTGCATGGCTTATTTCGCAGAACGTAACTGATTTCAAATTGGGGAAAAACGGAAACCATTGAATGTAAATCAGTTCATATACATTCATATTACAGTATTATATGCGTTGCGACCCATTTTTGACAATTTCTAGGTCCATTAGCGATTTAGCTCCTTTAACTAAAAAAAGGCCCTTTACACATTTTTGGTTGTTTTAATAAATTAAATACACCAATAAGATACTACGTGCAAAGTTTTGTGTTTCTGGATCAAAGATATTATTCATAAACAGGGATTGAAAGTTGAGTAAATTCTCAACGTAAGTCTGAGAATGCTTTGTTAACTTGGGGCCTGGTTGGTGCATTGAAAATTAGGATGTTAAACCCTATTTCATTTCTGACCTTTAGTGGGTGGGGTGGGGTGAATGACGCTTTAGATCAGAAGGTCTGTCATTGAATCAAGTGGAATGGATTCGATTCCCCGGTTATACGTGACAAGGAGTAGGGTCGCGTGTTAAACCTGGTGGGTTTCCTTATACTGCTAAAGACCCATATATTAGTCCCGAAATGGGCATATTTATGTCGAGTGGACGTTAAACCCATCTCTCTCTATCTATCTCTCCTTCTCTCTCTCTATCTATCTCTCTCTCTCCACTGCTAAAGACACATATGTTAGTCCCGTAATGGGCAAGTTTGTGTCGAGTGGATGTTAAACCCATTTCTCTCTCTATCTCTCTCTCACCCACTCTCTCTCACTCTAAAAGCTATCCCTGTTTCCTTCCACTGCTAAAGACACATATGTTAGTCCCGAAATGGGCATATTTATGTCGAGTGGACGTTAAACCCATCTCTCTCTATCTATCTCTCCTTCTCTCTCTCTCTATCTATCTCTCTCTCTCCACTGCTAAAGACACATATGTTAGTCCCGTAATGGGCAAGTTTGTGTCGAGTGGATGTTAAACCCATTTCTCTCTCTATCTCTCTCTCACCCACTCTCTCTCACTCTCTCTCTCTCTCTAAAAGCTATCCCTGTTTCCTTCCACTGCTAAAGACACATATGTTAGTCCCGTAATGACCATGTATGTGTCGAGTGGATGTTAAATCCATCTCTCTCTATCTCTCTCTCTCTCTTTCTCTCTCTCTCTCCCTCTCTCTCCCTCTCTCCCTCCCTCTCCCTCTCTCCATCCCTCTCCATCCCTCTCCCTCTCTCCCTCCCTCTCCCTCCCTCTTCCCCTCTCCCTCACTCTCTCCCTCTCACTCTCTCTCCCTCACTCTCACTCTCTCCCTCTCCCCCACTCTCACCCTCTCTCTCTGTCTCTCTCTCGCCCCCTCGCTCTCTCTCCCTCTCTCTCTATGTCTCCCTCTCCCTCTCTCTCTCACTCTAAAAGCTAACAGTGTTTATTATTATATACTAAAACACAGGAACGGCCGTTAATAAAATAATAAAAACCAATGGGAATATTTGTCACCGATCAATTTATAATCATTTCCTTTTTATATTAACTAACCGAACAAAACAAAACGATTAATTCAATAATAAAATATCCGTCAAGATTGAAATCCATTTATCTGGGGGATACCCATTAATGACTGTAATTATTTTGTTTTGGTTTGATTTTATTACTCTGGACATTAATTCTGTTCGTTTCTCGATATTGTGATACAGGGGAGAACGAGAGAGAGACACACACACACCAAACACACACCCAAACTAGGTTATTTCGGGACTTACATATGGTTCTATAATTCCTTGCGCGTAGGTGTCTTTAGCAGTGGGAGGAAACTAGAGGACCCGGAGAAAACCCACAAGGTTGGACAGACTACCCTACTCCTTGTCACGTACAACCGGAGAATCGAAACCACGCCGGTTGACTCACTGACAGACCTTACGATACCACGCGCACGGACTAACCATTCCGTCATCCAAACCCCCTGATTCATGTACGTAGAGACCGCTCTTAGCAACTCATCTGTTGGACATTCTACGCTTTATAAATAGATTATTATTTCAAAACAACAAGTAGGAAGTAAAATAAAATAAATATATCTGGTATATCTCCATTTCAAGGTCTGTAAATCATCCTGATGATTCTAATACAATTAGTCATGTTTTTTACGATTATTTGATAAGAGATTCTATTGTTTATTGTGGATAGTAATGTAGCTGTTATTATAATAACCCTAGCCCTGATCCTGATAATTCGAATACAATTAGTGATGTTTTTCACGATGATTTGATAAGAGATTCTATTATTGTTGTGGAAACATTAATGTTATTGTTTATTGTGTATACTAATGTAACTGTTCTGTTATTTTATTAATAGACACGTGAGAGTGTAATTTATCATTAATGCGCGTGTCCATCTTGTTTAACTTGGCTCGTCATTAACAACAAGGTCCATTACTGATACCATCGACCTTAATTAAACATAGCTATCTTTATTGATAACAATTGAAAAGAGAAGAGTGGGGTTTAGCATCCTACTTTATCCTAGGTCCCACTATCGCCATGATTAAAATCGTGGAGTCGCCATTCGCGCTATGATTAAAATCGTGGAGTAAATGGCTTTAAATGAAATGGGGTTTAACATCCTACTTTTCTGCCTCTACCGGGATAATGAAGACGGCACGCACTGTGGTATGAAAGACATGTTATATGTATATATAGAGTTCCAACTACGAAAGGATCTTTTACGTGCACACCAAGTAGTACACGCTAACCTATTTTCCAAAATAGACTATGCGTTAGGGAAACCACGAGGACCTTTCTGTGATTTGGATTTTTAGAGAAGTTGGATTAGCTACGTGAAATATCCAAAGGAATAATATACTTACATTAAGTTCTGATGTTGTATCAGAGAGAGATAGAGGGGGGGCACAGAGAGAGAGAAAGAGAGAGAGGGAGAGAGAGAGACATAGAGAGGTAGAGAAAGAGCGAGAGGGAGAGAGCGAGAGAGAGGGGGTAGAGAGAGAAAGAGAGAGAGATAAAGAGAGAAAGAGTGACAGATAGAGAGATAGAGAGATAGAGAGAGAGAGAAAGAGTGATAGAGAGAGTGATAGAGAGAGAGAGAGAGAGAGAAAATATACTTACATTAAGAGGTAACCAGCACGTAGTGAACACTATGGTTATTGCACATAAAAACCAGGCCATCTGGGTTTCAATTTCCATCTGAAGTATAGACTTAGGTTTCACCGAGTATCTCCTCTCTACAGAGGGAGAGTTGATAATCTTCCGACTCCTTCTCATGATGATCAGGGTGACGACCACCGTCACGTTACACACGACCATGATCAAGATGAACAGGATGTTTAATATGGCGAAGATACTAGCATAAGCTGTGTCCAAATCACTTTCCCGGTGGAAGTTCAAGAAGCACCAGGATCCTGGAAACTGGTGCTCGTAGCTCCCGAATCCCATCAGAGGAAAGGAACACACGAACATGGTGATAATCCAACACGCCACGATACAATACTGGGCCATCCTTCTGGTAGCAACGCGAGCGTAGAAGTAGGAGAACCGTAACGCCACAAACCGTTCCAGAGACATGCTGCAGGCGATCAGAGGAGTCAGGAGTCCGAACCACACCATAACAAACCCATGATACGTACACAGTTCGTCTCCACCGACCCATTTTAAATTATTTGCGTACGTTATAATCGCGATGGGCCCCGTACACAGTTGGCCAATGAGATCAGTCCAAGCTAATCCGAGAAGCAGCGGGAAGAATATTGTCTTTTTCATTTCCTTTTTGGATGTGTAGAGTACCAACAGAGCTAATATGTTTCCCAGGACCCCGGCGGATAGCATGAGTATCGGGGTGGAGAGACTGATACCAAGCGCCGCCTTGTTGCATCCAGTGGAGTTGCCCAACGCCGGACTGCTACAAACAACATCAAAGCCCTTGTCTATTTTCATGGTCATGTTAAAGTTTGTTACATTTCCTCCCGGGGACATTGTGTCGTTGAAGTCCTGGTCCTGGTTCCAGGGCTCGCTCGGTCCACTGTACCTGAAATACACAAACAAGAGAAAAAATAAATAACAAGGATGTCGTTGGGGTCCTGGACCAAGGGTTCGGTAGGTCCACTGTACCTAAAAAACACAAAAAACACAAGGAATTAAAAAAAATGGGGTTTAATGTTCTGTTCTGGAGTGGTTTCTGATCCATAAATGAAACACTGAATAAAGTTTCTGACGATATACTATAAACTGAAAACTACAGCGGTAAAAAAGGTCGCCATGCCTGACTGGGTAAAACAAGAGCAAGTAACTCTGATCTCTGAATATGGAGTAAGACTACTGAAGTTAACTTTTTATCCTACAGTGACGTTCCGATTGTGCTAATGAAGACGGACTTATAGTGTGCTATGAGGACAATCAATTTTGCCTAGACAACGGTATTACTGCCTACTCTTATTTCATATTCCATATTCCAACTGTCAACGATTATTTCACATGCACGTCAGTGTACACAGTGCGTCAACGTTTCATCCCATCAGAACGACAAGACACTGACCTTATCAAGCTCCCCGTATTGCACTACTAACTAGAGGACATCGTACAGGAAAATCAAGAAACACTATCTCGGCTAACACCGGGAGCGGACCCGAGATCACCTGAAAACCAGCCAATGCCTTAAACACCTCGACTCAAAGTCCAATTTCTAGCGTGTCAGGAATTGTGCATGTGCGTGGTATACTCACTTCTAACGAACACCTTATAACACTTATAAGATCAGATAGAGTTCAATGAATAAAGACAAGCCTTCCTTGAAGTTGTCCAAAATTCACTAAAAGTTAGCCCGTACCAGCAGTTGACGACTCACTGAGCCTTTGTCCGAAGTTCACTAGAAGATAACCCGTACTAGCAGGTTAAGACTCACTATTTGCCTTTGTCCGAAGATAACCCGTACTAGCTGGTCAAGACTCACTATGTGCCTTTGTCCGAAATACACTAAAAGATAAACCTCCCGTGACGACTCACTGGTGTCGTTTGTCTGAAATACACCACAGATAACCCTTCTTTGACAACTCACTGCATCATATGTCCAAGAATAGAAATTTACTAATAGACAACCCGTCCTTGCAGTTGATGACTCACTGTGCCTTTTGTCCGAAACCCTTCTTTGCAAGTCACTGTGTCATTTGTCCAAGAATAAAACGGAACTGCCTTATTTGTACAAGCCACACATCAGACTGTGGTTAATAGAATTGAATGGTATCAAGTTGCAATAAAAACACGATGGGTTAATAGCATTGAATAATCTTCATAACAGGATTGTTTGTTGAATAATCATGTGACTATTTATATTAATGAGACATGAGGCTGATATAAAGTTCATGAATAGACGACATCGTTAGCAGCTATCATATTTCTTGTTTACTCATGAATAGACGACATTGATAGCCGCGATCATATTCCTTGTTCACTCATTAATCTAATTATTAAAAATACGCTAATACCAATCACTGTCCGTGGGGAAGTCTTGACACACGGCGACCTCGTCATTTGAAAAACAAACTAATCCGATTTCTTATGCTGGTTTCTAAATCCCCGTCAATTCTCTCAGTGTTCACTCATTTACTTAATTATTTAAAAAATGAATTAATATCAATCATAATCGTTCTCTTAGTGTTCACTCATTTACTTAATTATTTAAAAATTGAACTAATATCAATCATAATCATTCTCTTAGTGTTCACCCATTTACTTAATTATTAAAAAATTAACTAATATCAATCATAATCCACAGAGAGGAAATTGACACACGGCGACCTCGTCAGTAGAAAAACAAACTAATGACATTTCTTATAACCTTGGCGATAATTATGCTGGTTTCGAAAGCCCCGCCCATTCTCTTAGTGTGATGTGATGTACAGCAGATGATATTCTTATGAACGTGCATTTTTATATGGAAATGACGTATCGGAAACGTCATATCCGTTAAATTATGGCGGCCTTCAGAAGTACAGGTGACAAGGTGACAAGGTAATGAGTTGTATTGATTACAGGTGTTGACCCCAACTGAGTCCAGTGTATATATATATAGAGAGAGAGAGAGAGAGAGAGAGAAAATAAAAAATGGCAAAACTACATATTTTCAGTTAGCGCTTTCACAACTTACGCTGCTCGTCAGACTTTTAATATTACCACTAATCAATAAATAATAGATATATATATATATATATCGAGGTATTAGTGTGTTGGGTGGGGGGAGGGGGATTGTAGACGTCATCGCCTTAACTCCCCTCCTCCAATATGAATTTTATCCCGACGAATGAATGAATGAATGAAATGGGGTTTAACGTCCTACGCTTAAGCACCGTACCTGGGCTAATTGAAGACGGGCATACGCCACAGTGTGCAATGAGGGAAATTTTGCCCGGGCAGCGGCGCTACGGCCTACTCTTATATCGAATTCTAACTGCCAAGGGATCTTTTACGTGCACTCCAATTTGTACACGGGACCTCGGTTTTTCGTCCCATCCGAACGACTAGGCAGCTGTCCTTGTCAGGCCCTCCTTCTGCATCACTGACAAGGGGAAATCACGCCGGAAAATCGAGATGAACTTTCTCGGCCAATGCAGGGATCGAACACTCAACCTCCATGCTAGCGAACCAGCGCCTTATCCACTTAGCCACCGTGATCCCCTTATCCCGACGAGTATTTTGACTGTTTTAATGGGATGTAAACGAGCAACACTGTTTGTAACCAGCTGCTTGTGGTGTGAGGAAAATGTTTAAATGATCCACTACTCTTGTTAAGTGTCTAACAGTAGTTTCATCAGCTCTAGATTGAGGGGGTGATTTTAAAAACGACAATACTATCAAAGTTGAATATCTTACAAGAATACCAGTTCAATTATTTCTCAATATTCACGGGTGACGATAAAAACAAGCCAGCGAAATCTGTTCGTACTTGGTTGATAAAGATAAAACCAAGTACGAACAATTCAAACCATTAGTCTAAATTCAATGTTCTAAAAAAAAGGTAACGGCAAAATAGTGTAATCTGGCAAAATAGTGTAATCAGCATATGGACTGTTCACCGTGTACAAAATACACGACAAACAGTGGTAACAGGTGAAATAGAGAGAGAGAAATGGGGTTTAACGTCCACTCGACACAAACTAGGTCATTTCGGGACTAATGTAACAGGTTATATATCTTGATAGAATTCGCTTTGATCCGATTGCCTCAAGCTTTTTTGTTGTCTTGGTGAAATAATCATAAAATCGACTTAAAGAAACAAAATGGTTACTTAGTGACTAATTAAATGTATGATGAGGAAATGAATGGGGTTTAATGCCCACTGTTCTAATTTGCCTCGGCTAATACAGTGTGCTATGAGGGAAATTATCTCCAATTCCAACTGTTAAAGATTCTTTTACATCCATGCCAATGGATAATCGGGCTTTTAATTAGACAGATGAAGAAAAATTGGGTTTAACGTCCACTAGACACATACTAGATCATTTCGGGACTAACATATAGTTTAATTTTATTTCAATATTTCGTTTGCGCATATGGGCCTTAGCAGTTGGAGGAAAGTTGAGAACCCGGGAAAAACTCACGAGGTTGGACAGGTGACCCTGCTTCTTGTCACGTACATGCTGGGAATCGAAACAACCTTTAGCTGACTCAATGACATATCGTATAATGCACTGCGCACGCGTTAACCAGTCGGTTTTTAATTAAATAATTTTGTTAGATGAATGTCTCTTTTTTCAAAGCATCAGAGTGCGGATAGCTCGGCTTTCAATCTACTATTTATATAATTGATTTATAATACATTCATCGTCATACTTACATGAAAATGATATTAGTACGAAAATAAAACACACCGGAAAACCAAGCCTGATTTATATTGGTAAAATACTTGATGATATTATATTTTGTGTTTATAATTAATTAAACCTCTCAGTGTGCGAGCTATCGAGTTTCAGGAAAAACAATCTCAACGCCCTTAACAAAACAATTAGTTTTAAAAATATAATTTCCGGAAATCACTTGAAGCGAGCGAGATAACCAATCAATGTCGTCGTCTCATGTTTCAAGTGATTTGTTCTGATATAATGTACAGATTGGTCATGAATGCATTATGAATGACGTATATGTTATTATGAATGGCGAAGGCGTATCTATATGGTCGATCAGTTTCGCAATCTCATATCTTTTCAGACGTTGTTTCCCCTTGTCAGTGTTGCAAGATGGAGGGTATAGTCGGTTGGATATCTATATGGTCGATCATTTACTCAGAGAGAGAGAGAGAGAAAGAGAAATGGGGTTTAACGTCCACTCGACATGAACTGGGTCATTTCAGGACTAACATATTGTTTTATTTTATTTTAATGATTCGCTTGCGCGTAGGGGTCTTTAGCATTGGGACGAAAACGGAGGACCCGGAGAAAACCCATGAGGTTGGACAGGCAACCCTACCCTTTCACATACACCCGTGGATTCGAAACCACGCCAGTTGACTCAATGACAGGCTTTATGATACAGCATGCACGTGCTAACCATTCGGCCAGCCAACCCCTCGAGATCAGTTCCTCATTGTTCTTTTCTCACATATTTGTTCAGACGAGATTTCCCCTTGTCAGCAGCGCAGAAGGACAGCTGTCTAGTCTTTCGGATGATACAAAAGTGAGGTTGTATATAGGAGAAGTAGAACTTTATCTCTACAATTAGCACGAAACCACTTGGTCTACACTTTGATCCTTAAATGAACGATTTAAATCAAAATCACTTAGCATACATAGTATTACTTTTTGAATATGGCAGCCGTTTATAGCAGAGATCTATTATAAAAGATAACAGTTCAGTTCTCGTTGTGTATAATTGTAGAACTGGCTCTTACGACAAGACGTCTTACATCATTATTCGGTTTCAATACACGACACAGGTCAAACTATATTCCGGTTTTACCACATCAAAGCAACCATAAAGATACTTTCCCACTAGACTTGAAGTTTTACGTCATTTTACAAACCGACGTCTTACATCATTATCCAATTCAATACACGACACAGATCAAATTATATTCATGTTTTACTACATCAAAGCAACCATAATGATTGGGTTATAAAACCACAGTAATGAAGTCATGAATTAATTAGATTGTGAAACAGATTCGCGAATAAATAAATAAATAAATATAGGATAGGAAAACAGATACCAACTTTTACAATAGGTCAAAGTTATCTATCGAATGAATAAATGAATGAATGAATGAATGAAAGAGAGAGAGAGAAATGGGGTTTAACGTTCATTCAACACAACTAGGTCATTTCGGGACTAACATATGGTTTTAATTTTTTATTTCAAAAATTCGCTTGCGCGTAGGGGTCTTTAGCAATGGGAGGAAACCCTCGAGGTTTAGAATGCGACCCAATCGCCCTGCAACATACGCTCACACCAGGGCTCGAAACCTCAGCCGCAAGCCAGAGGTGGCCGGCCAGCTAGAGTTCGAAGCGCGGCACTCTAGACCACTAGGCCATCCCAACCCCCCTATGAATAAAAGAATGAATAAATAAATTAATGAATGAATGAATCCATTACAGCAGGTCAATGTTATCTGTCGAATCAAGAATCAATCGAGGAAGCCAGTAATGGCGGATAATGTACTAAGAGAGTTTCTTATCTGGTTATATTTCCGCCATGACATATGTTGAAGGGGGTTAATTCACAATTTCAAGATGGTTAATCTGTTGACAGAACCTTTAAACATAAAATACAACAAATATATCAATGTTAGATTGTTTCCGATTCCAACTCGACATCAACTAAATAACATGGCCGCTACTCGAGTTTTATAATCTAACAACTTTACTGATCGAGAAAGGGAAATTGATACAAAAATGTAATGTCGTAAATAACGTGACAATACAAAACTTCTTATAACGCCAAATCTACAAATCGTACACAATCTATCTTCGACGTGTCTTACCCCAACCACCTTTGTCTATTAATATTGTACCCGTGGATGTTCCGGTCCCGTGTACACTGGACAACAAGGCCAAATTGAAAACAAGCCCCAGACTTAATTTGCTACCCTTGTAAAATGACGAGATTAGTATTATTATTATAAGGTAAATGTTGCCCGTGTATTATGTTATGGCAAGGGCGGATCAGGAGACTCAGGCGGCGACGAATTAGGCTGCGAGCGACGAACCACACAACGGTTAGTCCATATGGCCTTCCTCGGAAAAATTTCGAAAACCTGGAAATGCCTCTTGTAGTAATCTGAGGCAAGAATCCGGTTCTAAAACAATGAATTAGAATAAGACAGTCAAAGATCCATATAGGGGACGGGAGGGCACGTGCGCTGGGTGTGCCTCCAGATCCACCCGTGTCTGGTATTTGTTAAAAAATCAAATATTGTACTAATTATGGTACGGAGATAATCTGAAACGATTTCTGGTAGTCTGATTGTGAATATTTTGATACAAGTTATACTAAATATGGATGTAAATATTTAATTTTTAGCAAATACCATATATATTTCCTACACAAGTTTATGGAGATTCCCTGCAAATAACATTATTTCTTTGTTTACTTACTATTGCATTTTGTCCCAGAAATCCTGTATCAATGAATTATAAAACACAATATTCCAAAAACACAAAAACAAAACGTTTTAGTCGAATATGGAGATACGTAACACCTTATCCGTGTTTTAAACGATTACTAATTCATCTCGATCTAACTAAGACTTTAATTATCTTAAAGGGACAATAACACTCTTGCTGGCTTGAAAAACAAATAGCCTTATTCTAACTACAAGATGTTTAAGTGTCCTACCTGTTGTGTAAATTATCAATTACAACCCATCTTACTTGTCCAGAGGGTTCGAAAATATGTTTAAATCCAAGATGCATTTGAAAGTGTTTATGTAAAGATTTTCAAACCATGTTACGGCATGTAGTTGAATTTTTCCAATTTTTAAATTTAGGTGTGTTAAGATGAAATTTGTATCATCAATTAATTGGAATATTGTAAAAGAGTACAATTTGTTGACCAGAATAATGATTGGGACATATTATTCAGTTACAACAAGAGTGGTATTGGGGCTTTAACTTTGAGCAGAATGCACATTAGGCTTTTAAAAACCTTTTGACTCATTACCAACATGTATTCAAGTAATTTTGGTTTTTTTTCAGTAACTCGTTAAATTGCTATTACGTTTATAAGTAACTCTGGTATTTATATTACATGTTTTAGTTAATATATTATATCTTTAATTATTACCATTACACGCAGGCCTGTATCTACTGTAGAATGTGTCAGTGTAGGGGGGGTTAGGATGGCCTAGTGGGCTAGAGGGCCGCGCTTCGACCTCTAGCTGGCCGGTCACCTCTGGCTTGCGGTTGTGGTATCGAGCCCTGATGTGAGCGTATGTGGCATGGAGATAGGGGTGCCTTCTCAACCTCGTGGGTTTCCTCCGGACACTCCAATTTCCTCCCACTGCTAAAGACACCTACGCGCAAGCGAATTATTGAAACAAAAATTGGAAACCAGTGCCAAAATGACCTAGTTTGTGTCGAGTGGACGTTAAACCCCACTGTTCTCTCTCTCTCTCTCTCTCTCGCTCTCTCTCTCACTCTCTCTTTGCCAAAATGACCTAGTTTGTGTCGAGTGGACGTTAAACCCCACTTCTCTCTCTCTCTCGCTCTCTCTCTCACTCTCTCTCTCTCTGTCGGTGTGTCACCGCCCCCTCCCTAAAAACGTCACTGCCCTGATTACATGTGTTGGTATATAAACTTTCGAGTCATGCCGTGTCACACTGTGCTGTAGTCATATATATATATAATATATTTACAGCCGCTTTATAGTTACATATCTCATATATTGTCCTGAAATAGACTTGACAGGCGACGTGTGAATTTGACATGGGTGTGTGTCTTTTGTTTCCGTTATACTTGCTTCTAATTATTTGGATTATTAAGTCAATTCGAAGTGTATCTGATGCGTGTTTTATTCTCATCCGAACAACTAGTCACTTTTCATCCGTTTTGCAATCATGACGATGGGACAAACGGGCGGTCAAGACTATCCCGAAGAGCTGTCTTGGCCTAACACAGGAATCGAACCTCAGACAATTGCGCTACGGCTTACTCTTATAAATGCATTCCAGCTGCCAAGGGATCTTTACGTGCACGCCAATATGTACACGGACCTTGTTGTTTTTTACCATCCGAAAGGCCAGATAGCTGTCCTTGTCAAACCATCCGTCCTGTGCCATTGACCAAGGAAACGAGGCCAGAAAATCACGATGAACTTTCTCGGCCAGAACCGGGACGAACCCTCGACCATCCAGACTAGCGAGCGTTTTCCTCACTCTGCCCCCCCCCCCCCCCCTAGACCTGTTGGTGAAGGAGTCAGCTCCTTACAAACTCTAATGTGGAAAAACCCACAAACAAACAAAAAAATAGACAATTAAAAACACTTACATCTTATTCAAATCTTATTCAGACTGATTGACATGTCATTTAAATCACCTTGTATATTTATTTAAATCCAAGTCACTCATTACGTCTTGAGGCAAATATGATCGCATCTACACTTCTTATCGACTTTATACAAATTCTAACTGACTTTATAAAAGACCAAAATATTTCATTCCACCAAGCACCTGTTCTTACTGGTTAAACTTTATCTTTAAAACGTTCACGGTGATTGATAACACCAAACGGGGGATTCATAAATTATTTTATTTTAAACCCAGATTTATGATCTTTACATCTCTTAAATTAAAATAAGATAAATAATAATAAAAGTTTGTCAGAATTTTGTAAACATGTGAAATGAAGGTCATTCAAAATCTCCTTAAGACTATTTATTAAAGGGGAATTATGTAAGATTTACATAAAGACCCGACAGTTCTCGCTAATAGTTCAAAATGAAATATAATGGAAAGGGATTATTTCAATCAAATTACTTAATTATGACCGGTTGTCATTGTTGCGACAGTATTAAACAAAGTTTCGATTATCTATTTTTGAATTAAATTAACATCCTTTCGTATTTACATCCGTTGAAAAGAGAGAGAGAGAGGGAGAGAGAGATAGAGAGAGTGAGAGAGAGGGCGGGAGAGGAAGGAGAGAGAGAGAGAGTTTAACATCCACTCGACACGAACTTGGTCATTTCGGGACTAACATATGGCTCAACTTTATTTCAATAGTTCACTTACGCGTCGGTGTTTCTTAACACTGAGGGAAACTGAGGAACCCAGAGAAACCCTTACTCCCTGTCACGTACAACAGGGGAATCGATATGACTCAATGGCAGACCCCTATGATACAGCTCGCACGTTCTAACCATTCGCCCCCACCCTATGTATTATGCATGTGGTGGGTGTCAAGTGCGATGCAGAGTATGTTAAAACAAATATTCATATCGATCGTAACAGACCGCTTCATTGGCTAACCCTAACCCTAACCCCCACATCATCCCGAACGCGGATTATATAACAACTCTTCCAGATCCCAGTGTAGTAAAGTAAAACGAAACGAAATAGGGTCTGTGTTGTAATCAGATTGAAGTTGTTATCATTAAATTTAAATACCAGTAATAGACCATTATAAAAAACCAAACTGTCGTTGATAAAGTTACAAAGTTGAAATGAGATGAAATGAAATGGGGGTTAACGTCCTACTCTTCTGCTCCTAACCTGGGCTAATTGAAGACATTCATATGCCATACAGTGTGCTATGAGGGAAATGTTGCCCGGGCAGCGGCGCTACAGCCTACTCTTATATAGGGACCTTTTACGTGCTTGATTTTTCGTCCGATCCGAACGACTAGACAGCTGTCCTGCCAAGCCCTCCGTCTTACAGAGTGGACATTCTTATTAACCCGGTACATACCATATATAGAATCTTTAATCAGTAAGCCCGCCATGACTGCCATCACCATGGTAATTGTAAATATACGATAATCCAAACTTTCCTTTAAGAATTACTACGCACTAAGACTTTTAGGAGTTTTAATTAAATAGTTCCTATGACTTTATATACGATCTATTATATCTTGAGTTAAAATATAGCCATTATTATAATTGTCAATGACATCATTAAACATCGAGTAGTAAAACGACTCCAAAAACATCTATGACGATTATCTATCTTGAGTTGAAATATAGCCACCATTTAATCTCGAGTAATAAAACAGCTCCATAAAAACATCCGGCCATACAGGTGTAAAAACGGTAACTCTGTGATCTAAGCAAAACGGGGTTACCCGGTGCGGTTAACAGTTCTGAATGTTAAAGAGGGCTACCCCTGTACTGGTTTTTACCACTTCGACCGCAGTCAATTCAATGAACGGTGCGGCTAACCACTTGACTATTTATTTAATTAAACATACTAATATGATTAACAAGTGAATATATTAAAATAGAATGAATAAATAGTAAACATGTTTATTTGGTCACGGTTTATTCACGTGTCATCCTCTGAACTTTCCAGTATTTGTTTATTTATTGTTTGTGTCGAGTGGACCCCATTTCTCTCTATATATATCCCTCTCTCTCTCTCTTCATGAAGAAGGTGTACACAAAAAACCGTGTTACAAAACGCCACTGCCGAGGCAAAATGTCCCTCGTTGCCTAAAAAATAGGTCATTGTTATGCAAGCCAAATTATAGAATATTAAGAGACGTTAAACCCTATTTTATTTCATGATCATTTTATACAAGGAAAATATTAAATATGCCATATCATCAACTATTTGGATTATTTAATATACCGCTGATACGATTCAGATCTGATTCGAATGTTCACCCTGAGAGAGAGTGCCACGATCCAGCGGGGCGGGAATCGATACCTCACAGCACGACACAATGACAGCAATTACAATGTAAGGAACACGCGTTAACCATTTGCCCACCCACCCTCTTTAACTACAGACAGACAGAGGTGGGGTATAACGTCAACTCGACACAAACCACGTCATTTCGGGACTAACATATAGTTCAATTTTATTTCCGAATTGGGGTCTTTAACTGTGGAGGGAAACCTGAGGACCCGGAGATAAACAAACAAGGATGGACACACGACCCTAATCATTGTCACGTACAACCGAGGACCCTTCAACTACTAAGTGTATTTAGTATAAATAACATAGATTTAAACCTGACCCTATACAAACATTTAAAACGAATAAAATCAGGAGAAAAAAACTTACAGTATGAGAAATCAATTCTTTAAATGACATCTAGAAGCACGGTAATTATTCAACACTAGGTATATATGGATATAACTACTTCTCTATTATTTAATAACGACGTTTCATAACACATACAGGTCACGTTTTCAAGTATGTAGAAATCCTATTGCCATATCATCTAATCCTAGTATTGTATCAACTATCGTGAGTTGATAAGATGTGGACCTGACCCTCGAGAGTTTTATTACTTGTAATCTACAGTCTGTGTAAATACTGCTACAGTCATTTTATCATATAAATGTCATTAAAACACGTCAGTTATATCTTGAGAAGTCTGAGTACATACAACAGGGATCGAACACCCGATCTCCAGGCTAGCGAACCAGCGCCTTATCCACTGTCATTAAAATACGTCAGTTGAATCTTGAGAGGTCTGAGTATACAACAGTCCGATCGTTTTAAACCCTGGTTCAACCAGTCAACAGTTTTATACAGACGTGGGTAATAAACTCAGAATACACGATCAAAGGGTAATAATGGAATAAATTTAAATATCTTTGTCGTTTTCTATTAGTACTAAAACTAATATGACGTCATTTTAACAGAGAGTGAGGCTAGGAGAGAGTGGGTGGGCGTAGGTAACGTCCCGGCAACACAAACTAGAGAGAGGGGTGAAAGGGGGGGGGGGTACTGGGTAGTGTCCCGTCGACACAAACTAGAGACAGGGGAGGGGATGGGGTGGGGTGGGGTAGTAATGCCCCGTCGACACAAACTAGAGACAGGGTTGCCTGGGGGGGGGGGGGGGTGTAATGTCCTGTCGACACAAACTAAAGGGGTGAGAGGGGGTGTAATGTCCCGTCGACACAAACTAAAGGGGTGAGAGGGGGAAAGGGTGTGTTATAATGTCCCGCCGACACAAACTAGAGACAGGAGTGAGAGGGGTAAAGGGTAGGTAATACCCCGTCTACTCAAACTAGAGACAGGAGTGAGTGGGGGGGGGAAATGCCCCGTCGACACAAACTAGAGAGAGGAGAGAGGGGGAGAGGGGAGGTAATGCCCGTTGACACAAACTAGAAAGGGGGGCACCTAATTGAACATTATGAATATAGTTATAATGTCGGTAACCGCATTGGAACCGCGTGATTTTTAGCCATTTGCGAGGGGGCGAAAAAACTCAAAACAAGGATGCAAAACGAGTCATTGGGTACCTTTCACTTAGTCTCTGGGAAGTGACCCCCGGGAACGGTGGGGGGAGGGGGTATTAAGACGCCAATCCCCGAATTACTCAATCTTCCTGATATATAATTATATATTTAGAACAACATCCTTCCTTCTCTATAGAATTATGTCAGGAATCCCGTGAACGTCTTGATGATGTTTGTAACTTATATAAATATATTCTGTTTATTATAAACAACATACCTGTAATGTAAGCCTGTTCCCCAACCCAAATTTTCTAAATAAAATATTTTTTACAAAAACAAAATCCAGCACGTGTTTAATCTTTTTATATCATCATTAAATAAATAAAGAAAAAAGAAATACCTGTGTTTACCGTTAATTCGTCCCAAAAACTAGGATCGTCCGGATATGCGTAAATACAGGTAATTTTGTTTTTGGGTACAAATTAACAGAAATTAGATACCTCTTCAACTACAGCATGACATTTTTTTTTTCATTTCACAACATTCAAAAGGTGCATTCTATAATTCTAATCTTAGCTTATATACATGTATACGCTTTTTGTTTTTAGTTTCAAAGGAAAGATGAGAGAAATTGTTTCAGAGTTTTCCCTGTTGGGAAAAATAATGTACTCGCATTCAATTATGGATGCTAGTGCAATCGGGTAAACAAGTATCATTTCACAAAATCTGCCAAAAATAGTATTCTATAGGGCATACGGCCGACTAATGCCAATTTGAAACCGATAACAGGGCCCAAATATAATGGCACGTTAACAAGTTAAGGTTAAAGCCCCAATACTACTCTTGTTGTAACTGAATAATATGTTCCAATCTTTATTCTAGTCAACAAATTGTGCTATTTTACAATATTTCAATTAAAAAATGATACAAATTTCATCTTAACACACCTAATTTTAAAAATTGGGAAAATTCAACTACATGGTTTGAAAAGCCTTACGTAAGCACTTTCAAATGCAACTTGGATTTAAACATATTTTCGAACCCTCTGGACAAGTAAAATAGGTTGTAATGGATAATTTACATGACAGGTAGGACACTTAAACATCTTGTAGTTAGAATAAGGCTAAAAAAAAATCTGGACCTGTCAAGCAAGCAAGAGTGTTATTGTCCCTTGAACTTGGCTTCTGGGAACAGATTTTCTCTCTGTTAAAGATAACGATCCGTTAACTCCGTGTTAACGAGTCATGCTAAGTTAACGAAATTTGGAACAACCGATCGATTAACAAATGATCTTTTTACAAACGACGGCAGTTGTTCACTTTATTCTTCATTCGCTTACATAAAGAAAAACAACTTGTACCATGAAAGTGTTCCCTGTTGGGTAACATAATGTTATTGCGTTCAATTTAGATTCAGTATTTCTATAAATAATGCAAACATAGTGGAAGTTTAACTTGATATTCTATATGGTTATCTGCGAAATGCCAGTGGGATTATTTGGACCGGACAGTGGCATTTACGCCCACTTATTTCAAAAAACGTACAATCATTCAAAATTGCAATATAGCTTTAACTTGGTTACAGATTTGCCTCGTTTTCCTTTTTTTTTCAATTTATCTATTATCAATTATCATCTTTACATATAATATAGAAGTATACATATCTACTCAATAAACTTTCAGATCATGAAGGATTAACACACCCATGTCAATCCAACGTAAATATCCATTAACTTCACAAAAAGATTTATATACTCTCCAAACCACGCTTAAATTTTATCACTCGGCAATCGCGACAGATTCCGGTACCCTACATCTAGACTCGGCTGTATGACGAATTCCGCCATTTTGGAACTATTTTAAAGGACCCGGATAAGAAAATGGCTGCCCCCATGGAGATTATATCAACAAACTAAAAAATTGCTGACCCCAAAGAGATTATATTTTTAAATATCGCAAATGTATGGTCGTAGGTACACATCAATTACTGTCATACAGCCGAGTTTAGATGTAGGGTAACGGAGGATACCGTAATCTGTCGAGGTTTGCCGAATGAAATTTTATAATCCGATAAATCGACACATTATATTTTCTATAAATTGTAAACCTTTATATCAGCGGTTTTCAAAATATCAACACAAGATAATCACCCGGATTAGATTTAATAGGATTAATCATTGTTGAAAACACGTCAGAAGAAAAAACCTTGTCGACAACAAACGGTAATCTCAGACCCCAAGAAATAATTAGGTTTTGTTATGCATAATTATATTAAAATATCAAACTAGAGCTTCATATAAACACCAAATAATAAAAATAAATCAAAGTAAAAAACAAAACAAAATGTTTAGGTTTCAACAGTGAACCGTCTTCAATTAGCCCTGGTTAAGTGCATAACAGTAGGACGTTAAACCCTATTTCATTCATTAACAGTGAAGATTTGAATTAAAAGGGGTCACAAGATCTCTTGTCTTGGATAGTGTATTACTTTTATTTCTAGTCAAACAACGAATGTCGCTTACAGCATCACGGCATCACATACCATATTAAACGTGTAAAGAAATGAAATAAAATTGTGTTTTACGTTCTGCAGTTCCGCTCCGACTATGGGCTAATGAAGATGGGCATGCATGGTACAGCGTGCTATGAGGGAAATTTTCCCGGACAAACGTGTAACGAATCCCGAACTTATTTATTAAAATAAAACTAACACATACTTATGGAATAACAGCTACTTAATTTATTTAGGCGACGTTTCGAGGAGTATTCTCTCAACGTTATCAAGCTAATACAGTAATACAAAAATGTGAGGTCAATTTATACAGAAAAACTTTACTATAACAACAATTCCTGCAATTATCAAAATTAAAAAACATTTCGGACAAATCCATCCCACGTATAGACACAAATCTCAATAACAATTGAAATTGACTAGGTAGTAACTTAATTAGACCACATATTGTGTTTTTCCTCGGAAAACAGACAAACTAGATAGCACGGGATAAATTACATTATCTTAATAATAAACCCCCCGAGGCTGGTTAATCCCGGGTTTATAGCCTTGTTCAACTAGACGAAAACATCCAGTTAACCAAATTACACGCAGGATAGTGTTTCTCAACAGAAGATGGTTTAGCGTTTTTCAATCACATTAAACATCCATAACAAGATCATTTTAAATTTATTTCAAGCCCATTTCAACAAAATGACTTCGAAAACAACCAATCTGTAACGGTATCATATTAAAGGGGTTTTATCACCTTGGAAATTAAATTAAATGGGGTTAAACGTCTGTAATGGTTTTCTAATGAAAACGAGCATCGGGTGGGTATATGTCATGTGGGGTGCTTTAAGGAAACCTTTGGTAGGGTCGTCGTTTTCCCGCCAACTAATTCTAAAATCAATTTGACTTTGGTTCAATTTTTATTTAAATAATTCGCTTGAACGACGTGGGGGTCTTTAACTGTGAGAGGAAGTCGCGGTTCTAGTTTTCAATAAGAAAGTGATATCCCCGCTTTAACCAACTACAATCAATTTCAATCATTTTGATCGTGTAACCCGACACCGTATTGTGGTTTTTATATATATATCTATATTAGGTAATCTCGCCCACCCGAATAACGGCTACATTTGTTAATAAGATTACAGTGACGAATTGCCTGACACCAAGACGTCGAATTTAACATTGACGTAATACAACCGTAAAATCTCAGGGACTCTGGTTAATTTAACGTTTTCCTTTCCTGTAACATTATGACAAAGGCCACTTGGTGTGGGTTATTGGGATCATTTTGTCCAGTCAGGGCAGTCAGTGTAGCAATATCGTCGTTGCGACATTGTTTTTATATTTATAGACAGTGAATAGAGAAATAAGATGGTTTTAAACAACATTGTTATCTTTACAAATTATTCTCTATTGTCAGTATAGTAGCTATGGTATGAGGTTTTTTTTAAAACGCAAATTAATTGGTTAGTGTGAGAATAACAGGTTCTAAGTTCAGGGATAGATTGTGTCGAAAACCATGTGACGGAAAATTACGAATGCATAAGTTGGCTTAATTTAACCAATCTCTTCAATTATTTACATCATATTTGAACAATTAGATAATTGAAGGTACAAAACCCAAAGCTACAAAACTATCCTACTTGAGGGAATAGGTCAGACAGCAGACAGATTCTGGACGGGAAACAATGTAGCACTATCTGTATCAGCATACTCGCCCAGCGAGCCTGACTGGCTTCGGTTTGAGAATGACTTAAGTATTGTAATCTATGCTATGTATATCTGTATATATCCGGCTGTCATATATAAAATGTAAAAACGAACTTTGAATTGTTATTCCTGATAAGACAAACGTCTTAAGAAAACAGTAAGAAGTATTACACAACGTGAAGGGAGTAAAGTCAGACAAATTTTAGACGATCACAAGGTTACTCAGATATGTAGTGAGAAAAGATGCATGGGGCATACGTAGGATGTGGCGATCGGTTTCCGTCGCCATCTCTCCGAGTCAGAAGAAAGACCAATGGTGCTACAACAGAGCCTACCCGGCATCTTGTTCTGTCACACGTCAAAATGGATAAGGTACATCCAAACGACTGGCAATGTTCTTATGAGTACGGGGAACTAATCTGAAAAAGCAGAACCTCCCGATTAATGGGCAAGCGCCTCAACATCTGAGCCATCGTAGGTCCACGTTCAATTACCAGGAGTGCGATGCCTTGGTCATTAAGATCTGGTCAGAGTTTTCGCATCGTCTTTACTTTCATCAACCTGGCCTCTCAGTCACGAAAAATCAAGTTTCAAAGGACGAATAATTCATGTATTACATGTTTGGCAAGGGCATTAACGAATGAAATGGGGTTTAACGTCCTATTCACGGAAATGTTTGCCCGCTATATCACCATGATAGAAAAGGGCGTAACGCCCCACCTTCTAGAGGTGCGGCTCCTAGTAACTAACTTAACTCGTATAAATCTACTTACCCATCCGAATAGTTCATATACATCATTTTAAATGTCTTTGTAAAGTTTCATTTCCAGCAAGTAATTAAAAATCTGTTGATGGTATCACAACAGTCGAAATGATCCCTCCCCAAAACAATATCCAGCAAACTGTCACAAGACGGACATATATCTCATACATGTACCAACGTTCCGTCTAGACTTTGTCACATGAATTAATCTGTCACTAGATTGTCTCTTCCTAGCTTCTACGACGTCTACTTGCGATAACTCACACGTTTTTCACAGCTAATTTGCTATTTTTATATGAAACGAACCACGTATGAGATGTAATTAAAATGTACTGTCCAATCGACTAACAGACTAGTCACTGACAACCTAACATAAAACCCTCCACAAATGTTATTAATGTCTCCATCCCTTGGGAACAGGGGTTTCACAAATTGACAATTAAATCGTACGCGAGCAGTATCAGTTAATTCCGACCGGCACAGCAAAGTGATTGGAGATTTATTCTAATTAGTCGTTTTTAAATATTGGATCATGATCAGTTTCAGCTTTTGTGATTAAGCGATTAACAAACATGAAAATTAATCAGGTGCTGATCTAATCAAACACGTGATTACCGTGGCGATCAGGTAGCAACGCGTGCCGATCTAATTAAACACGTGCTTATCATACCGATTGAATATCTCCACCAAGCTGTTGTTCAATTATAAGTTTGTTTAATCAAGTGTGAACCAGAATAAATAGGATTTATTGACTTATAAATACCTCGTCTATTGTATAGATAATGGAAAATATATTATTGTAGAAAATAACACGCTCATAACAAAACGATATTAATATGTTTGTTTGTAAGTACATTATCTCCCTATGGTTCTTAATGAGATATATTAATATATCTGTTTGTAAGTACATTATCTCCCTATGGTTCTTAATGAGATATATTTACAGACCTTTCAAGAGGTGTTTAGCTCAATGGGTGCATCCCAACTATGGTAAAGGTTTATTTACAGATTTAGATAAAGAACTGAAATGAAATGAAATGGGGTTTAACTTCCTACTGTTCTGCTCCGAACTGGGCTAATGAAGATGGGCATTCGCCATACAGTGAGCTATGATGAGGGAAGTTTTGCCCGGACAGCGGCGGAATACGACCTACGTTTATATCGAATTCAAACTGTTAAGAGATATTTTAAGTGCACGCTAATGTGTACAAGGGACCTCGGTTCTTGGCCCCCTCCGGACAACAAGACAGCTGTCCTTGTCAGAGCCTCCGGAAAATCTGGATGAACTTTCTCGGCCAATGCAGGTTTTGTTCGAAGCCTAGCCTCGCTTCCCCATTATTAGATTTAAACATTAAATGATTGAAACGTTCTTATCTACTACCCAAAATCTTGAGGACATCGAGAGTTGATTATTGTCTTGTCATGTCTAATTAATAATTTATATAACATTTTAACCCAAACCCCCTTAAAAGACACAGAGAAAGACCAGCAGGTAGAGTTCCTCGGGATTTCCGGATGTGGTTTCCCCTTGTCAGTAGTGCATTACTGGGCCCTGGCAAAAAGTAGAGTCTAGTCGTTCGGACGGAACAACAAAAACGCAGCCCCGTGTACATAAAATTAACAACCCTTCAATGCTCAATCTCTAAAATTGTATTCATAGTGACTTCATAGGATTACATAATTACGTGTTAGTAGGGTTATGATATTACCGTATGTGTTATGATACCACGTGTGATTCGGGAATAAACCTGGTTACGCCTCTGTGATCTTTAATTAACTTTCAGCACGACCAAGGAGTATACAAAACAATGATTCCTTTATATTGGGTAGCAGTTCACTCGTTTCTGGATTTTTAACGTCCACTTTCATAAAAAGGTACAAGTTTTTAATCATTGTATGCATACCCTATGATTACACAATACAATGGCCACTTTATTGCCATGGGTAGAAGGGTTTAATTATCGTTAATATACTCTATGATTATGTATTAATTATGAGAGAGAGAGATAATAATAATAATCTCGTCATTTTACAAGGGTAGCAAATTAAGCCTGAGGCCTGTTTTCAATTTTGATAGAGGGAAAGAGAGAGAGGGAGAAAGAGAGAGAGAGAGAGAGAGAAGTGGGGAGGGATTATCGTCTACACAAACTAGGTCATTTCGGTACTAACATATGGTTACCACGATGACATACCGTATATGATACAATGCGAAAGCGCTAACTAATCCATCATTACCCCCCTCCTACCCAAGTGAGTATGGTGCTAACTCACTAATCAGGAATCAGGAGTTTGTGATTCTACCCCGGTGTTAGCGGAATTTTCCAGTGTGGTTTTCCATCGTCATTGGTGATGGATGGGGATCTAACAAGACATGAACAGTGTCTAGTCGTTCGGATGGGACACAAATAGAGGTTCCGCGTCTATACATCCGTGACGTGAGCACGTAAAATAACCCTTGACAGCTGAAATTCGAAATAAGAGTAGGCCGTATGATGTAGTTCATTAGCCTAGTCGGTTTACAACAGCACGATGTTTAATCTCAGTTCATTTTGTTTACTGGGCAATAAATATATTTTATTTTTTAACCGTGACCAGTCTTTTAAACTGAAACTGTTACAATATAATATGCTCTTTGGGTTTTATTTCTGGAAATAGGTTTATATATTTTCACCGTGATTTGTCTATTAAACAGATATTAGGGTTTTTTGCTGGAAATAGGTTTTATATATTTCAATAAAGGTTTTGATATCATATGTTGTGATTTGTCTATTAAACAGATATTATTATATTATCCACGCGTTAATATTGTATAGAACCAATTATACCCGTAGCGATAATTAAAGGGACAATAACACTCTTGCTGGCTTGATAGCTCCAGAAATAAATAATAGCCTTGGTCCTACCTGTTATGTAAATTATCCATTACATCCTATTTTATTTGTCAAGAGGATTCGAAAATATCTTTTTAAATCTAAGTCACATTTGAAAAGGTTTACGTAAGGCTGTTCAAATCAATTAGTAGAATTAAATTCGATGTGTTAAGATGAAATTTGTATCATCAATTAATTGGAATATTGTAAAACAGTAGAATTTTCTGACCAGAATAAAGATAGGGACATATTATTTAGTTACAACAAGAGTGGTAGTGAGCCTTTATTGTAACACATATTACTGTCAACTCATTAATACTCCTCTATAGATCCATAAACCAGTGAAATTCAATCTGAAACCCGTAGATTAATAACATCGCTACTCCCGTGGGTATATCATGGGTCATATCGATATATTAGTTTTACGGAATGTTTAATTACCATCAATATTATTAATAGTTTTTAACAACCGTCCTACACAAAATAATAACAGTTTTGTTTTTACCCTTAAATTATAAATATATATTACTTCGTGTCGGTTTTCAGATTCATTAAGAGACGTATCTAGCGTGGGTGCAGGGGGTACATTACACCCCCAAGAAAAATAAGGCGACCCGAGAAATGGCGCCCCCGAAAAAAAAAATAACAGTCTTTTAATTATAAAATAATACACTTGATTATGATCAAAATCAGTAACTTGGTCACTGTATTGGCTCCCCGGGATCACGGTGGCTAAGTGGATAAGAAGCTGGTTCGCTAGCCTGGAGGTTGAGTGTTCGATCCCTGCATTGGCCGAGAAAGTTCATCTCGATTTTCCGGCGTGATTTATTCTTGTCAGTGATGCAGAAGGAGGGCCTGACAAGGACAGCTGCCTAGTCGTTAGGTCGGGTCGAAAAAACGAGGTCCCATGTACACATTGGAGTGCACGTAAAAGATCCCTTGGTAGTTGGAATTCAATATAAGAGTAGGCCGTAGCGCCACTGCCCGGGCAAAATTCCCTCATAGCACACTGTATTGTGTATGCCCGCCTTCCATTAGCCCAGGTTAGACACATAGACGCCCAACTACTCTGCTGCACCCCCACGTTTAAAGTCCTACATGCGGCCCTGCATCCATTAATAGATCGTGACCATATATCGTGCTCATTCAATACCCGTCCATTGTGAATTTATCGCCGCCGATACAATAAAATAATACACTTTTTATAATTAAACGTCAATAAAACGTGAGTCGAATATCGGAAATATTTCTATGCGTTATCTCCGGGGAACACTTTCTCTCTCCACTGTCATGGCCGCTGTTTCACAAACAAGCAATCATTGTAGGTTACAAATCGCCGATATATAATTCGTTAATGATCACATTGCCTGTTGGAATCTTTCAAATACCTAATTAGTTTTGTATATCGTAGTTTGTTAGTGTACTAAATGTACTTTCCCTCATCTGGTTAATTTCTAATTATCTCCCTTGTCACGATCGCGTGCAAGTATTCGTTTTGCTCTCGAGACGTTTCCAAGGTGAGATAATGAATGACACCTGCCTCGAGATGAAATGGAACGAAGCAATGGAAAACAGGTTTCAAATTTGTAATTTTCGACACCAACTGGGCTTGGAGGAGAATTCTACCCAGTTCACAGCGCAAAGGACTAATCTTTATTTCGAATTCGAACTTTCAAGAGTTCTTAAAAGCATGGCAACCTCTACATATTCGATATAAGAGTAGGCTGTTAAACCAGGACCGTGCTTAGCGCGGTCGCATGGGGTACATTGTCCCCCCTCCAGAAAAATAAGGCACCCCGATAAATGCGCCCCTCCCCCTACAAAAACAACTGCCAACCTTTCAATTAAAAATCAATATACAACTGGCGGTAGTTTTCTCTTTGATGTGCATAGCAGTTATATCTCATAACAACCTGTCATGACGTCATCATAGGTTGATATTCTGTTCATATCAACCGCTGATGACGTCGTGACAGGTTGATATGAAATATCAACCGCTTATGACGTCATCTCAGGTCGATGTATTCGACTCCTATCAACCGCTGATGATCGAAATAATACAAAAAAACACAGAAATAAATTTTTATTCTTATAACAATTAAAAAGTATTATGGTACAGTTTGTAACATTCAAGACAGAAATAAACGGCGTACTTATCGGCATATTTAAATCGGTTATCCATACTCGACCATGTCTAAGATATCTTTCAGAATCATTTTTCCGTCAAAAACACTACGCCTTTTGATCCAAATCTTCTTTAGGTTTGAATAGATCCTCATCGATAGTCGCATCCACATCAATTCCATCGTCAATTTGTTTGCTAAGGGGGTTGATTATTCGTCTGACTTCGTATTTCTATCCATTTTTTTTGTTCTTTTGCTATTCAATTCTTCAAAATGGCGAATTGTAAACAAAACAACTACGTAATTGCACGTGATTAATTCGGTAATATTCGTTATTTGACGGAAAGTACCGAGTAGGTAGCCCAATCGTCGTTGGCCTGTAATGGAAGAGTCCATTTAATTTAAGGATGGGCGTTGTATATGTCAGATATTAACCAATCATACCTCAGTTGCTATATTTATATCACCCTTGGGCTGCGCCCGCGGGTTATATAATATAGCAACCTCAGGTAGGTTAATATCATATACATACACTTCGTTATGATCAATATCAGTAACTTGGGCATTATATTGGCACCGCATCACTCTGCTGCACACCAACTTTTAAAATCCTACACACGGCCTTGCGTCAAACCTCATTTCATTAAATCATACAGTTTGCACATTTGGAGTCCGATCAGACTCCATTTCATTTCATTAAAAATGTATAAGAGAAATTATATAAGATTACACAATGATACGAACACGACACGTGGCTATTGGCTGTAAAAGGCTATGGCTGATGGCGGGTTGTTGCTAATGGTTTCACAATAAAACTCAAAAGTTTCGATAATGCAGATCCCGATCTGTGGTAACAATCGCCGTTAATGAAATAACCACATGTATATCAAATATACGTAAAAGGTTTCGGAGTTTTAAAAGCCAACAGTTGTCACATGATTACACTACATACCCCATATGTGGTAGTCAGGATGACTTCCATATATGTAATTTAGGAAAGACAACTCTGGAATGTTATAGGATGCAGACCACCAACTGGTTCCTTTCAATTTTATTTCTTGTCTCTTTTGTTGACCACCCAATATTTTCTTTAGGCTGGGCAACATTCGAAAAACATGTGGAAAATTTGTGATAAACGAAATAGACTAGTAAATAATGTGCCGTGCATCTCAACGTGGCCAACAGATAATAGAACGAATAGGTAAGACAACGGAATTTGGTGGTCTGCTTCCAATTACTGCAAGTTCAACAAATTAAAACCCTGAATAGGCAGATTTAACTCTTGAATAAATAATCTTTAAGTGTACATTATGCAAGAGCTAAATCTGCCTTGTGCAGGTCTTTCTTTAGGTTTAATCCCCACCCTGCTCAACTACATAATTATTAATTTTTTGCAATGTCTATTTTCTGTCTTGTCCGCAGGTCTATCTTGTATATCTTTTTTTGTGTGTAGTGCGGTCCTCCTGCACTTACTATTAGACATTTATTAACTTATCCAGGTCATAATCAACTCTCGGCCATATTTTTTATTTAATTTTAAAATTGGGAAGAGAGCATAGGTTCGAACAACCAGTACAGTGTTAAACCTTCTCAGGCTAATATCATCGCTCACAACGGAGTAATTTGAATGAAATTTTCTGATATACTCATATTGCATTATCTATTTGCGACTCTTTCACGAAATCGTATGTAATGCATCTTCACGCTGCTAAACTACATAAGCAGAACCTCAAAACAACACTTCATGATAAATGTGTAACGGTCGTGTGCTTTTTGCTTTATCACAGATATAAAGATATAGACATGTGTGATATCAAAATTAATGATAATAATAATAATCCATCTTGTATAGCGCTGGTACATTCAGTAAAACTGCTCAGTGGCGCACAAATTAATGTTTAAAAACACTTGATAAAACACTCCTTAAAATTTAAAGTTTAAAAAGTTATTAATAACACTGTAAACACAATTAAATCACCGATTAATTTAGTGTGTTTTGCATCAATGAAATTGAATCACAATGTGGTCCTGTCATTATAAAAATTGACATCAAACGGGTTGTTGGATTTATCTCGTTAAAAAGATCAGTGTATGCCTACTTGATTTAGAGAGGATAATGACATCATGCATTGTCAACTGTCAAATTTCCATAACAGTTTTACCATCATTTCTCAGGTTTCCTTCCACTGCTAAAGACCCCTAAGCGCACGCGAATTAATGAAATAAAATTAAACCATATGTTAGTCCCGAAATGACCTAGTTTTGTCGAGTGGACGTTAAACCACATTTCTCTCTCTCTCTTTACCATAATTTCAAGGCATGTTTATACAACAGTTATTTTACCAATCAATTTTAAGTTGTCTGCTCTCCATAAAAAAAGATGAAGAATATACAAGCTCCTTCCATTTAATTTAACGCTCTGTTTGATGCTGATTATCTCCCTTGGGATTGCGCAGTTCCAAAAATGATCTACACGTTTTATTTTTCAATTATCGTTTATCGAGTCGAGGTAATTTGTCAAAACTCGGTTTATAGACACAAATAGAATGTAATTACATTCTGTGGTTTGTGTAGTGAATGAAACTGTCGGGGATAGGCTTAAAGGATAAAACTCGATAAATCAGTGTCCGGCACTGGATTAGAAACACGGTGATATAATCAGGGGGCTTCACTCAAGCCATTGGTCATTCTATAAATATGAATATAAACAAATAAGAGTTCATTTTGTTTAAAGGCTCGTTTTGGTCACATGAAGACTAAACATTTGACGTTCCATCCTAACGACTAGCCCAAAGGCTCCCTTTGGCTTCTAATTTCTCCTGTTCATTTAATGAGACCACACAGGGGGGGGGGGGCAATTATTGACATTCGTGGCGGTGTATAGAAAAGTAGGACGTTAAACCCTATATCAGTTCACCGCCATGAAAATTACTGTTCCAATTACTGTTCCAGGCACCCCAGCCTCCACGGGACCATACCTTCTTAAAAAGGTTCTAGACTTCGTCCACAGATTCAATTACTGTTATAAATATAGATGGTAATACAATCAAAGGTATTTTCATATCAATAATATAGTTTACTTATTGAACGGGACAGCAAGTAGGGTTTGACATAATTATATATTTTACTTATTGAGACATGGTTAAAATAAATAAAAACAAAACATGTTAGTTTACTGTTACTATCCAAAAAAAATGTCTTTTGGGATAATCCTTATAAGACATATAGAGATAGATTTACTAAAAATAAACACAAGCAAGCGACATTTTACCCGATAACGTCAGTCATTCGATTAACCAATTAGCGGCCGCCATGTTTTTTTATCTACTTTTGCTTTGTTTTGATTTCATAGCTGCTAATGTCTCACTGCGGATCAGTGTGCTAATGTCTACCCACAGATCTGCGCAAAACAAACCAAACAGTCGATTTGCCAGACCATTTGATTGGCTGACCCCTTATTTCAAGAAGAACACGAGTTAAATAACAACTCTTCCAGATCAAAGTGTAGTAAAGACAAGGAAAAAGTATATTTTGAAACAAAATTGGATCTTTCCGTCAGTTATTCACCGAATGCCATTCCAGCTCATAGGGGTCCTTTTACATGCATTTGAACGTAAACATGAGGCCAAGGTTTTCGTGCCATCAGACTATCAATCCTGCTCCACGCTATTAAATCCCGTGGAAATTTATCGGACAATAACGGAATCAAACCTAGACCTCCTGCGAACATCAAATATACTAGTATTGTGTTTAGGGTAAACGACAGCATGTCGTGATTTAAACATATTAATTCTGGCATGTTTGGGCGTTCATATATATTTCTTTATATTTCTTTTAATTAATTTCCACGTTTTGTCGACTGGAATAATAAAACGTTGAAAGTTTAAAGAAACGTTATGTAAGAAATAAATCTTCTTGTTCAAGGTTTTTCTCTGGATTCTTCAAAATGCTGTATAGATGATTAGACATTTTTTTAAAACTATATTTTTTACAATAAGAATAGGATTAGGGAACAGCCTATATCACCCATCTCCCTTCACATGACAATTCTAGAATTAACTCTATTGGCTATACGATGGCACAGATGTAAACGGATTGAAATACGGTCGCCATTTAATGATTTTATTCAAAAATGGCGAAACGAGGCTACTGTTGTTAAGATAATAAACAATCTATGCCACATCTTGTCAAAACAGTAAACGGTCATAACTTTGCTTAGAATAAAGGCAGAGAGAGAGAGAGGGGGGAGAGGGGGAGAAAGAGGGGGGAGGGAGAGAGAGAAAAAGAGAGAGGGGGAGGGATAGAGAGAAAAAGAAAGAGGGGGAGGGAGAGAGAGAGGGGGTAACGTCCATTTGATACAAACTGGGTCATTTCAGGACTAACACATGGTTCAATTTTATTTCAAAAATTCGCTTGGGCGTATGACCCGGAGAAAACCCACGAAGTTGGACAGGCGACTCTTCTCTAAGTCACTTACAACTGGGGAATCAAAACAACGCCAGTTGACTTAATGACAGGCCTTACAGTACAGCGCGAGCGTGCTAACCATCTAGCCATATAACCCCCAAACTAATATATTGTACAAGGTCGGCACTTTATTTAGATCTTGTTTAATTAGATTAGTGTGAAAAACAATGGATGGTATAAAAATAAAAAATCGGCCATCCAAACCTCTGTAAACTTTCGACCCTTTATTTAGATCTTGCCTAATGCATCTTTAATTCGTCTGGTGTGAAAACAAAGACTGACATAATAATAAAAATCGTCACATGAGCAACAATCAATAATACCCATTTTAACCACGTACATTGTTATCCTTTTCCCCGCAGGTAAACAAATTAATTCACCAAACTGGAGAATTTTAATGAATTGCATGAATAATTAATGTAGGCCTCTCAATACATTCTATACTTAATAACTTGTTTTATAAAGCTGTGAAGTTTTTGTGTTGGATAAACAAAGTCTCGCTATTATAGTTTTAAAAAAATAAGTAATGAAAGCAAAATAAAATGAAGATAGAGAAAGAGGGGGGGGGGGGAGAAATGGGGTTTAACGTCCACTCAACACAACTAGGTCATTTCGGGACTAACATATGGTTAATTTTATTTCAATAATTCGCTTGCGCATAGGGGTCTTCAGCAGTGGGAGGAGACCATGCCACATACGCTCACACCAGGGCTCGAAATCACAGCCGCAAGCCAGAGGTGGCCAGGTGTTTTATGGATGATTTGATAAGGAAACAAGATAAACACGATGACGAAATCGATCAGTATATTATTATAACTGGCATCACAATGTTTGTCTTGAGGTGTAAATGTGTAGGTTAATAAGTTTAAGATAACAAGCTGACAGCAGGCCCGTAGCCAGGGGGTGGCACGGGGGGGGGGGGCAACTGCCCTCCCAATACTGAGTCCCCTCCCCCCATATATCACAAGAAAATTTGGCCTTTACCGCAAAATTCATGCAGATGCCCATGCTAGTTGACCCTCCCGAAAACATCTTTGCCCCCAAAAAACAACTTCCTGGCTACGGGCCTGGCTGACAGTTCTCTCTATTATAGTTTTTAAAAAATAGGTAATGGAATCAAAATATAATGAAAATTTCAGTCAAATTGCTTCACTCTGCAATATAGCCCGGATGGACCTGACGTGCCAAATAAACAACATTTCATTCATTTCAACCGATATAACAGCCATTGAATTTCGGGTTAGTCTCGGTCGTCATTACTGACATTAGCATAATAATAAACACAATCTCGATTATCCATTATTTTATGTTAAATTATCCATAACAAAATGTATTTAAATCCAGTAAATATCACAGGCTATCGATGGCACAGAGGGTTGATCATGTTCTTGATCAATTAAATTATGTCCAAAGAAAGACCTGCTATATGCGGATTTAGCTCTTGCATAATGCATGTTTAAAGGACAACATTGGTGTCAGTCATTATCACATATGTGATAGAACTGGATAAACACGTTCCAATTAAAATTTTAACACAGGGATCTTTAACGTGCGCGCCAATGCGTACGCGAGACATTGGCTTTTCTTCCCATCCGAACGACTATACGTTGTCCCTTACCAAGCCTCAGGTCCTGCACAGTTGGCAAGGGGGAACCACGCCGAAACATCCCGATGAACTTTTATGGCCAACGTAGGGATCCAACACGGAACCTTCAGGTTAGCGAGCCAGCGTCTTACTCACTGAGCCACTGCATCTACCCCTCAATAAATTGGGGTTTTGACGTCTGCTATTCCTGCACAAACCGAGAATAAAGACACACATATGCCAATCTTATTTCGATTATGATCAAAGGCATTCGCAGGATCTATGTTTTTCGCTTTTACGAACGACTCGACTGTGTCACGACAAAGGGGGGGGGGGGCAAGGCTGGAAAATTCAAAGAAACCTTCTCGGCCAACTTTGAAACTGGGACATGCTGAACCTTCTTGGTCAAACTTCGGGGCTAGACCTTCTTGGTCAAACTTCGGGGCTAGACCTTCTCGGTCAAACGTCGGAAGTGGACCCTTTCGGTCTACATTGGTGTGGCACCGGGAACCCCAGGGTTATCGAGCTATTGCAAGACTTACTGAGTCACCTTGTACACGTTCCACCCCCAGTTTCACTCGTTTTCTCATGTTCTCACCTTATTCACCCCCCGCCCCCTATCGAACCACCACGTGCTGTTCTGGCGATATCCTACTTAATAAAACTAATATCGTGAATGTGACGTTAATATTAAACGGATATTATATACAATATGACGTCAGTGATAAATGACAGTGGGCTATTTTGATACGGCTGTTAATTAATCACATGCACGTAGTCCGGAATCATTATCACATAATTATTATAATATTGTGAAACGACAAAGGGGCATTGCTCTCGTGTTGGTATTATTGAAACAGACCACTAGAAGAGAGAGAGAAATGGGGTTTAACGTCCACTCAACACAACTAGGTCATTTCGGGACCAACACATGGTTCAATTTTATTTCAATAATTCGCTTGCGCGTTGGAGTCTTTAGCAGTGGGGGAAACCGGAATGTCCGGAGGAAACCCACGAGGTTGAGAAGGCGCCCCTATCTCTATGCCACATACGCTCACACCAGGGCTGCAAGCCAGAGGTGACCGGCCAGCTATAAGTCGAAGCGCGGCACTCGAGACCACTAGGCCATCCCAACCCCCACGAATTGTTATAATCAGAGCAGATGAGTAGGGAATTAATCCCTATTTCATTTGATGTCCGTGTTGTTTGGTATTGAAGAAAAGTGGAGTTTCACCTCCTACCTTTTTTTCTTCCTGCACGAGGCTAATTTAATAAAGACGGACATGCGGGAAATTCAATGTTCATCAAATGTTCGTCGTTAAGGTTTTTTTTATGTACAGACACGAGCCAAGGTCTTCACGAATCTCGATTCTTCGTCCAATCCGAATAACTACACCCTGTTTCATACCAGACCAATGGCTTGAAGAAATTATGATTGTTAATCGAGAAGAACTTTGATTTGAAGGCTGGTTAAATGATAACAAAGGCAACTGCATAAACTAAATATCTTATCCCATAGATGATTTAGTTGTCAGGTTAAATAAAGGTATAATACTGGTAAATTGTACGATTTAATGGCACAGAGATAAATTTACAAAAACAAACAAAATTCCTTGCAAAAAGTATTTAACTCAAATATAGTATGGTACTAAACGCAACTTTACATATAAGAAACTCAAACATAGCACGACTCTCAACTCAAACATAGTATGGTACTCAACTCAAACATGGCATGATACTCAACTCAAACATAGTATGGTACTCAACTCAAACATAGTATGGTACTTAACTCAAACATAGTATGGTACTCAAACATAGTATGGTACTCAACTCAAACATAGTATGGTACTCAACTCAAACATAGTATTGTACTCAACTCAAACATAGTATGGTACTTAACTCAAACATAGTATGGTACTCAAACATAGTATGGTACTCAACTCAAACATAGTATGGTACTCAACTCAAACATAGTATGGTACTTAACTCAAACATAGTATGGTACTCAAACATAGTATGGTACTCAACTCAAACATAGTATGGTACTCAACTCAAACATAGTATTGTACTCAATTCAAACATAACATGGTACTCAACTCAAACATAGTATGGTACTCAACTCAAACATAGTATGGTATTCAACTCAAACATAGTAAGGTACTCAACTCAAACATAGTACGGTACTCAACTCAAACATAGTACGGTACTCAACGCAAACATAGTACGGTACTCAACGCAAACATAGTACGGTACTCAACTCAAACATAGTATGGTACGCAAGTCCGGCAACGTAACATACGCCCAAAGCTGTTGATCTGTCGATCGGATGATAGCCGTCAGCTCAAGAGCGTCCAAGAGATCGGGCGGAATAATGGACCGCTGGACGAACCGACGGACATATGGGGTTTACGACAATATACAACCACATTTCAACGTGGGCCTATAAAAAGCAGCCATTCGTTCGATTTGTTTGAACAAATATCTATAAATATATTTACCTGTATTTCTGTTCTCGTAAAATATATGTCCATCCATATTAATAAATTGCTATCGTAATTATTTTACTCCCTATATATTATAGTCAACACTGTTATGATATGGCTGTTGGACCGCGATATCACTCACGGTTACAGCAGACGTTAATCCGAACTATCCGAATGTACGATGAGATTTGTTTCAACTGATATTATCAACGACTAAGATCCATAATATTTTTAACGATATGGTTGGATCGATGAACAAGACACTTTCAGATCTAATTATAACTTTACATTCACATGAACACCAAATAGATCAGCCATTTATTCACCACGTCAACTTCTCCCACCCCACCCACACAGACACAACCTCAAACAAAATATACAAACGATAAACTCGCTATCTTATCCACATCGTCTGATCTGCTAATCGAGAGAGAGAGAGAGAGGGGGAGAGAGAGAGAGAGAGAAATTGGTTTAACGTCCACTCGACACAAGATCTGCTAATCGAGTTATGGTGGCAAGTAAGATTTTACTGGCAGACAAACGAGCGTCTGGTGTGGTGACTACATCAACAATTCATTAGCAGCTCGAGAGGTTCATTTAAAACACATCAAACACTTGAAACTTAGTTCTCTTCTCAAAACATCACCCTTAATAACTCATTAACTTCACACCATTCGACTTCAACGGGTTGGAAAGTTAAGTTCATGTTGCATTACCGATGATTGGAAACATAAATCTATTTTCTCTGGTCAAGGCTAAATCCAATTTAATTAAATGATATATTGTTTATCTCCCTGTATATTACAGTCAACACTATTATGATATGATCAATTTAATTAAATGATATATTGTTTATCTCCCTGTATATTACAGTCAACACTATTATGATATGATCAATTTAATTAAATGAAATGAAGTTCAACAGCTTACTCTCTAATTAATTAATATTAAATACTTAAAGGAGCTTAATCTCTAATATATGAGACCTAGTAAATGAGACAAATGGGTCGCACAGATATAATACTGTAATATGAATGTAAATAAACTGACTTACATTCAACCGCTCCCGTTTTACTCTAATTTCAAATCAGTTATGTTTAGCGAAATACGCCAAAGGTCTCAATAAAATAAAACCAAGTACGAACAATCCAAACCATTGGACAAAATTCGAAGTCCTAAAAAATCGAATGGCAGTATCTAGCGTCTGGCCATTCTAGTCTACATCGATAGTATTTATTGCGGATGCTCTCTAGATAAGAACTTGCGGTCACCGTTTGACATGACTTGTGGAAAATGTCTAGCCTCGATCTTCGAGTCCCTCGCTACTAATGGCGCTGCAACGCATGCTGGAAAACTATTCGTGTACCAATGGTAAAATGTTTATTTTGTCTTAGATATTAGATATTAGACGCCCATCTTTTCTCGGTAAGATAATATCAGTGATATTGAGTTAGAGACTTAGCTCGGGTTCGCTAACCCTAACCTAAATACTTATTTCCAGAATTTCCGAACGTTTTTTTTTTTTGAAAAAATATATAAATAAAATTTCAACGCGTAGTTTACTGCACAGCGAGAGAGAGCTAGAGAGGGGGTGACGTCCACTCGTCAAAAACCTGGTCATTCCGGGACTAACAAATGGTTCAATTTTATTTAGCATTGGGCGGAAAACGGAAGATCCAGAGAAATCCAACGAGGTTTAACAGGCGACCCTATTTCTTGCCACGTGCAACCTGTGAAACGAATCCTCACCAGTTCAATTGACTCAATGACAGACCTTATGACGCAACGCGCACGCACTAATCATTCGACCATCCAACGACCCGGATCCATTCACTTTATTTGAAATATACGTGTATTTTTTATTTAATTGAAGTATCTGTGAATGATCTCTGTGTCCTGTCCACTGGTGTGTACACTTGTGTATGTGTGATGCGGTCCTCACACTCGAACTAAAAAAGCTGTCGCATTACACCTTTCACCAATGATCGGGGAAATAAATAGGTTATGACCGATTTTATGTTAAACAAAATATAAACTAATCATTAATAACTAGGTTACTGAATAATAACAGGGGCGGGTCCATGTAGGGGGTCCTGCCCTCACCCGCTCATGAGAGCAGTACATCTTAAATATGGAGGACATTTAGGGCAAGATAGCAATTCGCGAAGACTGAAGTAGAAGGATCTGGGTGTGTATAATGAAATCACCACTGATTCCCTGAATGGTCATATTTTTCTCCGAGGAGTACTTCTCCCACCCCCTGTACCCAAATACCATACGCAGAGGCGCTAAATATACTGGAGAGCGCAAAGGTTGTCCGGTCTCCTTTTCCTCTTGCTCGGTGCGTACACGGCGGTTGAGTGAAGGCTTGGGAGTTTGTGTGCGTGCAGCTCCCGGTTACCCTTCCCGTCACCGTCGTCGCGCCGCTTGCTCGAGGGGAAGGATGGCACCCGAGACCACGCCCGAGAATAATAATCTGGTCTGAGATATGGACTACATAATAAACTATACAAATCGATAGGTAGAACACAGAGGTTTAAACATCGATTACACACAAACACCCGATGGTGTGAGGTGGGTTTTTTTTCGATTGTCAATAAAGTACGTTAACAGCAACTTTAATTAAATATGACAGGTTCATATAGACGTGCGTGCTGTTTGTTAATGGTATACGTGCAGTTTTTATAATTAAACCCAGAAACACGTGGTGTGTGTTAATCACACAGTTCGCTTGTCTGCGATATCACATCGGTGGCAGCGGACGTAAATTTACACACAGAAACACGGGGTACAACATACCTACTGAGTACTGTATGATTATAGCTTGATCACACAGTTCGCTTGTCTAAGATAACACCTAGGTGGAAGCGGACGTTAAATCACACACAAAGAAACAGGCGGTACAACATTTCTACTATGTGGTTATATCTTTATCACGCACTGTGTTCAGTTCGTTTTAACAATTAATTAAGGTTTTCTTGCGTTAAAGATCCCTTGGCAGTTGGAATTCGATATAGGAGTAGGCCACAGCGCCGCTGTCCGGGCAAAATTGTCCCTCATAACACACATACCCGTCTTCATAAGCCCAGTCGGAGCTGTAGGGTGTTTAACTCTATTACATTTCATTGTATACATGGTCGCTTGAAATTCAACATACGTTTAACACGCCCAGGATTAAATGGTTTAAAATTCGCAAAACAACAAAGAATCGAAAATGAATGTCAATTTGAGATTAATTTTAATCCGTGTAACAAAAACAGGATAATAAACGTCAGATTCGTCTTTGTTTGGTTCAGGATTTTGATGTTCGTTTGTTGTCATGTTAATTTAAATACATTATCAAGTACGATTTCCTTCCGAGTGAATTTAACGTTCAAATTTTATCTGATGGTTCATGAAATGGGGTTTAACCTCCTAATATTCTGCTCCCACTGGGCTAACGAAGATGGGCACTTTGCTCGGACAGTGGCCCACGGCCCACGGCCCACCCTTAAATCGAGCGCCATTTGTAATGAAGCTAAATATACCCCACAGGAAAATAGCACCGGTGTACAGTGGAATTACCGGACTTCAAAGACTGCCATTCAGTTTGAATTTAAAACAGTTTAATCTTAAAGTGGCAGTTAGCGATTTGGAAACACGTTAACAGAACACAATTTGTATGGGAAAAAAATCACTGTATTATTCTAAAAGACCGACGTTTCGACAAGTACCCTATTGTCGTTATCAAGCACCATGCCATTTAGTAATCAATATATAGGAGTTGCATGGTTTATATGCATTCATATTACATTATTATATGCGTTGCGACGCATTTCTAGGAGCCAAGGAATAGAGGTTTAGCTCCTTTAAATACTTGTCTCATTTTAGACACAGGATGGTACTTTATTCATTTCCATCTTTAATTTGTCGCAGATAACCGATTAGAAATTAGAGTTTATATGCATCTCTAGGTGCCAACGAATAGAGATTTAGCTCCTTTAAACACTCGTCTCATTTCAGACACAGAATCGTGCTTTATTCATTTCCATCTTTAATGGAATAAAACTAAAAACCGATAATAAACCTATTACACTGCATGATAATAAGCAAACATGACACATGCATGTTGATTTATATAGTCACGTGCTCTTCTGATTGACAGCTGATACCGGGGAGTTAATAAATGTACAATCTGTGTTCGAGTGAGTTTTATAATAAAGATAACACAAAGATTAAACCCAAGCTTGCACTCGACAAGATTAAACTGACACTTTAACAGTCAGGGACCTGTTTCTAGAAATCTTAACTAAAGATAAAATCCAAATTGTAGTAGATACTTCAATTTGGATTGGCTAAGCACTAAAATCAATCTAATATTATCCAATTAAATTACTAAAATTTGGATTTTATCTTAGTTAAACCGGCCCCTCGCGTATAGTCTTATAACGAAATATACGTCATCTGAAGCTAAGTCGTCCGTCAGTCCGTAAAAGGTTTTACTGTTTGTTATGCGTATGCTGACACTTTAACAGTATGTTGCATCGTATCATAACCCTATCTTTTCTGAAAACATGGTTTGTCAGGCACAACCGAACATACGCCCACAGCAGATAAGACGTCCGTCAGTCCAATAATGTAATGTATATTGTGCAATCTGATGAAAACACAGATCCTATTTCGTTTCGTTTAGTTTCTTTTAGTTTTAAATATCGTTTTACTTGTCTTTACTACACTGTGGAATGTGGAAGGCCATCGAAAGCATAAAAACAAACGGAACGAAATATAAATCTGTATTTTAATAAGATTGGTTTATTCTGACACTTGCCAAGTCTGATCCTTGGGCACATAACAGTATTCTTCCTAACAACATGGTTTGCCAGGCTACGAAACATACGCCCACAGCAACTAAGCCGTCCGTCAGTCAATAAAGTTACACTTAGTTTGTACTATGCATATAGGTCACCCTTCTGGACCATAGGGCCACAACAGTATCCTGTCTGAAAACATTGTTTGCCAGACAACGATACACACGTCCAAAGCAGCTAAGTCGTCCGGTCAGTTCATAAAGGTTGTCGGACTGTGAATATTTATAAATACAAAGAAAGCTTTGTGGTATCATTGAACGCGTACAGCTGGCCCACAGATTCATTTATTTGATTTGATTCCTTGTATTTCTTGCAATGTGGACGGTTGGATGGTCGAATAGTTAACGCGTGCACGTTATATCATAAGGTCTGTCATTGAGTCATCTGGCGGGGTCTCGATTCCCAGGTTGCACTGAAAAGGAGTAGAGTCGCCTGTCTAACCTCGTTTCCCCCATTGCTAAAGACCCCTGCGCGGAAGCGAATTATTGAAATAAAATTGAACCATATATTAGTAACGAAATGGCCTAGTTTGTGTCTTGTGGACGTTAAACTAAATCTCTCTCTCTCTCTCTCTCTCTCTCTCTAACACACACACACTATCTCTCTCTATATATCTCCCCCATCCAACCCTATCTCTCTCTATATCTCTCCCCCTCTCCAACCCAATCTCTCTCTCTCTCTCTCTCTCTCTAACACACACACACTATCTCTCTCTATATATCTCCCCCATCCAACCCTATCTCTCTCTCTCTCTCTCTCTCTCTCTAACACACACACACTATCTCTCTCTATATATCTCCCCCATCCAACACTATCTCTCTCTCTCTCTCTCTCTCTCTCTAACACACACACACTATCTCTCTCTATATATCTCCCCCATCCAACACTATCTCTCTCTATATCTCTCCCCCTCTCCAACCCAATCTCTCTCTCTCTCTCTCTCTCTCTCTCTCTAACACACACACACTATCTCCCTCTCTCTCCTCGACAAACTCTGTATAACAGACAGACAGCCGCTCAAGGGAATAAATCTCTGATTATGATTATATGTTTACACAGTACCAAGATCACATCCATTAGCGACACGTCCTCTATACGTCTTGATAAACATGTCTAATTATAGCTCTTCAAATAGTAAAGAGGTATAATTATCCAGACTCCTGTCTGTTGAATTATACAGCATCACAATAAACTTAATACCATGTACTCCGAGAAATGAAATTGGGTTCAACGTCCCACTGTTCTGATCCTATACTTGGCTATTGAAAATGTGCATACGCCATACAGTGTGCTATGAGGGAAATTTTTTCCCGGGCAGCGGCGCTACGGCCTACTCTTATATCGAATTCCAACTGCCAAGGGATCTTATACGTGCACTCCAATTTGTACACGGGACCTCGGTTTTTCGTCCCATCCGAACGACTAGGCAGTTGTCCTTGTCAGGCCTTCCTTCTGTATCACTGACAAGGGGAAATCACGCCGGAAAATCGAGATGAACTTTCTCGGCCAATGCAGGGATCGAACACTCGACCTCCAGGCTAGCGAACCAGCGCCTTATTCACTTAGCCACCGTGATCCCCTTCCGAGAAATTAAATGGGGTTCAACGTCCTACTGTTCTGGGACCGGTTGTTCAAAGCTCCGTTATCTTTTAACGATCCGTTAACTTTAACGGGGAGAAAGATTGTTGCTGGAAATAAAGACCCCGAACATTGTGTGGTGAAAATTTTTCCTAAAGATTTATGTTAATAAAACATAAAGTATTCTATAGTGTTTTCGTAGTAAATTTAATAGTAAGTTAACAAACAACGCGTTACCAAGATATGTCCATTAGAGTTTAACGGGTCGTTAAAATAACTTAGTTTTGAGCAACCGACCCCTGATCTATACTTGGCTATTGAAAACGGACATACACCATACAGTGTGCTACGAGGGAGAGTTTGCCCGGACAGCGGTACTATGGTCTACTCTTACATCGAATTTACCATACAGTGTGCTATGGGGGAAAGTTTGCCCGGGCAGCGACGCTACGGTCTACTCATACAATTTTCAACAATCCGGGGATCTTTCACGTACATACCAATGTACACACGGGAGCTCGGTTTTTCGTCCCATCTGAACAATTGGACAGTTATCCTGCACCGCTGACAAGGGAAAACCACGTGGCAAATTCCCGATAAATATACTCGAACAATGCTGGGATCGAACACGCAAACTCCATTGTAATCCAAGGGTTCCCCAATCCGAGATGTCAACATTCAGTGAGTTGCCGAATGTTTAACGCCTGCGCGTTGTGTCAGAAGGTCTATCATTGAGGCAAGTGACGTTATTTCGATTCTTCACATCGTAGTTTTTCTCCCCCATTGCTAAATACCCTTATTGAAATAAAAAAGTGAACCATTTTATAGTCCCGAAATGACCTGGTTTGTGTCGAATTGACGTTGAACCCCATCTCTCTCTCTCTCTCTCTCATTATCCCAGTCGGAGTAAAATAGTACAACGTTAACCCCCATCTATTCTCATTACGTAATTAATATATAAACAAATCGCTATGGGGAAATAACAATTGTTAAAACAGATTGTATTGTTGTATGAAGAATTAATCTCCAATCAATCAATCGATCATTAATTATCATCAATCAAGATTGACAGGCGTATTTACTAGATATAGAATATACTCATCTCCACAGGGAGGATAAAGGAACAGTACTACCCATCTCTACAGGAAGGATACAGTAACTGCCCGGCTTAAGCTTAAACAACGAAAGGGGGGATAAAGTAACTGCCCGGGCACCACCCTCTTAAACAACGACAGGGGGGAGGATAAAGTAACTATCCGGGTACCACCCTCTTAAACAACGACAGGGGGGAGGATAAAGTAACTTCCCGGGTACCACCCTCTTAAACAACGACAGGATAAAGTAACTTCCCGTGTACCACCCTCTTAAACAACGACAGGGGGTAGAGTCACTGCCCGGGTACCACCCTCTTAAACAGCGACAGGGGGGGGGGGGTAAAGTCACTGCCCGGGTACCACCCTCTTAAACAAATACAGGGAGGATAAAGTAACTGCCCGGGTACCACCTTCTTAAACAACGACAGGGGGGAGGATAAAGTAACTGCCCGGGCACCACCTTCTTAAAAAACGACAGGGGGGGGGATAAAGTAACTTCCCGTGTACCACCCTCTTAAACAACGACAGGGGGGAGGATAAAGTAACTGCCCGGGCACCACCTTCTTAAAAAACGACAGGGGGGGGGGATAAAGTAACTTCCCGTGTACCACCTTCTTAAACAACGACAGGGGGGGTAAAGTCACTGACCGGATACCACCCTCTAAAACAGCGACAGGGGGGGGGGGGGGTAAAGTCAATGCCCGGGTACCACCCTCTTAAACAAATACAGGGAGGATAAAGTAACTGCCCGGGTACCACCCTCTTTAACAACGACAGGGGGGGGGGGGAGATAAAGTAACTGCTCGGGTACCACCTTCTTAAACAACTACAGGGAGTATAAAGTAACTGCCCGGTACCACCCTCTTAAACAACGACAGGGGGATAAAGTAACTGCACGGGTACCAGCCTCTTGAACAACGACAGGGGGATAAAGTAACTGCCCGGTACCACCCTCTTAAACAACGACAGGGAGTATAAAGTAACAGTAAGGGCACGTCCCTCGTAAACAACTACAGGGAGTATAAAGTAACTGCCCGGTACCACCCTCTTAAACAACGACAGGGAGGATAAAGTAACTGTACGGGTACCAGCCTCTTAAACAACGACAGGGAGTATAAAGTAACAGTAAGGGCACGTCTCTCGTAAACAACTACAGGGAGTATAAAGTAACTGCCCTGTACCACCCTCTTAAACAACGACAGGGAGGATAAAGTAACAGTAAGGGCAGGGCACTGTCCTCTTAAACAACGACAGGGAGGATAAAGTAACAGTAAGGGCACTGCCCTCTTAAACAACGACAATATTCTATTGATTAACAAGGAATAGGGAAGATTTTACATCATTGTTTTCCTGTTATCAAACATCGTGAATAGATTTATGATTCGGGACAATACAATATAAAATACCCATCTCCAGATAAAGTTATTGTATAGTTATCACCTTCGTAAATATATTTTATAGATAAACAAAAGATAAGGAAGATTTTAAACAAATGTTATTTAAGATTTGTTAAATGAATTATTAAAACGTGATTAAAGAGTAGGTGATAGGGTAGTGTTCATAATGATTATTGTTAATATTATCATGATAATACAGTTTGTAATAATATATCTTAGTAATACTGTTTGTATTTTCTCTCGGGATTAGATTATTGATGAGGAAATAACAGGTTTTAATAGTCTGTGATCAACAGATAAACTCCAAGTTTAACGCCTTACATTTTCGACAGGCTCGAGATATCTTATTTGGGAGAGAGAGGAAGAGAGAGGGCGAGAAAGAGGGAAAGGGAGAGAGATGTGGGGTTAAAAATCCACTCGACACAAACTAGGTCATTTCGGGACTATCATATGGTTTAATTTTTTTTCAATAATTTGCTTGCGTGTTGGGGTCTTTAGCAATGGAAGGAGAGCCCGGAGAAAACTCACGAAGCTGGACAGGCGACCTTACTCCTTGTCACGTCGACTGGAAATTCGAAACCACGCCACTCAATGACAGGCTTTATGATACAGCGCGCACGTGCTAACCACTCGGACATGCAACCACCCTCTTTATTTGACATTTAAGACAAGGTAATTGACATATGGCGTCATATTTCGTCGCTTAAAGGATCTACCTCTCTAACTGAATATTTTCAGTAATATTCGAAATTAAAATCAGGAATTAGAATTCAATGTTGGTCTATTTCAATCAATATTGGTGATATTATATGGCTTTAAACACATGGGAGCCCTAATATCCAAAAAAAATGAAAAAAAATGAACATTTTAAAATCAATTCACAAGTTGTGTACTCGATGGTTTCGAACGCCATTTGTCATGAACGACGAAAAACATATCCTACAAATCAATGCGGAGGTAACCAAACAAAATATCAAAAGGCCACGGGTCACCAAATATTTCTGCGCGACTTTTGCTGCATTTTGGCGTAGAATCGAAAAAAAAAAAGGATTTGAAAATACATTGTCTGTCAGGTTTTGGTGAATATTCATGATTTTGAGGCGTAAGGATACAAGAGTTGTGCGGTTGGTTACGTTGAAATGTAGGGCCGGAAATTGCATGTTTATTTATCTCTACTTTCAGCTGGTGCATCTCAAGTTTTTCTCATACATGCTTTTGGGCAAGAGTTTGTCCAATGTTCTACCCAAGGAAAATTTAGAAAAAAAGTTAGAGCCGATCTAAGAGACGCTAATTAACATTAGAGTCAATGGGGAAATAATTAGTGATCTGTGGCCAAATAATAACAGACAAAAAACCGAGTAGAATGGACGAAGCATGCACAAACAATTGCCGTGCAATTTTGACTAATTCAAATACTATTACTTTTCATACGGAGCCTATTAATATCACCCATTTACAGGTTTAGAAACGTGTAATATAGGTTACTACTGGACTTCCTTGTTGTGTTTTCGTCGTGATCATAATTACACCCACAGGTTAAAGCGAGAATTTCATATTTTCTAAGAAAGTGAAAACATAATTATTTCTATGTCTTTTGCTCAATAGGTTGTCAACTCACTATTATACGATCATGAGCAGTATTTCCCACACTTAAAAAATCATTGACACCTCCCTTCTCTCCATGGAATACCTATCTTCAAACGTTTGAATTTGAAGTTAAAAATAATATTTTGCCAATCTCTCAACTGGCAATAGTGAAATATTTTATTAATAGGGTTATTCTTCAACAAGGTAGGACTGTTTATGGATACCATCTATCTTAAGGCTTTATTTTAATACAGTTTAAAAATATAACTTAAAAATATGAAATTGCAGCTTTAAGACGTTTATGTAACTTTATTATTAGAATCGCTTGACATCAATGCTACTTGTTCTAAATAAAGTGATATATATCTTTTGATGGCTGCTCTGACAGACTGGGTGAGCTGCAATGAATGTCACTGGGCACTCTCTTTCGTATTACCCTGAATTTCTTTACGTCATTATCTGACCTTGGTGTTCATTTCCTTCCCATATATGGAATAAACACCCCAAAGACCTGAAGGAGAACATTACCTTATTTGGTCTACCAAAAAAAAGATAGTTGTGGATATTTACTAAATTATCACTGTCTTTATATGGATTAACCTGTCAAGCCCTGCACTCTGTATAATCATCTAAGTCTCTATATTATTCATGATGTATCATATATGCTCTATATTTATGTAATAATGTCTGTATGTATGTAATGTAATGTAATGTGTACATGTATCTAAATCAGCGAGAGGGGTTACACATAGGCATAGCCTGTTCCCTTATCCAAATTCAGATTTAAAGAAACAAAATTCGTTTTAAAAAAACAAGAATAAACCGATCCAACATGTTTAATTTGACTGCGTGACACGTGACTCCTGCACAATCAAATAATTATACATACTAAGAGGTGAATCTGCCTATTGCAGATTGTTCTTTAGACATGAAATGTTATATAAATTTTTAATTAGACATTAATTAACTTATCTAAACCATAATCAACTCTCGATGTCATCGTTAGCTTGTGATATTTACTGGATTAGGATCCGATTTGCTACTCAACTTTCATTCATGATTAAATCAAGAAATGGATAATCGGGACTTTTTTTTCTTATCGTACCGACTTTAGTAATGATGATCGAGACTAGGCCCAAAATTTAATCGCTAAATGCTCGGTTCAGGGCAGATCAATTAGACTGAAATGTCCAGCAAATTCCCTTTACGTTATCTAGTGTATTAAAACTGTTATAGTGAAAACTGTTAGCTTTGTATAATAAACTATCTATCTTTAAAGACCGTAGTACTAAAAACGACCAACGTGAAACTAAAGGAGTGCTTGGAACGAATCTTAAAATATATACAAATAATTTATAATTACCTCATTTAAAAAAACGACCTGGGTTTGTAATCCAAATCCATCGACGTCCTATTCTCTACGAACACAGAATACAACAATATATTATTTTAGACAATCTAGATCTATAGCCCAGGGCACAAATTCGTCCCAGTTACGTCAGAGATTCATCAGACAAACTGCATTAAGTAAATAAAACAAGGCAGTTATTGATGTACGGGATATAAATAATATTATATCGGCGGTAAATCATTAGATTATATTAATTTCCTTTAATTGGCCGATTCCTCATTTAAAATATTATATCGGCGGTAAATCATTAAATTATTAATTTACTTTTATTTTCAATCACTGTTAGCTCGAATTAAAGATACATTCTCGGGTACAAACTTCGTGATTTGATGATATATTTGGACAAAAAACATATTCAAATAGTAAGTGCAGGAGGACCGCACTACACGCAAAAAAAAAATCTACAAGATAAACCTGCGGGCAAGACAGAAAATAGACATTGCAAACAATAAACAATTATCAAATCAAGTGAATGGATCAAGGGGGCCAGCCGTAAGCGTCCACCCTAACCCAAACCCAAAGTAACCAATCTATCAAAATTTTGCTTCAATTCCCATTTAAAACCACATTAGCCCAGGTTAGGTGCATAACAGTGGGAAGTTAAACCCCATTTCATTTCATTTCTTCCAAAACTTATTTTTCTAGTAAGATTGGGTGTCTATATTTTCCATATATACCAAATCTGTCATACTTTTATTTGAAAAAACTACCCGATAGATACTTTAAACTAATAGTTTTCCTCTGAAGTGTATGAACGACAGATAGAAAGGAATGACACCCCAGCAATTATATAAACAAGCCAAGTTTGTTCTCATTCCGTATCAATAAATTATTACCATTAATTAGTCGCACTTTTATATTTTTGTCAAGCATCGAGCAGTAAAAGCTAGCCAAATCAGAAAATCATGGCTTTTATGGAACCGAGTCAATTATTTGATATATTGAAACTATACACCCCGTTTCATCATTATCCCTCAATTAGAGAGAGAGAGAGAGAGAGAGAGAGAGAGAGAGAGAGAGAGAGAGAAATGGGGTTTAACGTCCACTCAACACAACTAGGTCATTTCGGGATTAATAGTGGGATGTTTAATGTAAATCCGTCGGCTTTTCGGGTAGAAATCATGGAATAAGCTTTATTTTGTAGGTTTTGATGTTTGATAACAAAAAACCAATGTTGACATTTTTTCTGAGTAGGTCTTCATAGTATGGGAGGCCATTATTTGAGGGTAGCCATTTTGTGATAATATTCCAAATTATGTTTATGTTTTAACCTTATTTATAATGTTATCGACATATCAACTGTGATTTGGCAATGCATTAACATTGGCAGGGTTTATGACTATATTTCAGATTGTTTCCCAACATTTCATGATCATATTTCCAAGATGGCGACAATTTTTAGCGGGAAAATCGATCGATGTGCTGATTTCGATTAAGTAGTAGTGTTTGGTGTCAACATACATGTTTTCGGGGTCACAGATTCCATTCCTAGCATTTACAACCTTGTAAAATAATCAAATATTCATATACTTAGCATATTTCCAAGATGGCGGATATTTTTGGCGGGAAAATGAGACGATGTGCAGATTTTGATTAAGTGGTAGTGTTTAATGTCAATATATATGTTTACGAAGGTGCAGAATCAATTTCTGACATTAACAACCTTGTAAAATGATCACATGTTTACATATTTAGTACATTTCCAATATTGCTGCCACTGGTGGCGGGAAAATCTGACGATGGGTTGATTTTCATTAAGTAGTTGTCTTTGGTGACAATATATATGTTTTCGGGGAGGCAGATTCAATTTCTGTCATATACAACTACGTAAAATGGTCGTATGTTTACCAATTTAGCATATTTCCAAGATGGTGGAACGTTTTCTGCACACATTATTATTATTTATTTATCATAGATTTTCCTGGGAAAGCAAAGCCTAATCCTGACACAAAGGCAAAGGGAGTATAGCGGCTGCATGGTGCTTACGTCACGTGCCCATCATGTGCCTGTCACGACCACGCCAAGCGCTTACTACACGATCTTGCTACGCTCATGGCCAAGATCTGGCTGTGCGCGAAAAGTGTTCCCACCATGATCTAGCGGTTACCAGTCAGACAGGGATACATTCTGACCGCCTTCCAGTGACGTGCTTACCAGGCCTATAGAGACTGTGTCATGCTCACCCGTCCCCAGTCACTTTCAAAGCAGAGAACAACCAAAGTCAAGCAATAAAGAACATTTCATAGTTTACTTGATGTTTCCATTCTGGGGGCTCTGAACGATTCCTTCCACACGCATCTTGGGGTCAGTTGATAATATAACCCATGCTGTAAAGGTTTCTTATACCAAATATTGACACAAAAACAAATATTGACACAAAAACGAGACTACATAATTAAAATCAGCACATCGTCCGATTTTTCGCCCAGACATGAAAGCCGTATTGGAAATATGCTAAATATGCAAACATGTGATATTTTTACACAGTTATAAACGGCAAAAATGGAATCTGCTCCCCGAAAAATATATCCTGGTACCATAGACGACTACTTAACCAATTTTCGCTCATCGTTCCGTTTTACCGCCCAAAATGGTCGTCATATTGTACATTTACAAAATAAGTGAACTTATAATCATTTTACACAGTTGTTACCGACCTACATGGATTATGTGCCCTTGAAAACATATATATTGATACCAACGACGACTACTTAATCAATATTAGCACATCGTCCTATTTTGCCGCCAAACATGACCGCCATCTTGGAAATATGCTTAATATGTGAACATGCGATCATTTTACAAGGTTGTAAATGCCAGGAATGGAATCTGTGACCCCGAAAACATATATATTGACACCAAACACTACTACTTAATCGAAATCAACACATTGACCGATTTTCCAGACAAAAATGGTCGCCATCTTGGAAATATCATCATGAAATGATTGAAAACAATCTTAAGTATAGTCATGAACCCTGCGAATATTAATACATTGTCAAATCACAGTTGATATGTCGATAACATTATAAATAAGGTGAAAATAAAAACATAAGTTGGAATATTATTGCAAAATGGCACCGTCAAATAATGGGCCCCCCATACTATGAAGACCTACTCAGAAAAAATGTCAACATTGGTTTTTTGTAATCAAACATCAAAACCTACAAAATAAAGCTTTTTCCATGATTTCTACCCGAAAAGCCGACGGATGGGAATTATGTTACAAACCCTATCCCACTATAACATGTGGTTTAATTTTATTTCAATAATTTGCTTGTGCGTAGGGTCTTTTAGCAGAGGTTGAGAAGGCGCCCCTACATGTCACATACGCTCACACTAGGGCTCGAAACCACAGCCGCAAGCAAAAGGTGGCAGGCTAGCTAGAGGGCGAAGCGTCGCACTCTAGACCCTTGTAAAATGACGTGATTATTATTATTATTATTATTAGACCACTAGACCATCTCCCCCCCCCCCCCATCCCGCAAATAGAATCAAATTTATCCAAAGAATCGATGTACAAATTGTTTAACTCTGCTTACCCTAACCAGAAAATGTTTATCATCGCTCTCTTTCAAGACATTCACCTAATCACGGGGGGTTGGGCTGGCCTAGTGGTCTAGAGTGCCGTGCTTCGACCTCTATAGCTGGCCGGTCACCTCTTGCTTGCAACTGTGGTGTGAGCGTATGTGACATGGAGACAGAGGCGCCTTCTCAACCTCGTGGGTTTCCTCTGGGCACTCCGGTTTTCCCCCACTGCTAAAGACACCTACGCGCAAGCGAATTATTGAAGACACTCGATACCACTAAAGACACCTACGCTCAAGCGAAATATTGAAATAAAAATTGAAAACCATACGTAAGTCCCAAAATGACCTAGTTTGCGTCGAGTGGACGTTAAACCCATTTCTCTTTCTCTCTCACCTAATCACCACCCCCATCTATGAAAACAATTTTATATAAGCATTTTGATTGTTAATGATGAATCCTAGGCATTTATACCTTTCAAAATAATAAAGTATTGTTTAAACCAACACCTATAGGTGAAAGGAATATAATCCCGTCCAACCCACGTCCAATCCTCCGATATACACCTTTATCAAAGACCCTAGGCATATCGGAAAATAGCCTGACCCAGTCTCATCTATTTATTTTAAATTTCGATTGATATAAAGTATTAATTTTTAGTAAACCAACACTTTCGTTTTCCATTAGTATAAAAAAAACTTTGAGTAAACCAGTAACCAGCACCAGAGATTACGGGGTTTTTTTTCGGTTTTTTTTTTTTTGGAGAGGGCTGGCCAATTTTTGGTGTGTGGAGAAGACTGGCCACCATTCTAATCGGAAAAGAAAAACATGTAATTAATTAATTTATTGAACTATGATATCTATGTAAGAAAATGAGAAACTCGAATTACATGAAGTGTGATATTTGTATAAGAATATGAGAAACATTGTAATTAAAAGATGAAGAGGGCCACCTGTTAACCGACTCTGTTATAATTAGTGGTGATAATATCCTGGCATCATTATATATATATTATACTCAACAATTGATATACCAACAAGGTCATAACTGTTGTTTACCTTTAACTTCTCTTAAACTGTTGTTGACCTCTTTAGGAAACAAAAACGTTACCAGGATTGGTTTTCCTTATTTGAAAATGGAATTTATGTTAATTGATTAATGATTTTCTGTAAATTACAGGAAAAACAAACGGATAACATTTAGGGTTAGGGATTGTTTACGTTTTTCACCGATTTATTTGTTACGTCCTTGCGTTGGTGACCTGATAAGAACTGCTGTCGTTCAGATGAGACGATAAACTGAGGCCCCGTGTACACATTCACGTGTACGTTACAGATCCATTGACAGCTGTAATTCGATATATGTGAAGGCCGTAGCGCCGCTGCCTGGGAAAAATTTCACAGCATAGCACACTGTTTTAACGTCTTCATTAGTCTATTGGGAGCAGAAGGGCGTGAAACCTCCATTCGACACAAACAAGCTGGGAGATCCTGTGAAACTGTCCAGGATCGAACCCGGAACACCTGGTTATTGAACCAGGGCCTGACACACTGAGTCACCGCTGCTTCTTCTTGGTTAACATAGAATAAATATGTCATATAAAGATTTGGAATGACGTTTGATACCGTGTCATATAGTGACAATAGATATAAAATATAATTCATAGTCAGACGCGGATCGGGGGGGGGGGGACACCTCAGCCCCAACGAGACTGGTGTACCTGCTTTTTAAATCCTGGATCCGGGCCTGATAGCACTGTCGTTTAAAGGGGGTATTGCTCTCTATTCTTAGTAACCTTATGACACAGACGACAATATAGATGAATATCGTTTTGTTTTAATTTTGTGTAATTTCTCATCAGTTCTGTTCGTTGAAAAACGTGCATAGCCTATGTTGAACGGCAGGCGATTACGCCCACATATTCCATTCTTGAGTTTTTTATTATTAATTTGTCGTTTGTGAATACGTCATTACTAATTACTTCCACGTTGTCTTGTAGGATATGTTTTTTTATCTTCATTACAAATGGCAACCGAAACCAAAAAATACACGACTCGTGTATATATTTGAAAATGCTTACTGTGTCTTAAATATTGGATATTCGGGTCCTATAATTTCACAGTCAGAAAACAATGCCATTAATATTGATTGGAACTAACCAATATTGGATTTTAATTCGTGTTTTCTACTTCGAATGTAATGGAAATATTGAGTTCGATGTTTAGCGCCTTTAAACAATGTGACTTTTATGACGTGTATTATGATTTATCCTACTAAATAATTATTACGACGTTTACAACCAAACATACTCGTAGTATATTTGATTAATGAATTATGAATGAAATAAAACGGGAGTTTAACGTCCTACTGTTCGGCGCCGACTGAGGCCAATGAATGAAATGAGGGGGTTAACGTCCTACTGTTCGGCGCCGACTGGGCAAATGAATGGAATGAGGGGTTTAACGTCCTACTGTACGGCGCCGACTGGGCTAATGAAGACCACGTGTCTGAAGTACTTGGATTAGGTCATATTAAATCAAGCATTATGAGAAGAGTGAAATAAAACATGTATTCACCGATAGCAGGTTGCTACCACACCAATTCTATCAATGTATTATGAATATATTACCATTCTTTAATAGTATATGCAGGAGGACTGCACTACATGCAAAACAAACAAAAATCTACAAGATAAACCTGCGGACAAGAAAGAAAACAGACATTGCAAAAAAAATAAACAATTATCAAATCAAGTGAATGGATCCGGGGGCCAGCCGTAAGCGTCCAATGCGCTGTACAGTCCCGGGCCTGTTTGGTACAGGCTACACTAAAATGATTTACAAAGTCATAGAAGAATAAAAACCTAAACAAAACTTAATCAACATTTCTTTATCAATGTGTTTCTACAAAATTACCAGCAGATTTTTTCGGTAATATAAAAATACAAAGTGCCATTAAGTCTATTAAGAATAAGTAGCTACAGATAGCGTTTATTTTCTGTAGTTTGGTGTGGTGTGTGTGTGTGGGGGGGGGGTTATACAAAAAATAATCATCTTACAATTTACACCTTCGATGATCTGATAATGCCGTTCCAACTTACACTGTACTACAATATGTCTAGTACTGCGACATTATATTATTACAACGAACAAAGTCGTGTGTGCGTATTCCAATTGTTCAATATAACAACTCGACACAAACTAGGTCTCTCTACCCTTCTGTATCTCTCTCTCGTTCTCTCTCTCTCACTCTCTCTCGATCCCTCTTTCTCCCTCTCCCTCACTCTATCTCTGTCTCTGTCTATCTGTTTCTGACTCTCTCTCCCTCTCTCTCTGCCTCTCTCTCTCCTTCTCTCTCCGTCTCTCTGTCTCTTTCTCTGTCTCTCTCCCCTCTCTTTATCTATCTCTGTCCCTTTCTCTCTCTCCCTCTCTCTCTCTCGCTCCCCCCTCCCTCTTTCTCTATCTATCTTCTCACTCTACCCCTCTCTCTCTCTATCTCTAAACAAAAAACGTTCATTGATGAACACAATATTTGCAACAGATCGAAGTCGACATTTTAAATGATTTATGGGAAAACCAAATCATTAGTAAATGGTTCTTCATAAATCATTGGTATCAGATTACCAGTTATTATACTAGACGGAGATTTAATAAAGTTTTACTCACTTAAATATAACACAACAAGAAGTACTTATCCGTTGTAATATACACCATTAATAAAATGTCCCTTCAAACAACAAGAATAACTCAATATACACCATTAATAAAATGTCCCTTCAAACAACAAGAATAACTCAATATACACCATTAATAAAATGTCCCTTCAAACAACAAGAATAACTCAATATACACCATTAATAAAATGTCCCTTCAAACAACAAGAATAACTCAATCTATACCATTAATAACATGTCCCCTCAAACAACAAGAAATACTTAATCTACACCATTAATAAAATGTCACTTCAAACAAAACAATTATATAGACGACCATCGTTTGTTTGTACTCAAGGTTCAACGAACCCCGCCCAATAGACGACTGGTTTAATTTTAACTTCCTTATGCTAGCGTTCCATTATCACGCTACGATTGAACTCGTGGTTTTAATCTAGTGTAATTGTAGTGATCCTAATATTATATTTTGATGTCAGTCGTAGCAATCGCCTGGGTCGTATCAAAACATGAGAGAGAGAGAGAGAGAGAGAGAGAGAGAGAGAGAGAGAGGGAGAGAGAGAGGGAGAGGGGGAAATGGGGTTTAACGTCAACTCAACACAACTAGGTCATCTCGGGACTAACATATGGTTTAATTTTATTTCAATAATTCGCTTGTGCGTAGGGGTCTTTAGCAGTGGGAGGAAACCGGAGTGCCCGGAGGAAACCAACGAGGTTGAGAAGGCGCCCCTATCTCCATGCCACATACGCTCACACCAGGGCTCGAAACCACAGCCGCAAGCCAGAGGTGATCGGCCAGCTAGAGATCGAAGCGCGGCACTCTAGACCACAAGGTCATCCCAACCCCCCGTATCGAAAACGTACCAGAACGTATCCGTACATACCGGATCGTGGATTCAGTGGGAACAATCGTATCGTAACGTATCGTACTACAGTGGCAATCTGGCATTAACTAGAACTGTTTCGATCTGTCGCTGGTAGTGAATTTCTTCTGTCTCTTGTTTTGTCTATTTGAATTAATAGGCCATTATACCGACACTTAACTGACTACAATATATCATTGGGTTTGTTTTCATAAATATTTTCTTTTTTCTCTCCACTGGAATAATCCACAATAAATCTTTACTTTCAAATAACAGATTTGCACCTCCATGTCTTAATATTAAACAGAATTAGACAAAAATAATTTTAATGCCAGAAATAAATTAAAAACCAAGTACGAAAAATCCAAACCATAAGATGGAATTCGAAGTCCTAAAAACGTTATAGGCAAAATAGTGTATTCAAGCAAAATAGTGCCTTTTCAATTATTTCGTTTTCAAATGAAATAGCGCATATAATTAATAACGACCAAAAAATATCCAGAATGTTAAAGAGCTTAAAGATACATTATGGGAGACTGATAAAGAGCTAGCTTACAAACTATGATTTAATTATATTTTCTTTTGAACATCAAGGTGTTAATTACTATTAAAATTTTTGGATATTAGGACTCCAATATGTTTACAGTCAGATAATATCTCCAATATTGATTGAAATAGACCGACATTGAATTCTAATTCCTGATTCTAGAGATACATTATGGAAGATTAGATAACGAGTTAGAAGTTTTTACTATAATAGTTAAAACTAGATAGTATAAAGGCAATTTGCGAAAAATTTCAGTCAAATTGATCCACCCTGAACCGAGAATTTAGAGATAGAATTTTAACCTTAGTCTCGATCATCATCACTAAAGTCGATACGATAAAAACCATAGTCTCAATTATCCATAATTTGATTTAATCATCAATATGCGTTGAGCAGCAGATCAGATTCAAATCCAGTAAATATTGTAGGCTAGCATTGAAAACACTAAATATTTGTCAATTTAAATCAACATTGATGTTGTGAACATACCGGGAAAAGATGGGCTTCTGATATCCAATATTTAAAATAAACATTTTACCATTGGTACATTATTATATGAATTGAGACTCATTTGTGTCAATGGTCCGAATGGATTATTCATTTTTTAATTGAGAAAACAAAACCAAAATGTCAGCGATAGATAATCTCTCGGCTGGTAGGGGACACGGACTTGTTTATTTCCTGATCAAAAAATTCGAAACTTTCAAATATCTTTATACATTCTAAACGAAAATTTCGAAATGAAATCATTATTAGAATGGTTGTCCCTTTAGCAATTTATTTTTTACAGCACTGAAAATCACTAATCGCTCAAACGATGGTCAGTGGATTTTTTTTAAAAAGAGAAAATATATATTGTAAACAGTGTCACATGTTTAACACGTGTTTTGAGTTTTGTTGGTATGGTGCATGCCTCCCTCAACTGTTTGTTTTTGTTAATATGGATATTTGTCAGGTTTAAATTAAAGGAAAACACCCGCACATATTTTATCTGATTATATAAAAATATATACATAGTAAGCATGCTGTCCATATAGTTTGATAGAAAATGACATGAAATGGAATGAATGAATGAAATGTGGTTTAACGTCCTACTATTATGCACTTAACCTGGGCTAATGGAAGACGGCCAAATGAAATGGGGATTAACGTCTGACTGTTCGGGCATACGCCATACAATGTGCTGTGACGGTAATTCTGCCCGGGCAGCGGCGCTACGGCCTACTCTTATATCGAATTCCAGCTGTCATGGGATATTTTCCGTGCACGCCAAATTATACATGGGACCTCGGTTTTTTGTTCCATCCGAACGACTAGTCAGCTGTCCTTGTCAGAATCTTGTACTGCACCAATATTTTGATAGAAGGCGTCTGTAGAGCGTGAGGAGAATATCCCGAATATGACTCGTTTGAGTCGAGTGTACTTAAACCCCATCTCTCTCTCTCTCTCTCTCTCTCTATCTCTCTCTCGCTCTCTCTCATATCGCCGAAGCGTAAAAACAACCGATACAAGAAGAAACACAGATTTTATTAACTCAGATAAACCTATATTTCAACAGTGGAAACAGTTTAATCACTATCTCGCCCTACAATGATAAACTTATTTAAAACAGTTTAATCACCTATATACCAACAACTATCGGATGATAAATGTTCTGTTTGATCAATTTGTTTTCTTCCTTTCAACAAAAACAGATTCAAGTGTGAAAAACACATTAAATATATCTTCGTATGGTTTACATATTTTCACGAATCGTAAACAAAATTTTTACCGTGCGTATTTATATGAAATGTATGCCGTTCGTAGGCATTTTGGAGTATATTAAGTATGTTCATAGGATTAAGAGAGAGAGAGAGAAATGGGTTTAACGTCCACTCAACACAACTAGGTCATTTTGGGACTAACATATGGTTTCAATTTTATTTCAATAATTCGCTTGCGCGTAGGGGTCTTTAGCAGTGGGAGGAAACCGGAGTGCCCGGAGGAAACCCGAGAGGTTTGGAAGGCGCCCCTATCTCCATGCCACATACGCTCACACCAGGGCTCGAAATCACGGTTACAAGTCAGAGGTGGCCGGCCAGCCAGAGGTCGAAGCGCGGCACTCTAGACCACTACCCCCCCCCCCAACAACCCCGTTTCATCCGAACAAATAGACAACTGACCATGTCAGGCCCTGCATTATACAAAATATTCATAAATTAAATCACATTATATTTACAAAAAAACATAAACCTATTTTACCCCCCCCCCCCCCCTGGAGGACACAGCTACAATTGTTCAATATTTCTAATGTTTAAACTGTTGTGGGCGTGAGAAACAAAGGGGATTGTTGTGTATCTAATATCATTGACAGACAGACAGACAGGTGGAAAGGGGGAGATAAATAGTTCGACATTTTTAAATGTTTGCACTTATACACTTAAAACAATCTAATGGTTTTTTATGACGTCACTGACTGTGCTAAGTGATGTCGTAGTACACAATAACTTATATTTTAACCATGTCTTGATTTGTCGCGTGTCTGCTGAACCGCGTCGTAGATTTTATCTTAAACCGGTCACCCAGTGCTTCAAGGCTTTATATAAAACAGAGGGTTTGTATGCGTGTTTTTTTTTGTGTGTGGGGGGGGGGGTTGTTATGCAGTATCCCATCTTACAAATCTGTCCATAATAACAAATCTGCCCTTAATAACAAACGTGTCCATATTACCAAATTTGTCCATATTTACAAATTTGTCCATATTTACAAATTTGTCCATATTTACAAATTTGTCCATATTTACAAATCTGTCCATATTACCAAATTTGTCCATATTTACAAATCTGTCCATATTTACAAATCTGTCCATATTTACAAATCTGTCCATATTTACAAATCTGTCCATATTTACAAATCTGTCCATATTTACAAATCTGTCCATATTTACAAATCTGTCCATATTTACAAATATCGATTTTTTTACACGTTTTGAATTTGACAAGTGGTATAAGATGTTCGAGACACGAGGGATCGGGAAAGTAAGGAATGAATGAATGAAATGGGGTTTAACGTCCTACTATTATGCACTTAACCTGAGCTAATTGAAGACGGATACGCCATACAGTGTGCTATGAGGGAAATTTTGCCCGGGCAGCGGCGCTACGGCCTACTCTTATATCGAATCTAACTGCCAAGGGATTTTTACATGCACTCCAATGTGTACACGGGACCTCGGTTTTTCGTCCCATCCGAACGACTAGGCAGCTGTCCTTGTTAGGCCCTCCTTCTGCATCACTGACAAGGGGAAATCACATCGGAAAATGGAAAGTAATGGAATGGGTTCTGGTTATTATTAGACTAATATACAGTTGTTTTGGTTTATATTGTCACGTGTACGATCCAACTGTCACTTTCGTGAGTGCGGATGGGGCTTGGCCTCTTGTACCACCCGAAGGACTATAAAGTAACACTGTACTTGTCATCCCCGTGATCGCTAAGTCTCAACTGGACTTGATACCGTAGAAAGAAATGGTAATACGGTACGTATAAAATGTACAAACAATCTGACTCGAGCATGACACGCGTCATTTATTAATAAATAGAAGTAGTCTGCCTCGAGCACTGCACGCGTCGGTTCATAATCAACTACAAGTAATCTGCCTATTCATGTCACTTCTTAATAAAAAAAATATAAATTAACTGCCTCGAGCACTGCAGACGTAGAAACAAAAAATAGCCGAATAAAATCTAAAACTTATAAATTAACTGCCTCGAGCACTGCAGACGTAGAAACAAAAAAATGGTCGAATAAAATCTAATACTCACTGAATAGATAAATTAATTCCATATTTATATCCATTTTCAAAATTATCACCAGAAACACTTTTAGTTTTTATAGAATCAACAGAAATAAACACAATCCTTCTCCCGTTCGTTCCTGCCTCTTCTCGCCGTGAAGGCTCCGATAAACAAGTTCTAACGTCAGTCTTGAATAAATATCGCTTTTCTCAATAATAAACGAGTAACTTGCCACATACGTTTATTGAGATATCGGAGCTAACAGACTCGTAGTAGATTAAAAGTTTATTTTAACGATAGTCTCATAGTAGATTAAAAGTTTATTTTAACGATAGTCTATATCTGGCATATGTTCTTTAAATGGCATTTATTAACTGGATAGAGTAACAACAAAACACATACTTATGGATAACAGCTACTGGTGTATTTAAGGCGACGTTTCGTAGAGTATTCTCTCAACGTTATCAAGCTGAGAAGATATGATTATTTCGAAAGCAGACGTCAAACATAAGCGATAAAGGTCATGGTGATACACGGCGATATAATAATATGTTTTTAAGGCCGAAGTAAGTTCTATGGGTGTCGTGGATGAATACTCAACGCATGTTTATTATCTTTCGTTTAAAATTTCAAAACTAAAATCGTTTTTTAAGAAGAAAAATGAAATATTGTTTTTTAAATTATTTTATTTTCTCCAAGAAATAGAAAATAGATTTTCGAAAGATGTTTCCAAAAAACAAATTTCTACAGGGCCTGCTAAGGAACAACGTATAGTCGTTCGGATGGGATAACAAACCGAGGTCCCGTGTACACATTGCAGTGTACGTAAAAGAACCATTGGCTGTGAGGATTTCCTCGTATCACCCTGTAGGCTAATGAGGCATCAAATAATCAAAACTTGTTAATGTGTATTGCTTTGAATAAATGATACAAGATTAGACCGAAGCGCCGCTGTCCCGGAAAAATTGTATGGCGTATATCCATGCTCATTAGCCCAGTCGGTGCAGAACAGTAGGACGTTAAACCCCATTTTATTTATTCATTCATATCTCATAGCACACTGTATGCCCATCCTCATTGTCCCACTTGGTGCGGAACAGTAGGACGTTAAACCACATTTCATTTCACAAAATGCAAATTGGCGTGGCCTAGGTTCAAAGTTCTAAACGTGGATTTTCAACTTTAATTAGGTTTAACAGGCCATAAACACACAAGTCACCGACGAATATAGACTAATGTCTTTTCACGCCCGATTCATCGCTTTTACTTTAAGTATACTGAGTATACAGATAGATAAAAAACCTGTCTGAGATCAAGTTTGTTTTCATTCAGAAAAAAAACCATAATTGACTGAATCGCTTAAGGCTATATACAAGTACTCATGCTTGATAATGACTTCTTTGCACTGATGAAATGGCTAAGTGAGAGAGAGAAATGGGGTTTGAATTCCACTCGACTCATACTAGGTCATTGCGTGACGAATGGTTTAATCTTATTCCACTAATTCGCTTGATCGTAGGGGTCTTCAGCAGTGGGAGGAAACCGGAGTGACCGGAGGAAACCCACGAGGTTTAGAAGGCGCCCCTATCTCCATGCCACATACGCTCACACCAGGGCTCGAAACCACAGCCGCAAGCCAGAGGTGGCCGGCCAGCTAGAGGTCGAAGCGCGGTACTCTAGACCACTAGGCCATCCCGACCCCCCACAATTCGCTTGCGTGCAGGGGTCTCTAACAGTGGGAAGAAACCAGAGGAACCAATTACTGATGTTTCATATGTTTAGAAAACAACAATATATATACAGAGACTGATCACCAGAGAAAACTAGAAACTATGCTGATATCAAAGGGCAGGACAAGTTCACATGAAAGGATTAGTGGTCCGAGTAATTGATTAATTAGCACTGGAAGGAAGGAGTTAATTATACGGGACAGTAGAGAAACAAACACGTGGATTAATTCGGTAAATGAAATTTTTAATGAAATAAACCCATTTAGGAGATAAACACTTCTTGTTTGGCATTTAGAGGGGTGTTATTGTCCAATAGACATGTCCTGAGATCATTCAGACCCAAGACGCGTTAGCGTCGCGGCTTCTAATGTAAAATTGGACAAAAGCACCCCTCTTCATGGCAAACAGGATTTCTTTATCGACATTGTAACATGCTATTTACGATTTTAAAAGAAATTACTAAAACAGAGGGGTGTTATTGTCCAACAGACAGTTATAACACAGTATTATTTATGGTTTAGGTGCATAGAACTTAATGAACTCGGCTAGTTTTGACAATAGATAATTTTGACTTTCACCCCTATATAAACGTTTATCATGCCACGGTCTTATTAAATCTAATTAATTCAATATGTCCATTACAAGCTATACATGATCTGTGTACAAGATCCACACGACTTCAAATATTTATGCACATGCCGTGACGAGATAAAAGAGACAATTGCAGATATGACCATGTGTGCAAGGGTATATATTGAGGAGCTCCCTGACAGTTAGTAAGCGAGGAGCCGGGGAAGAAGAAAGGCTTGGACGGGTGTATGGACTCATCCGAGTCCAGCCGCTGCCTTGGCAGAGGGGCAAAATAGTAATAATAATAATAATAATAATGGACATTTATAGAGCGCCAACATCCAGCTAGATTAGCTGCTCTGGTGCGCTGTTACAATATTCATAATGGCGTGGAAAAAAGTTTAAAATCGCAACGGGGCATCACGAAGGCTTCATTAAAAAAATGAGTTTTTAGTTTCTTTTTGAAAATGTTTATGTTATCTACACTTTTCAATTCAAGTGGAAGCTCATTCCATAGTTTTGGAGCAGCCACTTTGAAGCTTCGGAGACCAAGATTACTTTTTACTTTTGGTACAACTAATAGGTTCTGGTTCTCTGAGCGAAGGCTTCTAGTTGGTTGGTATTGATGTAGAAGTGTGGATATGTATTCAGGGAATTCAGTAGAGTAGAGGGAACAGTATGTAAAACATAAGATTTTGAAATTAATGCGATACTCTAAGGGCAACCAGTGCAGTTCTTTAAGTACAGGTGTAATACTGGTGAACGGTTTTGATCGGGAAACAATTCTTGCTGCTTTGTGCTGAATAAGTTTTAATGGTCGAAGGGATTTTGCCGGAAGATTGATGAGAAGTGAGTTACAATAGTCTAATTTTGAGGTTATCAATGCATTTACTAGGAGTTTCGTTGTTTCGAGATTTAGGTATTTTCTGATTTTGCCAATTTGGTAGATATGGAAGTTACAGGATTTGGTTACGGCTGATATATGATCTTGCATAGAAAGAGTGCTGTCAAATGTGACTCCAAGATTTTTAACCGTTTTACTGGGGGTATAGCACAGTCTCCGATATTAACGCCGTCTTCGCCTATTTGATTTAAAATATTCTTTGTTCCAAGGTTTATAAGTTCGGTCTTATCGTCATTTAGTTTTAACAGGTTTGATTTCATCCAGTGACGAATTTCAGCCACACAGTTCTCCAGTTTGGCTTTTTCAAATGGTTCAGTGGATGGTTTAAGTGCGATGTACAGCTGTGTATCATCAGCGTACAGGTGGAAGTCGAGGCCGTGATTTGAAATGATTTCGCTTAAGGGAGACGTATATGCGGTGAATATTAATGGTCCGAGAAACGAGCCTTGTGGTACTCCATATTTTAGGACAGTGACATTTGACTGAATTCCGTTGGCAGATATAGATTGTGTTCTTGGGGTCAGGTAAGATCTGAACCAGTGCAGCGCTGTGTCTGAGACTCCGAAACGGAACTCTAGTCGGTCCAGTAGGATTTCATGATCGACCGTGTCAAAAGCCGCGCTCAAGTCAAGTAGGAGAAGATATACGCTGTTTTTATTATCGATGTGACACAAGACGTCATTGTATACTCGAAGCAAAGCTGTTTCTGTACTATGGTATGACTTGTAGGCAGATTGGAAAGTGTTGTCGATGCTTTGACACTTGATTTGAGTTTTCAATCTACATGAGACTATCTTCTCAATTAGTTTTGATAAAAATGATAAGTTGGAAATGGGTCTATAGTTTTTCAGAATTTCTTGGTCTAGTGTGCGTTTCTTTAAAAGTGGTGTAACAACGGCGTGTTTAACAATTGGGGGAATGTTGTATTATGTAGATGAGTCCCTGTAGAAGTGTTCCTGATGTGAATAAATCCTATATTTACTAAACCGATCTCCTGTTATACACTAATAGTGTTACACAGTGTAGCTCTACTTCATAGTCCAGGTTGCGAGAAATAGTCCTGCGAGTCCAGGTTTCCATGAATAGTTCTGCATCAGAGTTAAGGTTGCGAGGAGTAGTCCTACTTCAGAGTTGTGGTTGCGAGAAAAAGTCCTGCGTCACAATGAAGGTCAAGGATGCGAGGAGTAGTCCTGCGTCACAATGAAGGTCGGAGGAGTAGTCTTGCCTCTCAGTAAAGTCTAAGTTCGGATAAGTATAGTCCCGCGTGGCCGGTCTAGGTCTAAGCTCAGAGGAGTAGCTTCCATTATTTTTGTTGTACAGGTTTCCAATAGCCGTGTTTTAATACAGTAGTGCGGATTGATATTGATAAAACCCGGGCTGTTTTAATACGGATTGATATTGATAAAGCCAGGATGGTTAGTCAAGCTGGTCGTTGCCAATATGTCGGCTATTAACCCGGAATGGGGAATAAAAGCTATGATGTCATCACCTTATGATTTGTGATTATAAAGAAGTTATTATTAGGACGCCAACAGAATCTATTGAATAATGACCAGACAACCGATCATCCGGGCAACTTGACATAAAACACTAAGACCATGTCCGCCACTCATGTGACATTACAACATACAATTAGTGATTTAGAGAGAGGGGACGAGAGAGAGGGGGTAGAGCGAGAGACAGAGAGAGACACAAACTAGGTCATTTCGGGACTAACATATGGTTTAATCCTATTTCAATACTTCGCTTGCGCTTGCGTGTAGGGGTCTTTAGCAGTGGGATAAAACCGGAGCCCCGTAGAAAACCCACCAGGTTTGGCAGGCGACCCTACTCCTTGTCACGTACAACCGACAGGCTTTATAATACAGCACGCACGTGCTAACCATTCGGCCACCCCCCCCCCCTCGAATGATTTAGAAGCGAATAGCGCCGATAGTTCTTAAAGGTATATTATGGGAGACTAGATACTGAGCTGCTCCCACTACAATTGTTTCAAACAAGATAATGTAAAGGGAATTTGCTGAAAATGTCAGTCAAATTGATCAACTCTGAACCGTGTTTTAGCGATTGAATTTTCGGCCTAGCCTCGATCATCACTACTAAAGTCGGTACCTTAAAAAAAACATGATTAAATCATGCATAAAAGTTGAGCAGCAAATCGGATTCTAATCCAGTAAATATCACAGGCTAGCGTTAACATAGACAGTTAATTAATGTCTAATTAATAATTTAGGGGGCAGATTTTAATCTTGCATAATACATATTTAAATAAGAAATTATTAATGACACAGTCATTAAACTAATAGAACAACAGATTGGTGTCAAATATAGTACCGTAGTTAAAATTTGTGTTTTTATATCGAGGGCCCTATTTCACGAAATCTTAACTAAAGATAAAATCCAAATTTAAGTAGATACTTCAATTTTGATTGGCTAAGCACTAAAATCAATCTAATATTATCTAATCAAGTTACTAAAATTTAGAGTTTATCCTAGTTAAAATTTGGTAAAAACAAGCCCAAGTTGATGACAGCTAATAAATTTGCGTCGCTTGAATTCTTCTAAGTACAAATTTTCTTCTCGTTTGAAATACGAAGATTGTGATACCAGCTGGTAAAATAGGTCAAGTTCTAACTGAAGTAAACCCGGATCTAAATATTGGTCAATCTGGTACTGGTTACACAGTTAAAAATAATCAGGTAGTTTACAACAATTCGTGTGGCAACCCACCAGACTGATTCAACTTCAACTGCTGTTGGGCAATTAGACAATCTGTATCAATTTTAATGAATTTAAATAATGGGGAAAAATCAATACGCATATCCTTACAACTTAGCTTAATAATGTGGTTTATTCATTTGGGCACCTCACCTGAATTAAAAATAATTAATTAAGATATTGTTCTTGGTAATATTTTGGAACATTTACACGTTTTTAGGTGTATACAAGCTAAAACAATCTATACTTTACTCGTTATGAGTAACCACTCTAAAATGATTTATAGTTGTGTCACTAGGGCATTTAACGCTATATTGAACAAACAAAAACTCAAATACTCTTGTACACAAGATACGGTGTAAAATTGACACCTTATTCGGAGGAATGTTTCCCTAAACTAATTACACCTATTGGTGTAAATGCAATAAAAAGCTTGAAGAGGTGTAGCTCATCGCAAACACCTTTTAGCGGCAACAGTTACACCTATCCTGGTGTTCAGTACTCATGAATATCAATTACACTTTTGTAACCCAATACACGGTGTAAAATAACGCTGTTATATGATTTATTCCCCAAAAATAGTTACACCCTTTGGTATAAATGCAATGTAACACTGGTAGTGGCCTAACTAATCCAAAGCACCCCACAATTACACCTATTCAGGTGTTCAGTAGTCATGAATATCGGTTACACTTGTTAGGTGTAGTTCTTTTAGTTGGTTTCCCTTGGAAAGGTATGACATTTAAAAAACGCTCGCTGTAGTTTAAAGTTTACACTTAATTAACACTGCTTATAGTTTTTAATTACACCCATTTTTAACAGTGTAGTTAGAGTTAGTTTTTTTATTTAGCAGATAATATGTTTCTTATATATCCTTCAAACATATATAAGTTTATAATTTGAGCAGATAGAGAAAGGGGAGAGAGAAAGAGAGAAAGAGAGAAAGGGGAAGACAGAGAAAGGTGACCTGATAAGGGGGAGAGAGAGATGGATCTGATAAGGGGGGGAAGGTGGACCTGATAATAAGAAGTCTAGTCGTTCGGATGTACCGTGTATACAATTGAATCGGTTCAGGGTCACAGGAGATGTCACCATAGGGTTTTACGGTTTTAAAAAAGTAAACTTCACAAGTCTTGCGATGTCGCTAAGTCTGCATCACAGTTTCTTATATATCTTTAAAACATATATATTAGTTTATAAGATGAACAGATATATATATAGAGAGAGGGGGGGAGAGAGAGAGAGGGGGGGGGGAATGATAGTGAAATAAAAAAAACGTCCAGTCTGCACCACAGTGTGGTTAAAAGACAGAAAAAGAACGAAACTACATGAGGTGATTCTGAACCGAAATCCGTTACATAATATAATTCATTGATAACACCCAACTAAATTAGAAATTAAAACGCCGAGTTTTAGCCAAAGTTTTTATTAATTAAGAAGACAATTTTTTCATAGCTTCAGTGATAAATAAGTGAATGAATATAGTCACGTGATTGTCTAATTTAGGCTGCCCGCGACTGAACTTTTCTCATAAAATCTGTTTTGATCCGGGCGGCAACATGCTGTTATAACAGGTCAGTTTATACAGTACAGATATTAGAGGCTGTGGGTCACTCTAACCAATGACATCACGTTAAATTAGATCGTAGAGATTTTACCTTATTATCCATTTTGATGCAGACAAATTAGACCTTAAACCCCATTTCAATTCATTTGACAATTACTTTAATACTGAATGTCTCGGTGGATCATTACCCGGGAATAACAAATCTCCGGACGCTAGAATCGAAGACGGTCCTAAGCATTTTATGACGTCATATGTGAATTATGGGTTAGGGTTGGGGGTTAGGCTTCGCCCAGGGCTAGGTATAGTGCTAGCCATGTCGACATCTCGAGACTCAGACGAAATCTGCAGGTCCTAGCCCTTACCCTAACCCGTATCCTAGCCCACAATCCACACATGACGTCATAAAATGCTAAGGACCGTCTTCGATCTAGCGCTCTCCCAAATCTCCCGATAAGTGAGTTAGGAGCATTCGCGGCTAATTTTACTAATTTCAATATGTGCTCGCCACCGTGTGACGCGTGTTGTATCTATGGAGAATTGACATTTAAATGAATAACGATTTATTCTACCACAAGAACAAACAATTCTATTGATTTTCTAATAAGCCAACAAGAACTTTCAACCTTGAATTGAATTAAACTTTACATTCTTTCCTATATACAACGTCATTTTAAATTTTTAAAGGAGCTGTGTCTCTATTCTTTGATATGCTTGTCGAAATGAGTGAACAGTCCGATTGAAATTACAGTTGCTCGCGTCTAGTTAATCCTATCTACATCGGCGAATACGATTAAACATCCAATTACGCACTGACGGTTTACCGCATTTATCAAGGCTTTTAAAAATGTTCATTATGTCCGAAATAGTGTGAGCCGCGAGTCCATATTTTCACGGTAATTTGTGTTTTAATTGTCGAATATTATCAATAATATTGAATTAGACCCTACCCCTATAGATGGATCACTGTGTGTAGAATGATATATAACTTGTGAATACTCAGACTACGATAATATTATTCATGAACATGTAAATCTAAATGTTGTCTTTATCAAATGTATTATTAAGGAGCAGGTTTTTGTCCAACTGTAATGAGAAGTTGTAAAGACTGCCATTAAGGAATGTATTATAAAGGGAAAATATCATTATAAAAATAAATACATGCCATCATGGATATAAATATATGGTAATATGAATATATGACCATTTAGATGTAAATATAAGGTATTGGCTTGTTAACAAAAGAAGAATATCCTATGACCTATGACCTATGACCTATGTATTTATTTGAAATAATATTCCATTTTATGCCAACAGAGAGAGAGAGCGGGTTATATCGGGACTAACATATGGTTCAATTTTATTTCAACAATTCGCTTGTGCGTAGGGGACTTTTGGAAGCACATCGGACGACCCGGAGAAACCCCACAAGGCTGGACATACGACCCTACTCCATGTTACGTACAACCGGGGAATCGAAACTACGCCAGCTGACTCAATGACAAACGCGTTAACCATTCGACCTCCAAATGCCATTTGGCTCAATGAAAGACCCTGTGATCTTAAGCGTACGAGTAACTCAGCTACACGACTCGACCCCCCCCCCCCCTCCACCACCACCACACACCCATACTAGTATTATACTAATTCAAGTGTAAAAACATTAAGTTAATCGTTAAATGTTAATTTAACGGAAGTAAACATTTTATTGTTAATAAAAGAAAATTGTCCATTAATAATAATAAAATCAAATCTTCAAACGCCCAGGTCCGGGTTCACTTTGTACAAGATAGAATTATTTTATTGTAAACGCATGTGTGGAATACCTAATACACGAGACAGGCGCACCAGCAATAAATGATACTTAAATTCCACTGGTATTCATATTACTAAAGACATGCGTAGTAATTTTAGATTCCAGAGGAGGTATGAACATGGAATCCGTTTAAATTTTTGCGGTACAGTTTGCTGGTTCCACCAAAAAGTACAAAATTCGAACACAATGTTTAGCGTGCGCGCGCTGTATCATAAAGCCTATCATTGGGTCAACTGGCGTGGTTTCGAATTCCCGGTTGTACGTGGCAAGGAGTAGGGTCACTTGTCGAACTTCGTGGGTTTTCTCCGGGTCCTCCGGTTTCCTCCCACTGCTAAAGACCCCTACGCACAAGCTAATTTTTGAAATAAAGATTGAACAATATGTTAGTCCCGAAATGACCTAGTTTGTTAAACCCCATCTCTCTCTTTCTCTCTCTCTCTCTCTCTCTCTCTCTCTCTCTCTCTCTCTCTCTCTCTCTCTCTTCTCAACATAATTCAGTTAAAGTTTGAGTAAATAACGCCCCTGGATATGACATAAACGTAAATAATAGAGGTTTTGTACCCCTTGTAATATTTAATATAATAAATTCATATTCTTGACATATTTTATTTATTCTTTTATTTTAATGGTTTTACTGACATATCTCATCTATTCATAACTTTTTACTTTCTGAATTTTACATGTATTATATTTTATATTGCAGCAAGATTTGAATGAGTATATAGTATTAAATAGTAAATAGAGAATCGTCTACAAGCCTTTTTTTATATCAAATAAAATCAACACAAGCCGATAATTGAAAACAAAATCTTAACTTAAGTCTAATAGTAAGAACAGCAGGACCGCACTAAACGCAAAACAAAAATATACAAGATAAACCTGCGGACAAGACAGGAAATAGACATTACAAAAAATAAACAATTATCAAATCAAGTGAATGGATCCGGGGGTCAGATTATGAAAAATGAATATATTGAAGTTTTCATAAATTACTTTATTCTGAGTGAAGATATTAGCCTTTGAAGATTTGACAATATGTGTGCACTGATTATAACCTCCGTTCCAATTAAATCATTAAATGGCCGAATAATTCTAATCTATTTAAAATCGGAGCTATCCGATGGCATCGAGATTAAATTATGGTCTTACCATATTAATAAATGTCTAATTAATAATTTAGATAACACCTAAGGCCCAAAAAAGGCGCCAGGCAGGGTAAGCTTACTCTTCCAGAGACCTGTTACCACTGCTTGTCGTGTATTTTGTACACCAGCAGTCCATTTGCTGATTACGCTGTTTGCTGGAATACACTAGGACTTTGATTTCTGTCTTATGGGTTGGATTTGTTTATACAGGCGACGTAACAGAGAGAGTGAGAGAGAGAGAGAAATGGGGTTTGGCGCCCACTCGACACAAATTGGATCATTCCGGGACTAACATATGGTTTTTAATTTTATTTAAATAATTCTCTTGCGCGTAGCGGTCTTTAGCAGTGGAAGGAAACCGGGTGACCCGGAGAAAAGCGGGGATTCTAAACAACGCAAGTTGACTCAATGGAAGGCCTAATGATACAGCACGCACATGCTCACCCATTCGGCCATGCAACCTCCCTCTTTATTTGAAATTTGAGTCAAGGTAATTGGTGTATATCGTCATATTTCGACTCAATGACACGCTTTATGATACAGTATGCACATTCTAACCACTCGGTCACCCCCACCCCCACAATGTAATACTAGATAATGAATATACTTACATTGGATAGCCTACCGATCTTCAATCTAATCTTTATAATCCGAATAAATAACACAACTAGAAATATCTCCTGTTTGTCTCGACGTGTAAACTTTCTATCTAAACATGTCCACGTAACTTTTAAAATGAATAATTTTAAAATAGTTGGACATTAGCATTAAATGGCGTCATTTACCGGAAACTGTAAATGCTGGCAGGTGCGCGCTATAAACCTTATATCATGTATGGCGTATTTAACATTTAAATAATTATAAACACCCCTGGTAGTCAATGGTTCAGCTAATTAACCGAGGTTTTATTATAATAACACATTGTACTCGTTCAACATAAAAACGCGTCGTTTTGTTAAAAGTTTTTGAGTTAAATTTAAACCGGACATATATTAAAACCACAGCGTTTTTAAAGTTTTTAAATCTAAACCAGACGTTTATTAAAACCACGGCGTTGTTTAGAAGTTTTTTTTAATAAACAACCTGCCAAGGATGACGTAGTTAATTAGCCTCAAATACGCAAATAAATATAGTTTATATAATAAGGTGCAGATATCTTCAACACAAATTGGCCGCCATTTTAATTAGTTAATGCAATGGGATTTAACGTCTGATTTTTCTGCACTAACGGGTGGTTGGGATGGCCTAGTGGTCTAGAGTGCCGCGCTTCGACTCCTTTAGCTGACCGGTCACCCCTGGCTTGCGGCTGTGGTTTCGGGCCCTGGTGTGAGCGTATGTGGCATAGAGTTAGGGGTACCTTCTCAACCTCCGGTTTCCCTCCACTGCTAAAGACCCCTACGCGCAAGTCCCAAAATGACATAGTTTGTGTCGAGTGGACGTTAAGCCCCATCTCTCTCTCTCTCTCTCTTTCTCTCTCTCTCTCTCTGCACTAACGGGGAAAATGATGAAGGTTTGCACCTGGGACATTTTGTCCTTGGGAGTCTGGTTGGGGAGGTTCGGATATTTCCGGAGTCCAAAATGGCTTGGGAATACTACCCATTTTAAGAGGGGTAAAATAGGCATTTTGGCTGGATTCAAGTTCAATCTTGCAAAAAGGGCCCGGGTAGTAGGCGCTACTGCACTTTCGCACCTCAACATATAATGACGTGTATAAAACCCCAGAAAACCTTTTACCACGACTGGCTCACTAGCCTGGAGGTCGAGTGTTCGATCCCCGCATTGGCCGAGAAAGTTCATCTCGATTTTCCGGCTGTGTTTCCCCTTGTCAGAGATGCAACCAGAGGGCCAGACAAGGACAGCTATCTAGTCGTTTGGATGGGACGAAAAACCGAGGTCCCGTGTACACATTTGCGTGCACGTAAAATATCCCATGGCAGTTAGAATTCGATGTAAGAGTAGGCCGTAGCGCCGCTGCCCGGGCAAAATTTCCCTCATAGCACATTGTATGGCGTATGCCCGTCTTCTATTAGGTCAGGTTAGGTGCATAATAGTAGGACGTTAAACCCCATTTGATTTTATTTAATCTTACCACGAGTTTGATTGATTTTGCCTTGTGATATTTAGAGCTTGTGAAACACGTTAAACATAACACTTGCCGAAACGACGTGGGTTGTGGGGGGGGGGGAATAAAACCAGTGACTGATCTCCCATATTAAGTGTGTTCTGTTTATAACTAGGGTTTTGTGTCATGCTACAGAGAGAGAGATGGGGTTTAACGTCCACTCGACACAACTAGGTCATTTCGGGACTAAATGTCATGCTACAACAGTCAACATTTAAATAAGTCTACACTTGTAAGAAAAACACATTAATTTACTGAAAATACATAAATCGCCCAAATAATCTAATGCTACCCCTAAGTGGGTTAAAAGCCGCGTGTACAACTAGTTGACCGTTTTAATCAAATGGAAATCACAAATTTTGCTGGTTATTTTACTAAAAGAAATTTGGGTGACTCCCATATTATAATGACCACCAACTCTTTCATACACCAGTACTCTAATTTATTTATCTCACGTCAGTGACGTCACACACAATAATTTGACGTTTTAAGTGAATTTTCAAACAACAAGATCAAAAAAAGGTCAACGGTCATTGTGATAGGCGTTTGTATTATTTGTATTTATTTAATGTCAACGAACGGGGTCGTGTATTTTATAGGCATTTAGTTAACCTGTGGTATGAGAGAGGGAGAGAGAGAGGGGGAGTGAAAGAGAGAGGGAGAGAGGGAGAGGGGGAGGGAGGGAGAGAAAGAAGAGAGAGAGACACACACACAGAGAGACAGACAGAAGAACAGAGAGAGGGAGCAATAGAGAGGGAGAGATGGAGAGAGAGAGAGAGGGGGGGGGGGCATTTCGGGACTATCAGAAAACAAGATGGTATATTCGAGACATAGCCTCGCTTTTGCCATTTTCAAATTAAATTTTTAAATGGCAAACGATTCTAATCTAATTAAACTCTCGAGTATCCGATGACATCGATAGTAAATCATGACCTTGCTTTGTTATTAAATGTCTCATTATTAGTTTATATAACATTTGAGGCCTAAACATGATACTTGTTTCAGTTGTCATTATTTCACTTATACGTCCGGAGTAACTCCAGAATTAAACCGATTGACTTATTGCCAGATCTAAAACATACGTATAAGATCACTCGGCCATCCCGTCAAACGACCCAATACATTTACAGATCCTTCACGACCGTGGTTTTCCTTGAAATAATGGTCTGGTCGGCCATCCCCACACAACAAATGACCCATCATTTTTTTAATCAGTCTGGAATTACTAATCATATTGTATCATAATCAATCACCGCCTTACGGATTCATTATTAAGCAGTGTGGGTTAATTTCATACATGAATGTATATTTTCATATCTAGAGCTGTGATTAACAAGTGATGAATATGTTCCCATCTCTAGAAAATAGAATATTTACACTGGCCACGTTCAGCTTTATTACAGAATATTAAACATTTATATCCTGTTTTTATTAATATTACTGATAGGAAACGTGACGTGAATAACACTATGACGTAATTCAGCGTGATTGACGTGGGTTTTTTCATATCATTCTCCCAAAGGAGAGTTGTTTTTATCCTGGTCAAACACATTTTCCTGAAGCAATGGCCCGAGAAATTAGCTCTAATCAGACCCGTAGCCAGCTTGCTGGCGGAGGGGGGGGGGCAGCCCGGCTGATAGGGGGGCCGGGATGGTTCTCGTCCCCCGGCCATATGGTCGACAACTTTTTGTCAGGGGGGGCAAGATTATTTCTTCTGGCTCTAATCAAACGGAACATTGCGAGGGGTATGGGTCACGCACTGCATAAAGAACCCTTCATTGTGCTGCGGTTGTTTGGTTTTTACCATTCTCCCAAGGAGAGTTGTCTTGGCTTGTAGTTGACCCGTGCAAAACGAACCCTGCGTGGTCGAATGGGTTCTAGTCTTAACGTGGATAAATCTGTATGTGTCGAATCAACCATTGTTGAAAATGTATAGTCGGTCGTATGGGACGAAAACCTAGGTCCCGTGTATACATTGTCGTGCACGTAAAATAACCCTTGACATTTGGAATCTGACATAAGAATAGGCCGTTGCGCTGTTGATCTGATAAAATATCCCTCGTAGCACACTCTATGGCGTTTGCCCGTCTTCGGTATCCCCGTCGGAGCAGAATCGTAGGACGTTAAACCCTATTGGATTTCATTTTATTTTTCCAAACATGAAACTAACATTATGAAACAAATCGACTTCCGTTTAATCTTTACAAACTTGTTCCTGTCAGTTGACTTGAAATCTAGCGAGTTTTAATTCCAGTGATTTGGATCAATTTCCATCCTCCTTTATCAATGAAACCCAATAAAGTGAATACAGAATATCAGTTTCATTTAATACGTCATTGGTCGTTTTAACTAATTAAAAAGTTAGATTCCATCTGTCGAGTTAATCCACGGAGAGAGAAGAAACATGAATTGTGAATAACTCTCGATTCTAGGTGACGGTTGTTTTTCTTGTCTGAATTACAGACCTTTCAGTTCGCTAGGGTGTTCGGGTTACATGCCGTGGGTAATCCAATCATTGGGTTAATCACGAAGATTAAACAGTGTCTCCCCCTGGTGGCTGGTACCTCTAAGTGCCATAATGGTAATGAAAAAAGGTTCTTTATTGGACGTTGAACATGGTTACAACATTGAACGAGACCGAATTCTTTCACCATTAAAACAAAAAATATAATAAAATTCACAACGTTTAAAACAAGATGGATAGAAAAAATAAATTGTTTTCGTTAATGACGTAGTTAATGACGTAGTTCTCGGGTTTTAATGACGTGGTTCTTGGGTTTTAATCTCCGTCTCGCCTGATGCATGACGGTAAATTTTGTTGTAATGACTGTTGTTTTACAAACTTGACACATTATTGAAGATTGTTTTCACAGTTTTGTGTCTGTGTATGTTGTATTCAATACGTAGGTGACGAGGGAGAAAGAGAGAGCGGCGGGGTAGAGAGAGTGTAACGTCCACTCGACACAAACTAGGTCGTTTCGGGACTAACATATGGTTTAATTTTGTGTATCTATTATTCAATACGTAGGTAACGAAGGAAAAAAGAGAGAGCGGGGGGGGGGGGGGGAAGAGAGTTTAACCACCACTCAACACAAACTAGGTCATTTCGGGACTAACATATGGTTTAATTCCATTTCAATGATTCGATTGCGCTTAATGGGTGTTGAGCAGTGGGAGAACCCGTAGAAAAATCACGAAGTTAGATAGGCGACCCTACTCCTTGTCACGTATATCCGGGGAATCAAATCTATATATAACAGGAGAGGAAGCAGACGAAACAATATTCAATCTGGATGTGGTAATTGTGTAATGGAGTCGGGTTGTAATGAAGGCCTATCTCTATTACAATAATCTAATTGATAATTTAATCTAGTAAAATGTGAATCCTGTCACGTTTCCTCTGACGTCTGGTGAGAGAAAACAGTCTAAAATAATTTGATTAATAAAAATGATTATGTAAGATCAATATAGAGATCAGATGTTAGTACAGCAGGTGCGGATCCAGGGGGGGGGGCAGGGGGCCACCCTCTTCCCTCAGGCCCAGTAAGACTGGTCATCACTGTTCTGACCAGCACCTGCAGCCAGCCAGCAATGTATACAATTGCTTTCGGAATAAGGCCGCGACAACGACTCTGGGGCCTACACCAAACCACTAAAGGCAGTTTGATGATTGATTAACCTGTGATCCAACGTATACCCCACCCCCTCCGGGCCTGTACAGGGGTGGGTTGGGACGAAGGGACTGGTATATTATAGACTAAGTTTCGCGAAGGGTCCGGGGCCTGTTTCTCGAAATTTTAACTAAAGATGAAATCCAAATTTTAGAAGATACTTCAATTTTGATTATTAGCTAAAAACTAAAATGAATCTAATATTATCCAATCAAATTATTAAAATTTGGATTTTATCTTAGTCAAAATTTCGAGAAACGAGCCCCTGGTATATATCTCAGACTAGGTTAGGACGAAGGGTCTGGTTTAAGTACTAAGTTTAATATAATTACCGTCATATTACATTCGTCATTAATATAAATCAATTCTATAATCGTGTAACGTGAGTTGGGACGAGTATTCTAATTAGTTAGTTATAATAATACACGGAAGGTGGTTTGATAGAAATATACTATTCCATCTAAACTACATAAACACTGCAATTTACTACAATAATTCACATAATTTCAATAATGGTCGTATTTTTAGGAAAGTCCGAAATAAGTGGTTCTTTCCCTGTTATTTATTGAAGTGGCTATCATTATGGCGGACAACTAGGGCAGAAACAAGTCAATTTAATAATGTTCCGGCATGAACTAGAGATACCAGAGAGTGGGAGAGAAAGAGAGAGAGGGATAGAGAGAGAGGGATAGAGAGAGAGGAGGCGAGAGAGGGGAGGGGGATAGAGAGGGAGATATATTGGGTTTAACGTCCACTTGACACAAACTAGATCATTTCGGGACAGGCATAATATGGTTTAATTTTATTTCAATAGTTCGCTGAGAGGGAACCGGGGCTTCCGGAGAAAACCCACAAGGTTGGATAGGTCCTTGTCACGCCACTTGCCTCAATGGCAGACCTTGTGATTTAAGACGCGTACGCGTTAACCATTAGGCTAACCAGTCCCCTCTTAAAGAGACAGTCCCGAATTAAACAGAGTCTCAAAAATAAAAGTCCGAGTACGTATGAAATTTAAACGCCAAAATATAGAAGAATGGTGTATATACATGTACCCTGACTCAAAATTTCAGCTCAAAATATTGAGTCGTTTGGACTTATCCGGACACGTAACCCCTTTAAGATTTCGGGTCAATTCTTTCGTTGGGTGACCCGATAACCGATTTCCGTCCCTTGAGAGGTCTACACGGTTGATGGTCAATGTGCTGTACTTGATAACAAAAAGTAAGTTCCACCGACACGTTATTTTTATATGATAAGTCTGGTTTTATCCAATCACCCCATAATACAGCTTGGGACACCGGACTCCATTTTCAGATAAAGACTGGCGGGTTAAAATTGTTTGAAAACGTATCACATATTACATTGTGTTAGTTGCTCGGCCCTAAGGTAGGGGATTTTAAGGGATTTGAACACAAAATAAAGCAGTTTTATTCTCAAAATATTATCGGGATTGACCCTTTAATATATTGTTAAACAAAATGGTAATTAATTAAACTTACCATTAAAATATGTGTTAGACCGTATCCCTTTAAGATGTAGGGATATCGTTCATTCGTAACTGCAATGGGGTTTAACGTCCACTTCCACCTAGGGTGAGATTGTAGACAAGTATCTCTATCTAGGGCGATGTCTGTCCATATCGTATTATATTCCTCTATCTAGGGCGATGTCTGTCCATATCGTATTATATTCCTCTATCTAGGGCGATGGCTGTCCATATCGTATTATATTCCTCTAAGCTGACTGAACATGACATGACATTCTGTTGTAAGTTAAACAGAAAGCCTGCACTGTTTGTATTTCATTTCCCTTTCCGCAGTAGGAAGGAAGGAATTATACTGTTACTATTTATGCAATACAGGAAATATATGAACTATTATATTAACAAGTTAGGCCTAGTGTGGCGGGATATAAATACTACCTTCATAATAACAGTGCAGAGTAAATTCATTAATATCTTTTTCTTCTTGATTATTATATATTTATATATCAACTATTATATTAGTGGATTTCCAACAATTACGTGCACCTCTCACCAAAGCTCGTCGTAACAAATCGTTTCATTGGCTAATCTCTCACATCACCCAGATCACGTCAATGATAACAACTCTTCCAGATCCTACTGCAGTAAAGACAAGTAAAATGAAATTTTGAACTATAAAACATGAAACGAAATAGGATCTGTGTTCTAATCAGATTGCACGAATCGTAATAGTTGGAGTTTGAATCTAGCTTAAGAAAAGCTTCTATACACTGACTTGAGCAGCCCGCTAAGTACATGTGGGTAAAACCAACACCGTTCCTTCCTAATTAATATAATCCCTAGTTGTACGTGGCAAGGATAAGGGGCGCCTGTCTCTGGGTCCTCCAGGTTCATCCCACTGCTAAAGACCCCTACGCGCAAGCGATTTATTGAAATAAAATTAAATGACCTAGTTTGTGTCGAATGGACGTTAAACCATCTCTCTCTCTCCCTCCCTCTCCCCCTCCCTCTCTCTCTCCCCCTCTCTCTCTCTTCTATTTAATACTACATCTCAGAGGGATTTGTATCCCGCCACACTAGAACAAATTTCAACTGTACGATACCTTGCCAATTAATGTTAAATCATGTCCCTATGGGTTAGGTCATCAAATCTCTGAGGTCAAATAATGTAAATAATATGTAAATAATTTACAATAGGATAAACGAAGTCAGATGTAATAATGTCAGCTTGTTTTGTCGAGGTCTCCAATGTCAGCTTGTCCCTAATGAATGCAGGATTTAAAACATCGCCATTTATATGAATACTCACTGGTTTGTGAAATGAATATCAGGGGCGTACAGAACAATTTTGTTGAGAAGGGGGGGGGGGAGGTAGCCAAAATGCGACCGACTGATGCACATACCCCTAGTACGAGTGACGCAGTTATGAGCCGAGCACCAGAGATGCGAGTTTTTAGGGGTCATGTGTAGTAGCGGATCTAGAAGCTGGGAATAGGAGGTGGGGGCGGTTCCAATCATAGGGCGTCATCCACAATCCCAACCCACAATGAATATCAACAAAATACTGGCTAAAACATTAAAGGGTTAATCCCGATAATGTTTTTGAGAATAAAACTGCTTAATTTGTGTTTAAATCCCTCACAACTAACTCAATATATGTGATACGTTTTCAAACAACTTAAACCCACCAGTCTTCATCTTGAAATGGAGTCCGATGTCCCAAGCTGTATTGTGCAGGGATTTGATATAACCAGACTTTTATTTTTTATCAAGTACAGCACATGGACCATTCACTGTGAAAACCTCTATAAGAACGGGAATCGATTATCGGGTCACCCAACGAAAGAATTGACCCGAAATCTTAAAAAGGTTACGTGCCCGGATAAGCTGTTTTAACGCTTACGTCCAAACTACTTAATATTTTGAGCTGAAATTTTGAGTCAGGGTATATACACCATTCTTCTATATTTTGGCGTTTAAATTTAATACGTACTTTAAGTGTCCCGGCAGAACATAGATAGTATTGTATAATTATACGCCTAACGCCCTTGACCTTATGCTCATACCAATCAGCCAAGTCACTAAAGCTGGTGTCAATGATTTTTGTTTTGAGGACCCTTTCCCTTTTGAGGACCCTATTCGACGACCACTGGACTACTTTCTCTTGTAGACAGTTCCTTATAATGTCGACAATAATTCCCGCCAGTTCCATAATAACCTCTCAAACAATTCGGGCAAGTTTGTAATCCGTGGCACGTGCTACAATAACCCACGAGTATCTGATATGCGATTAGTTTATTTTTATGACATGTTTAATACCTTCGACAAGTCTGGAATTTAAACCCCTAAGAGTTAAAGATGGGTTCCCAGCAAAGTATTGATCGGCTGGTTATTTCCAATAAAAGTATGGCAAATTTGGTATTTATGAAAAGTATAGACACCCAATCTTACTAGAAAAATACTAGTTTACGCGAAAATCGCCCATGGGGCAAGGAATGGGCAATATTGTCAGGGAATCACTAACTGTCAACCCGACAGGATTTGCTGGCTTATTAAGTATGGGTCAGGGAGCAGTTGTTATTTCTTGCTCAAATGGTTAGGCGGTTTTGGGAACATTGCGGGCTGTCAACGTACAAAATACTCTGCAATTAAAAGGCGTAAAAAGAAGTTGACAGATATAATTAAGAATTTATTTAGGCCTCAATAATATGGTAAATGTAAAGTAAGTAATGATGGATACATTTTGAAATATGGACCCTCCCACAATGGAGTTAAGTTGGCAGACATTGCGTTTAACAACAGCTTACTTACAGCTATAGGTATCCCCGGCGAAAACAGAGTTTTGAAAGGGAATTGAAGCAAGTTTTGATAGATTGGTTACTTTAAATATGTGTTTAGTCTAAATATATCGTCAAATCACAATGTTTGTACCCGGGAATGCATCTTTAAACATACCGAGTTATTAAAAATATTGAATAAACTGTCATAACAAAAGTTGTACAACTTCGGTCACTGAATGATTTAATGATTTAATTTAAAAATGGCGAAGCGAGGCTAAGACTCGAATAACCACCACAGTGGTTACGAAATAATCAGAATAAAATAATTTGAATGACATTTTCAATATATTCACTTTTAATTATCAATAATTAAAAATATGAAATCTGTAAGTTCTTACTTAAAGTTTCACGTTGTACTCCACACTCATCAGAAAAAAATACAAATGAAGTTTGAATATACGAGGCATGCCTCGTGTATTCAAACTTCATTTGTATAATGTTACGACCTGTCTATATTGTTACGATATGTCTATATTGTTACGACCTGTCTATATTGTTACGATTTGTCTATAATGTTACGATCTGTCTATATGTTACGACCTGTCTACGAAGTGAATTTAAGGAACTTTATTCATTAAAACGTAACTTAAAATATGTTGAGGGGTAAAGTCCTTTTAAATATTTTGGCTCTTAGTCAATGCACTGGTTGTTTTATGTTAATCTTTTTGTGAATATGACCCAGATTAAAGGAATATAATCTGAATGTAAAATGATTAATGTCCGTAATGTCAGACGGGTGATAAAATATCAGCCAAAAACCGATATAATAGCAGATTATTAAAATATCACGTGAATAAAGATTTACTAAAAGACGCCAGCCAGCATCCTCGAGATATTGTCAAATTTAATTGAATATTATGGAAATATATGCACGTGACATTTGGTAAATTTAATATAATGTTCTGGATATCTGATTGATGTATATTCTTTAAACATGAAAGGCTGTCTAATAATGTTGCGATGCATTGTTTTATATTAAGAGAGACAGACAGATACAGAGAGGAGGAGGGGGTTGAACGCCAACTCGATGCTAATTAGATTGTTTCGGGACTAACAAATGGTTCAATTTTATTTCAATAATTCGCTTGAGCGTAGAGTCTTTTAGCAGTGGCATGAAACCGGAGAAAACCCACGAGGATAAACAGGCAACCCTACTCCTTAATAACACACAACCGGCGAAACGAAATGGCAGCAAAGCTTATCTCGAAACACAGAGGGTTGAGAAATGAGATTTGTTATCTACTTATCACACACAACAGGGGAATCGAAACCACGCCAGTTGACTCAAAGACAGACCTTATGAAACAGCGCGCACGTTCTAACCATTCGGCTATCCATAGTGAGCCGTGTATGCTATGGTTTTGGGCGCCATTTGTAATGACCAAAGAACAATATATCCTACAAAACAATGCGAAAGTTCTTGAAATGGTCGTCAAATTTGCAAGACCCCTGAGACACACAGGCGCCCCCCCCCCTCGCTGCTCTGAGCTAATAATGGCCCTGCGATTGTAATTGATTAGAAATTACAATAATATTTTATATATATTTGGATATAAAATCACGTTATATACAGTTTTATTACATTTCTATTTTACACCCATTTACCTGTATTTTAAGGTTCCAAAGAATAGCCTATAAGAGCTAAATCTGGTTTTGAATTTTTACAAAGAATCGTTCAATCCTCTCAATGTAGCGTCCATTTGGGGAATTTTGGGCCTTATATTGACCATCTTTTAATCTGATATTTTGGACCTGATATAGACCCCCTTTTAATGTTTTTTCTATTTTCCTATAATTATAAATGGTTAAATTATTTTATCTTGAGTTAATAAGTGAAGCATCTGATATTCTCCATAAATGTGACTTTAAACTTTAACCAAAAAGAAGAGATCAAAAATCACTTAATTTGATATTTGTTGTTTATTTCTGACAATGTTTGTGTTGTTTGTCTTGTCCGCGGGTTTATCTTGTCCGTGGGTTTGTCTTGTCCGCGGGTTTATCTTGTCCGTGGGTTTGTCTTGTCCGCGGGTTTATCTTGTCCGCGGGTTTATCTTGTCCCGGTTTACCTACACTTTGTATATAAGCCCCGGTTGTGCTCTTGTTTATTGACACGAGATGACGTCACATCGATCGTCGCGTGGCGTGACAAACCAACTCAATCAAGACTAAACCGCGATTATATTCTTCCTATCTTCCTTCGTTATTTTATACCAGATTGAATTAAATATACATGGAAACCAGAAACAACCAAAAAAATACATTAAACAATATTTGTTCTGATTATATTTGTCCGGTTTTATTATGAATGATGATTGTCGTCCCCCGTGACAAAATTAATTCGGTTAATGGAACTCTCGAGTCCTGGCCTGTGACATCTCGGGTAAAGAATCTTTTTTAAATACGGTTTGCTGGTTATAATTTTAGATGAGACAAAATTAGAATTTTGCATGATCGACAGAAAGAATATATCTCTATAAATCCCGCCGAGAAAAGCCTTTTTTTTACTGCATAATCATCCATAATACCACTGGGTAAAGTTTTGTTCTACATATTTATTAATAATTTGGAGACACGATTGAATTTTCCAGCCAGTGGTTTCTGTATACATTGATGCATATTTCATGGCATTGGAATTATCACACGATAAAAACATTAGATCATAGACGACCCACGTGATCTGTTTGGCGACATTTATCAATCAAGGTTCCGGACAAAGTGAGTCACTCCAGTACCCAACATCTAGTAGTCCGTCAATGGAACTACTTCCAAATTCCCGGATTACAAATGTCGGCGCCCATAAAGTATATTTTATCATTGGCGTGCACGTAAAAGACCCGTGGTCAACTGTAATACGATGAAGAGTCGACGGTAACATCGATATCCGGGTAAATATCTCTTTCCCCGTCTTCTTTAGCCCGGTCGGTGCAGAATAGTAGGACGTTAACCCCCATTTCATTTCACGCCTCTAACTCAACATTACATGCCATATATCATCTCACTGGCGTGCATCTAAACTGACCCTTGACAGGATTCCATAAAGAGGCGGGGTAAAACCGTATGGCCATCTTCATGATGCAGAAGGGCAGGACGTTAAAAGGATTTTAAAAGCATCATACATGTTTTTGTGGTGTGTTATTTTAGATTTTTTTTTTTGGTAAGTTAATAAAAGAAGCTGTTCTTATTGATGAAACACCTGACAAAATACTTTATAGATATATACAGAAATGTAAGCCAGAGCATTGACAGGGCAGATCATCTTGATTCCAAATATTTTCCGAATTAGCTTATCCCAATCCCATATTTCAACAATGTTTTGCAGAAGCTTTAGTTTTGGGTTGGTACAATAGGTTGGGAAAATTGGGCGGAACAATCTGCTGGGATACAGAAGTTGGGTTCAATTTGTTAATGTTAGAACAATAGGATTTGTCACAACGTTTGAGCAATGTGCTTGGTCAATATACCATCTGTTGGAACAATAGATTGTGGCAATAGTTGTAAACATTAGGTTGGAACAGCAGTTTGGAACAGCAGATTGGAACAACAGAATGGGACACAAGGTGGGGACACAAGGTTAAAGGTTGGTTTAATACGTTGGAACAATATAATGGAACAATAATAGACTGAGTCATTACTTTGAGACAATTCCTTGGAACAACAGATTGGAACAGGTGGGTATTAAAGGGATTATTCTGGATATTTCCGCCTTATAGAAAGTTACCAATATTAGAATAAACCACTGATGATATAATAAACCCATTTGAGCTCTTGTCTCTTAGCCGCATGATAATTAACCCCACTTGAGCTCCCGTTCTTTAGCCACGTGATAATTAAATCATAAAATATTGATTAACCTGAAATACAGTTTAAACACCCGGATGTGTTTATGTGAAGATATTTTGCTGAGGTTAGCATCCACCAATGTTTTATTATGGTTACCATGTTACAAGGTGCACGTTGCTAACATCAAACATTGATTTATTATTCTTACAAGGTGCACTCTGCTTCAACGATTATAGAACAAAAGCAAAGCAAAAACAAAAATCACAACAATTTCTATTGTTTTGTTTTGTTATTTGATTTATTGATCTATTACTATGGGGATTGGATGACATAGTGGGGCATCAGATGCATAGAATAGGGTTTAAAGTCTCTTTCAACACAATAATTCTGTAAGGGGGAGGGGGTAGAAGGCTTGCAGTTGTTCTTTTAATCCCCGGTGTCAGCTTATGTGGCTTTGAGATATGGATGCCTTCTCAACCTCGTTGGTTTATCCGGGTACTCCGGTTTCACCCCACCTTCGTTAAAATAATATAAAAAAGATGGTAGCGGACGTTAAGCTCCAAGAACAACAACAGTTAGACTTTGGTCAGTTTGATCAATTCTACCTTTTCCTTAAAGCCCCAATACCACTCTTGTTGTAACTAAATAATAAGTCCCAATCTTTATTCTGCTCAACAATTTGTACTATTTTACAATATTTCAATTAATAAATGATACAAATTTCATCTTAACACACCGAAATTTAAAAATTGGAAAAATTCAACTATATGCTGTTACATGGTTTGAAAAGCTTTACGTGAGCACTTTCAAATGCAACTTGGATTTAAACACATTTTCGAACCCTCCAGACAAGTAAGATAGGTTGTAATGGATAATTTACACAACAGGTAGGACACTTAAACATCTAGTAGTTAAAATAAGGCTATATTGTTCTGGACCTGTCAAGCCAGCAAGAGTGTTATTGTCCCTTTAAGGTTTGTGTTCTATGCACGTCAATTAGACGGGTGGACACATTTTGTCTTGTAAGGTTCACAAAGACAATATTTCAAACCATCCGAACAAATAGGCATATTGCTTTTGTTACGAATGATTTCGATCATTGTGAGAGAGTACCACATGATACAAATATTTTGTTTTACCTATCAAATCTTAAACATCAACCAATCTGCTGCTTCTTATACAGAAATATATCAGCGTGGAATACACCCCAAGATAAAGGATAGCTTTGTCCCAACTGCAGCTTATGCGATACAAAAACTTGGTCGTTGAGCAAATTTCTCAAACGGAAAGTCACAGAACACTATCGATAGGGTTCATCCTACTATGACCTCCGTTAGAAAACGGAGAATGACTTCGGAATACGAAATCGCAGAACGTTGAATATTGCTATAAGTATATAGGGTCCATCCTCGCTTAACCCTAATGCTTTCCTCCACTTTTAAAAAACATTCATTAAAAACAAGGTTTTCTGAAATAGTGGAATACTTCCGAAAAGTCGTAGAACAATGAATATGATTAAAACACAGATCCTATAAAAAAAAATCGAAACAAAATATAGATATGTATTGTAATCAGATTGGCCTAATTTGAAGAATTCATCGAAACCTGTCGCCCGTATGGCGTTACCATGCCAGTATAGGAACTCACTGAAATGATGTATAAAAATGGGTGCCAATCAAGTCCTTCAGAAGCAAAGTCGTCCACAGTGAAGTCGTCCACACGTGTTGGTGGGGTCGTCCACAACGCATTGGTGATGTCGTCCACAATTATTGGTGATGTCGTCCACAACTAAGAAAAAAACTCGTACACAATTTACTAACTTGATTTTTAGTGTGAACGACTTTGCTTGTGGACGACTTGACTGGCATTCATTAAAAATTGTAAATAATAGAGTTGTCTTACCTGGTTAATAAAACTAACAGATGATTCTCAAAAAAACAATCACTGATCTGAGTTTTAGATATGGTTCGTTCTCGTTTAATCGTAGGACTTTCACCGTTCTTGTCTGATTATTGGATGACGATCGTTCTTTTGTTTTGTTTTACCTCCACTTTCACTGTTCTGCTCCAATTAAAAGCTGTGAACGTTAATTACATGTGGTATTCAGTAGCACCTTGCTCGTTTGACGTCTGCTTCCAAGATGTAAAAACAACTAGTCACTTTAGACTATTTATCAGACATCCATATTTAAATAACTACAGTGACAGTTCTTCGGTGGAAGCGGAAGTTAAATAAAGCTATTTCACACACACAGTACTGAAGATAATGGTAGATCACTGACTCAATGGTTCTACTAACAAGAGGAAGAAAGGGAAATCCCCACACGATATATGAATAACAACAGCGACAGTACTGAAGATAATTGTTAAACACTGACCAATAAAGGGAAATCCCCACACACGATATTTAAATAACAATAGTGACAGTACTGAAGATAATGGTTAAACACTGACCGATGAAGGGAAACCCCCATACAATATGAAGATAATTGTTAAACAATGACCAATAACGGGAAATCCCCACACAATACGTGTCACCGTTCTATTGTCAGATCTGTACTGAAAGGATGTTGTCGAGTTTATTTTATATCATCGTACATAATACAATCGTCAAATCAGAAACTATTCTAAAGAAATGATCGACCCAATCACGGTGATGAACATAGCCAGACTCTTGTTAAGTTCAATCAATCGCTTGATTTATTTCTTCTCGCTAAACGTCGATTTCTCCAACAATAGCCGTGTATTTAACATAGATAATATCAATAATATAAGATAAAAGACAAGGAAACGTAGTTAGCTTATTACGAGGTGATTATTATTCGTGATCCGTTCACAGGAAAACTTGAGATTATTACTTTTAGGATACTATATTCAGAATCTGTATTATATTCGTCTTCCCTAGTGTATTACTGAGAGAGAGAGAAATGGGGTTCAACGTCCACTCAACACAACTAGGTCATTTCGGGACTATAGTGTATTACTAGAAGCTTACAATGTTCAGTGAGAGAGAGAGAGAGAGAGAGAGAGAAATGGGGTTTAACCTCCACTTGACACAAACTAGGTCATTTCGGGACTAACGTATGGTTTTCAAGTTTTATTTCAACAATTCGCGTGCTCGTAGGAGTCTTAAGCAGTGGGATGAAACCGGAGTTCCCGGAGGAAACCCACGAGGTTGATAAGGCGCCCCTATCTCCATGTCACATACGCTCACACTAGGGCTCGAAACCACAGCCGCGAGCCAGAGGTGACCGGCCAGCTAAAGGTCGAAGCGCGGCACTCTAAACCACTAGGTCATCCCAACCCCCACAATGTTCAGTAACAGGAGTTAAAGAGTTTGTATTGTTCTTGTTAATAGTTCCATAGTTTCACACCAGGGCTCGAAACCACAGCCGCAAGCCAGAGGTGACCGGCCAGCTAGAGGTCGAAGCGCGGCACTCGAAACCACTAGGCCATCCCCCCCCCCCCCCCCACAATGTCCATAAACATGAGTTAAAGAGTTTGTGTTGTTCTTGTTAATAGTTCCCTATTACTAGAAGCTTACAATGTTCAGTGAGAGAGAGATAGATAGAGAGAGAGAGAGAGGGAGAGAGGGAGAGTGAGAGAGAGAGGGAGAGAGAGAGAGTTCCCTAGTGTATCACTAGAAGCTAACAATGTTCAGTAACAGGAGTTAAAGAGTTTGTATTGTTCTTGTTAATAGTACATTCACACATGTTATATTCACCTAACCCAGAATATCAAAAAACGAAATTTAGTAAGCATAACACAAATGAAAAATTAAAATAAAATGAGGTTTTACGCCCCACTTTTTTGTTCCGACTGGGCTGCCGTCTTCCATTAGCCCATGTTAGGTGCATAATAGTAGGACGTTAAACCCCATTTCATTTCCGACTGGGCTGTGCTACGAGGAAAATGTTGCCTTGAGAGCGGCACAGCGGCTTCTCTTTTTATCAAATTCCAACTGTCAAGGCTTCTTGTACGTGTACGTCCAGGTTTAGACGGGGCATCGGTTTTTGTTCCATCTGAATGACTATACGTTGTTCCCAGTCCCTCTGTCCAACTACACTGACAAGGGGGAGGGGCAACGCTAACGCGGGGATCGAACACGGGACGTCCTACTCACTTAGCCGATGTGGCTCCCCATAACAGAAATATGGTTAAGCTTCACCACTTTCTGTATCTCAGTTAATTTGTAAAATGGAAACCTCGTTTAATATCGTAACAACAAAACGTGGCTAACTATTACAGCAGGAAAAGAAAATAAACACACTTATATCGATATACTTCTTCTGAATTTTATTAACGTGCTACGTTTCAATACACATACATATTTGCTTTATAACGATACCTGAATGTGTATTGAAACGTAGCATGTTAATAAAATTCAGAAGTAGTATATCCATATAAGTGTGTTTATTTTTAGTGCAATCTATTTCTATATGTCTTATAAGGATTATTACAGCAGGAATTTATCTGCTCTTTATCTAAATATTATAAAATTTGATTCGATATGTTTGTTTATTTCATGTCTGTGTTGTCCACAGGTTTGTCTTGACGGGTTTGTTTGGCGTGCCCAATTCTAGGGCCACTACGCGCAAGCAAATAAATAAAATAGAATTAAACCATATGTTAGTCCCGAAATGACCCGATTGGTATCGACTTTACGTTAAACCCCACCTTTTGGTAGGCGAAGTGAGACTTGCTCGATTCCAGGAGACGAAGTCCTTAACGAATCCAGGAGATGACGTCCTTAACGAATCCAGGAGATGACGTCCTTAACGAATCCAGGAGATGAAGTCCTTAACGAATCCAGGAGATGAAGTCCTTGCGAATTATTGAAATAAAATTGTACCTTATTTTAGTCCCGAAATGACGTCCCCCCCCCCTCTTTTTTCTCTCTCTCCTCCCTCTCTCTCTCTCTTTGTAATGGCGTACCCCCCCCCTCTTTTCTCTCTCTCTCTCTCTCTCTCTCTCTCTCTCTCTCTCTCTCTCTTTCTCTCTCTCTCCCCTCTCTCTCTCTATCTGTAATGGCGCCATCCCCCTCTCTCTCTCTCCCCTCTCTTTCTCTCTAGGCTAATAGGCTATCAGCACTTACTTCAATCGACAAGGGGGGATTGGATGGCTGAATGGTTAGCGTGCGCGCGATGTATCATACAGCCCGTTTTTGAGTCAACTGGCGTGGTTTCGAATCCTCGGTTGTACGTGGCTAGGTGAAGGATCGCCTGTCCAACCTCGTGGGTTTTCTCTGGGTCCTCCAGTTTCCTCCCACTGCTAAAGACCCCTACGCACAAGCGAATTATTGTAATAAAATCAAAACCATATTTTAGTCCCGAAATGACCTAGTTTGTGTCGAGTGGACTCTCTCTCTCTCTCTCTCTCTCCCTCTCTCCCTCTCTCTCTCTCTCTCTCTCTCAATCGACAACATTCACAAATAAACTGCACACATTGCTCTACCCAAAACGCATTGATCGCCTTGAAGATACATTAGTAATTAAGAGTTTAATAATTCAAAAATAGATGAGAAAAAAAGAAAATATTGAAAATTCCAGTCAAATTACTTTATTCTGAACGGAGTTGTCAATGTTAGAAGTCTGGACTAGAAATAGGCATCAACGGTGTCCGCACCGTCTTTGAGACCTGTTTATCGTTTGATTGACAGACGATAACTCCACCCACACATTCTCGATTAGCAAGTAACATTCTCAATGGCTAGGATACTCAAACTCTGTACTCCTTTCATCGGCAGTATCCGGTAGTGGCATCAGTGACTATATAGGCCAGGCATTATAACATAAGTGCGGGCAGTTGCTGCAATAGAAATGCCAACCACGGTTTATGGTAGGTCTAGACGTATATTATCACCAAAAAAAAGTCCCAGTCCGAAATCCGTGCCCAAATGGGTCAAATTGGCCAAAATCCAAAATGGCCGCCAGTTTTGGAGGTAAAAATCTAATTTTCACCAATTATCATAATGTGATCGAGTTTGGTATCAAAATATATGTTTTCGGGGTTGCTGAATCCATTTCCATAACAAATTTCGTGATAAGTGATACCCATTAGTCTATATGACAAAAAATTCAAGATGGCGGCCAGTTTGAGTGGGAAAATTCGATTTTTATAAAAGGATCAAGTTTAGTGTCGATATATACCTTTTCGGGGAAGCTGAATCACATATTCATGGATTGGGACGACCCACACTATTATACGAACAAAATAAACTCTATAACATTCATCAAAAGGGTTACACCACTTTAAGTCCGGTAGCCAAACCCAATTTTTCGAGTGAACCTGGAAATTATTACAAAGATTTTTTTGTGATTGATTTTAGTAGCCTAGGGTGTCCTCTTTCAGAATCTGTTGGGTGAACCTCGGTCACCCTTGAGCGTTTTGAGAAATTCAAGATGGCGTCCAATGTGGCCACTACATCCAATAATCCCATATAGCTTCCATAGTATTTATTCTAGGATGATAATATGGCCCTCTCACTTATTAGTGGCTGTTGGGGGCATCTATTTCACCAAACCAAACTATATCTAGAGACAAATTATATATTTCTTGATAAAGAAGCGTATGAGTGATAGGATAACACCACATACATCCCTATCAGGGGCTTCAGGTCCACATGGGTCGGTCCTGAAAAAGGAGGCACAAACTGATTGTTGATAACTTAAAAAAGCAAATTCTACTCACAAAACAGGAACATAACCTTAACAAAACTAGGTAATATCCATGTTTAATCCTTTAGTCATGTTTCTTGCCGCAACATGTGACAGCACAAGCGCAAAATACCGTATATTCTAATATTTAATGCAGGGGGGCTGCCCCACATATGATTTACATAAAGGACAAATAAAACAAAACATCATTCTCCGAAACAACAAATAAACAATTCAAAAAAGAGAAAAAAGAGAAAAGAGAGTTCACCTAGTGCAGCTAAAGGCACAAGTACCACATAGGCTGTCACTATTGGATCCACGTCTGATGAGCCACATGCCAGACCCCGGAGAAAGTTGGCCGGTTGTAATGTTCTCAATTTGGTATCCTTCTCCCAGCAATACTATTCCAGTTCAAGTTCCGGTGGATTCTGTTCTTCCAATGAACGCAAATCGATGATTGAAACATGCTGGAAGGTATAGGCATCCAAAACTGGAAATGTATCGACATCATCCCCACATATATAGTTTGTCTCTAGATTTAGTTTGGTTTGGTGAAACAGTAAAATTAAACATGCCAGACAATGTGGCCCTTTACTCGTTAGCGGCGGTTGGAGAATTATTTCACCTAACCAAACTAAATCTAGAGACAACTCATATATTTCTGGACAAATGAGCGTATGAGTAATAGGATAACACCACATACATCGCTATCAGTGGCTTCGGGGCCACATGGGTCGGTCCTGAAAAGGGAGGCACAAACCGATTGTTGATAATTTAAAAGAACAAATTCTACCCGCAAAACAGGAACATAGCCTTCACAAAACTAGGTAATATCAAGTTTAATCCTTTATTCGTGTTTCTGGCCACAACCTCTGCCATCACAAGCGCAGAATACCGTATATTCTAAGTCATCCCTAGTGCTGCTACAAGCACAAGTACCACATGAGCTGTCACTATTGCATCTACGTCTGATGAGCCACATGACAGACTCCGGAGCAAGTTGGCCGGTTGTAATATTCTCAATTTGGTATCCTTATCCCAGCATTATTATTCCAGTTTCAAGTTCCGGGTGAAAGGACCATATTGTCTGGCATGATTAATTTTACTATTTCACAGAATCAAACTAAATCTGGAGACAAACTATATAGGTGGGGATGATGTCAATATATTTCCAGTTTTGGATGCCTATACTTTCCAGGCGGTTGGGGCGATTATTTCACCGAACTAAACTAAATCTAGAGATGAAGTTGATAAATTTCTAGTTTTTGATGCCTTTTCCTTCCAGTGTGTTTCAGTCATCGATTTGCGAGAGCTCTTTCCAAAACAAGCTTACAATCAAACACAGATCACTGTATTTGTGGTAGCTTGTTATGGACAGTGTTTTAAAAATCTATGTCTTAAAACACGCTGGAGGGCGTGGACATCTAAAACTGGAAATGTATCGCCATTATTCCCCACCCGAACCATGTAATCTTGCTCAACCAATGATACATTTGCGAAGAATATAAAAAGAGCTCACCACCAAGCTATTGTGTGGCGTTCACTGGAAGATTGGAATCTATCTGAACTTGAACTGGAAAAGTATTGCTGAGAGAAGGATACCAAATTGAAAATATTACAACCGGCAAAATTGTTCCGGAGTCTGTCAAGTGGCTCATCAGACGTAGATGCAATAGTGGCAGCTCATATGTGGTAACTGTGCTTGTAGCAGCACTAGGGCGGACTTAGAATATACGGTACTTTGCGCTTGTGATGTCACAGGTTGCGGCCAGAAACACGACTAAAGGATTAAACTGGATATTACCTAGTTTTGTGGAGGTTATGTTCCTGTTTTGCGGGTAGAATTTGTTTTTTGTAAATTATCAACAGATAGTTTGTGCCTCCTTTTTCAGGACCGATCCATGTGGCCCTGAAGCACCTGACAGGGATGTATGTGGTGCTATCCTATCACTCATACGCTCCCTCGTCCAGAAATATATAGTTTGTCTCTAGATATAGTTTAGTTCGGTGAAATAGATGCCCCCCACAGTCACTAATTAGTTAAAGGGCCATATTGTCTGGCATGTTTGATTTTACTATCATCTAATCATCTCACAATCATCTATCATACGATAAATGAGTTCAGTGTATTCCTTGTCCCCACAAACATACGGTTAGACATCCAAATTATCATCCTACAATAAATACTATAGAAGCTATATGAGATTTTTTGATGTGGCAACCATCTTGTACGCCATCTTGAATTTCTCAAAACGCTTAAGAGTGACCAAGGTTCACCCGGCAGATTCTGAACGAGGAGACACCCTAGGCTACTAAAATCAACCACAAAAAAACTTTTCCAGGTCCACTCGAAACATTTGGTTTGGCTACCGCACTTAAAGTGGTGCTGTATTTGTGACCCTTCTGATGAATGTTAAATAGTTTATTTTGTTCGTATAACGGTGTGGGTCATCCCAATCCATGAATATGTGATGTAGTGGATTCAGCTTCCCCGAAAACGTATATATCGACACCAAACTTGATCCTTTTATAAAATTTTAATTTTCCAACTCAAACTGACCGCCATCTTGAATTTTTTTTGTCATATAAACTCATGGGTATCACCAATCACCAAATTGGTTATGGAAATAGATTCAGCAACCCCGAAAACATATATTTTGAAACCAAACTCGATCATATTATGATAATTGGGGAAAATTAGACTTTTACCTCCAAAACTGGCGGCCATTTTGGATTTTGGCCAATTTGACCCATTTGGGCACGGATTTCGGACTGGGAATTTTTTTGGGTGGTAATATACTTCTTGACGAGCAATAAACCGTGGTCGACATTTCTATTGCAGCAACTGCCCGATATGGTGCAAAATTGAGCTAAAATGCCTGGCCTAATAGGTAAACGTTAGCTTGGTCCGTCACCTATTAATTTAATTCTAAATGGACAACTGAGCTTGGCATGTAAATAAAGGTATAAATAATAATTCCTATAACATCTGAAGCCTACATAAGAGTGAGAGAAATGGGGTTTAACGTCCGTTCAATAATTCGCTTGCGCGAATTGTTGTTTTATTGTTTGTTTCGTTTGCTGTTTCGGAGTATGATGTCTTGTCGTTGTATTTGTCCTTTTTGTAAATCATATGTGGCGCAGTCCCCCTGCACTAACTATTAGCAGTGGGACTGGGAGGAAACCGGAGTGCCCGGAGGAAACCCACGAGGTCGAGAAGGCGCCCCTATCTCCACGCCACATACGCTCACACCAGGGCTCGAAACTACAGCCGCAAGCCAGAGATGACCGGTCAGCTAGAGGTGGAAGCGCGGCACTCTAGACCACTAGGCCATCCAAACCCCCTGAAGCCTACATAAAGACTTGCAATAGGCAGATTTATCTTATGAATAATGTATGTGTAAGTCTTGGTGACGAGAGATCACAGATGAAAAATCACTATAATATTAGGTTCCATATGTAAGAGCTAAATCTGCCCAAGGGATTAAAATGTCTTACATTATCTGGTCTAACAGACTACAATTGGGACCAGAGTGTATACTAGATTTGATAATAGATAGATAGATAGATGTTTATTGCATCAAAACGTCCATTAAGGACAGCATGCATACACATACACTTAGACATAAATTCAAATACAAATAATAATACATATTACATAGACTTAGACATAAATTCAAAATGAGAAATGTTAATCCCTTCAAGTGTCAGTGTTTGTTTAAATGTTAAACTATTAGACAAGACATTATAATATAGAAGACATTTTATCCCTCCAAGTGTCGGTGTTTAAATGTTAAACTATTAGACAAGCCAATAATCAACTCTTTAGGGTATCGGAGGCTCGAGATTTAAATGTTATATGCATAGGCGTAGGAGCCGGGGGGGGGGGGCAAGGGGGGCATATGCCCCCCCAAACAAATTATTTTCGGGCAATGAAAAATTCGACGACCTTTTTTTTCTATTAACGTTTAGAGAAAAAATATAACTAACTTATTTCTATGAGATTCCCACTTACCGAAAAATATTTTCTCGTCTTTTTCTTGTCCACTGCATGCCCGAAAAAATCCCTGAAGCTCTCTTATGATAGGTATGCCTCAAAAAACGGTATTGCCCGAAAAAATGGTATTTCCCGAAAAACAGGCATCGGGCAGGAAAACGACCTTCAACTTCGGGCATTTGTAATTTCTAATTTTGTTTCCCCAACTGTAATCGAGCCCTAATAAAACACTAATTTTACTTTTCTTGTAATTGAATATCACGAATAGTTGACTATGGATTAAAACATTGTGTCTGGAGCCACTCTACTTTGTGCGACATTTTTCGGGCATCGATTAATATTTGTGAATGCAGATGCAACAGTCTGATTGGATAGTTGGAATTCAGAGTGGGATTTCAGTTACAAAACCATTGGATACTTTCAAGAGTAAACGGGCTAGAATAGCAGAAAACGCATTTGCGGTGATTAAATTTTCATATTTTTCTCCAGGACGGTGAGGCCTCCATACCGCGCGACGATTGATTTGTTGTTTGGAATTCGGGTCAGTCAGGTAGGCTATATTTGACCAAATTGAAGTTGCTGTATTCCCAGCCTTTAATAGCAGGTAAACGCATTTGCGACAGTTAATTTTTTAACCATTTTTCCCAGCGGTCCTGCCAGCCATCTTAATTAGGGTACATGTATATTAGACCACTTTGCAGTTGCTTTGTTCACCGGCGTTTGCGGCAGATACATTTTCAAAAAATTTCTCCTAACGGTCCGGCTTCGAGGACTGAAAACAATTGATTGGAATTCGAGTCAGCCACCTTAATAAGGTTATATTCAACCACTTTGCAGTTGCTTTGTTCACCGGCGTTTGCGGCAGTTACATTTTCAAAATTTTTCTCCTAACGGTCCGGCTTCGAGGACTGTAAACGATTGATTGGAATTCGAGTCACCCACCTTAAGTAGGCTGTAGGCCTATTAGACAACTTTGAAGTTGCTTTGTTCATTTGTTGAAATAGCAGAAAAACGCGTTTGCGGAGTAAAATTTTCAAAAATTTCTGCTAACGGCTCCGTTTTCGAGGACTGTAGACGATTGATTGGAATTCGAGTCACCCACCTTAATTGGGCTATAATACCACTTTGAAGTTGCTTTGTTCACCGGCTGCAATAGCAGGAAAACGTGTTTGCAGCCGTAAACTATTCCAAAATTTTCTTAGGGTGGGAGGGGGATACAAGGTCGCTGCTGTCTTTAAACCCGAAAATTTTTCGGGCATTTCGGGTTCTGCCCCCCTAACTGTCATCGAGCTCCTATGCCTATGGTTATATGTAAGGTAACTTAAGAGCAAAACAATCCCAAGTCAAAAAAAAAACACAACACAATTTTTTATGGAAATTACAATCACTGTTTATATACATATAGCACAACGTTTCAACAAGTATCTTCTTGTCGTTATCAAGCACAAATGATAATTAGTAAACTAAAAGGCAATATTTATATATGTTACAAAAAAATGTGAAGCCATAAAAAGAACCCATGGTGTTAAGTACAGGGTGATTGGATCTATTGTTAACCTAAAATCTCTAACACATAAATAGCTAATAGGACAATCTAATTGGTGTTAACATATAATCACAGGACAAAGGAGGAAGAACTTAAAGGTAATTAACTAATTAAAGTACATAAAAAATGAAGCCCTATAGATAAGATTAATTAATAATTGGATGTACATATAATGCTTAAAAAATTATACTAATGTCGGTTTGTGTGATAACTATTTATCAACTGATGATAGAGAGGGTTTAACATATGATTATAGTGTAAGGTGTAATCTCAAAGTTAATTACCTTGCTGATACATATAGTAAAAACATATTTAATAAATTAAAGTTACAATTATAAACTACCAGGTTAGGAGAAGTAAACAAACATAACAGTGTGAAGAATTTAATTGTGAATAAATTTTAAAAAGTCATTTCTCCATCTTAATTAACTCATCATAGGCCTTTGGAATATATAACCCTGTATCTCTGTTAAGTTCTGGGCTGTAGCGTTTAATTTGGATAGCTTCTATAATTTTCCTCTTCTTCTTCTGGTGTTTGTGGACTGCTAGTGCTTGAATGTTGTTCCAGTCTGGTCTGTGGCCCTTGTTTTCATTGATGTGCTCTGCTATGGTGGATACATTGGTTTGGGCTCTAGACTTGTGTTCAGCAATACGTTTGTCTAGTGGTCTTTTCGTTTCTCCAATGTAAGATTTGTAGCATGTCGAGCAATCAACTTTGTAAACTACTCCCTTTGGTTGAATTGGGTTAGTCGGTAGTAGTTTGCCATTTGCACCGAGGACCTGTTTTAAGGTTGTAGATGTGGTGAAGGTTGTTGCAATGTTGACTGTCTTCAGCATTCTACTGACCTGGTAAGACAGTTTCCCATAGAAGGGCAATGTCACTCGGATATCTGGTTTTTCAGGTTTTGGATAATCTCTATGGTGGTTATGGTTTCGGGTGGATTTGATGATACGGTTGACAAACTCAGGTGGGTAATCGTTGAAGGTGCAGAAAGCATGCCGAAGGTGATTCAAGTTCTTCATTTAGGTAATCTGGTTCGCAAAATTTGTAGGCTCTTTGGACTAGGCAGGAAACAACAGATGCTTTAATATTGGTAGGATGTGTTGAATTAAAGTTAATATACTGATCTGTATGGGTAGGTTTACGGTATACACTGGTTTTGATGGTGTTATTTGATCTATGGACATGGACATCTAGGAAGGGCAATGATTGGTTAACTTCTTCCTCCATAGTAAACTTAATCCTCGGATGCTGGTTGTTGAAGTGGTTGAGAAGGGCTGCTGGGTCATCATCTTCCTCCAATATGACGAACGTGTCATCCACCTTGCGAAAATAACATACAGGTGTTACGGGGGACGATTGCAGCGCACGTTCTTCAAATTCTGTGACATATATTTCTGAGATCAGAGGTGATAAAGGGCTTCCCATTGGTAGGCCATGGATTTGCTCGTACAGGTCGTCTCCCCAGGTGAAGTAGGTGGAGTTGATGCACATACTGACCAGGCCAACTATGTTGTCCGTTGACAAGTTGGTTTCCAATGGTTCTTCAAGGTTGTTGATCCGTGATCTTAGGGCTTCCATAGCTTCATCCCGGGGCACATTGGTGAATAGGTCTACCACATCATACGAAACAATTTTCCCGGGTCACTTATTTTTCTGATCTTTTCGCAAAACATTGTGGAATCAGTAATGAATGAAGACGCTGCTTTTCCCAACGAAGATAGAAGCTTGCTGAGGTACTGGGAAACATTATAAAAAACGGAATCTCTTGAACAGATTAATAATCTTGATTTGATAGGGTTCTTATGGGTCTTGATGGTGGCACGGGCATATGGTGGTCGTGGATGACTGCATCGGAGTTGGTAAAATTGATTTTTGGTGATCTGTTCTTGTTCTTTTATTTCTCCAAGTTTGGTGTTTAATAGTTTTTCTAGTTTGGTGGTAGGATCTTTTCTGATTTTTCTATAGGTGGAAGTATCTTGGAGTAGATTGTTGACGGTGGAGTGGTAGTCGTTGGTATCCATGATTACTGTGGATTTCCCTTTATCAGCAGGTATTATTTGAATGGTACGGTCTTTTTTTAGTTCTTGCATAGCTCTTCGTTCTTCTTTGTTGATGTTGTTTTGTTTCTTGTTGGTTTTAGATTTTAGGATTAAGTTTGCGATTTGGTGGCGCAGAAACTCCACTTTACCTCCAGGTGCAAGTTGACGTAAGCCTGACTCAACATTAGCTATGAAGTCGTCATGGTTTCTAGGTTGCATGGATGGTACAAACTTCAGGCCCTTGGAAAGTATGTTGATTTGGTCGTCACTGAGTTGTTTGCTGCTGAGGTTCACTACTGTTTTGGTTAAGAAGTCATTCTTAGACTGCTTGTTCTTTTTGGGGTTATTGGTGGCCATTTTTCTTTCATTAAGAAGTCCAAATTTCTTTTGTTGACGGCCTTTGATCTTCTCATCTTTGGCAAGATTGGTAGAGCTGATGATAGTATGAAGTGACTGGTAATCTTCCACTGTGAGTTCATTTTGTAGCTTCTGGTGTAATTCGTAAATCTGAGGAAATAATCGCTGTTTAGTGTTTCTATGGTGTTGTATTCGTTCACGGACAAGGAGCTTGCTTGCTTTGTTTAGTATTCTGTTAGCAGCAGTGGATACTACAGGTGGTTTAAGCCGAAATCCATTAGGCACAATGTCACGGTCCCTACACCGCATGAGAAAAGTTAAGTTGTTACAGGTTTGAACATATTTACCTTCTAGTTTACTAAGTAGACTAACACACTTGACTGCCTCATCTCCATACTGATGACGAATATAATCCTTAAGTGGCATTTAGCGATTGAGCACAATAAAACACAACACAATTTTTATGGAAATTACAATCACTGTTTATATACATATAGCACAACGTTTCAACAAGTATCTTCTTGTCGTTATCAAGCACAAATGATAATTAGTAAACTAAAAGGCAATATTTATATATGTTACAAAAAAATGTGAAGCCATAAAAAGAACCCATGGTGTTAAGTACAGGGTGATTGGATCTATTGTTAACCTAAAATCTCTAACACATAAATAGCTAATAGGACAATCTAATTGGTGTTAACATATAATCACAGGACAAAGGAGGAAGAACTTAAAGGTAATTAACTAATTAAAGTACATAAAAAATGAAGCCCTATAGATAAGATTAATTAATAATTGGATGTACATATAATGCTTAAAAAATTATACTAATGTCGGTTTGTGTGATAACTATTTATCAACTGATGATAGAGAGGGTTTAACATATGATTATAGTGTAAGGTGTAATCTCAAAGTTAATTACCTTGCTGATACATATAGTAAAAACATATTTAATAAATTAAAGGTACAATTATAAACTACCAGGTTAGGAGAAGTAAACAAACATAACAGTGTGAAGAATTTAATTGTGAATAAATTTAAAAAAGTCATTTCTCCATCTTAATTAACTCATCATAGGCCTTTGGAATATATAACCCTGTATCTCTGTTAAGTTCTGGGCTGTAGCGTTTAATTTGGATAGCTTCTATAATTTTCCTCTTCTTCTTCTGGTGTTTGTGGACTGCTAGTGCTTGAATGTTGTTCCAGTCTGGTCTGTGGCCCTTGTTTTCATTGATGTGCTCTGCTATGGCGGATACATTGGTTTGGGCTCTAGACTTGTGTTCAGCAATACGTTTGTCTAGTGGTCTTTTCGTTTCTCCAATGTAAGATTTGTAGCATGTCGAGTCAGTACGATTTCAAAATCAGAGAGGCACTTTAATCAAACCATACTTGAAAACTACTAACTAAAAGGATGGAAACAATATTTTGTGTGAACAGTATGTTGACACATTAGCGATTAAATCATCACAATTCCGCGACATTGTGAAAAGGTTTGTACACAGTCTATACAACAGTGTCCACCACGAATGTCAATATACATCAGCACAGCGTCTGTGCATGGAGTCGGCCAGGCGATTGATGAATGCCATTAGCATTCTCAGAACAGTCTGGCGCAATCCAACGGTTGTGTTTGGTCTCGGTACGACGTTATTAAGTCTCCTCTGAATTTCATCCTGAAGATGTTCAATCGGGTTTAAGTCCGGATTAAGAGCTGACCAGTGCATAACGTTGGCACCCTCATGCTGAAGAAAGTCCAAAGTAGCTCTGGCGATGTGGACACAGGCATTGGCATGCTGGAAAACGTTGTTTCGATGACGTGCAAAATGTGGCATGCCGTGGGGTCTGAGAGCTTGATCGGTGTAGCGTACTGCTGTGAAACCGTCTCCTCTCCCTGGACCAAGATTTTGGAACATCGCGGAACCCATTCTCTGTTCAGACCGATTCCACCAGAAATCATCATGCTTGGACCTCCCAACGAGTCTCGTTCCATGACACATTGGCCAGAACAACGCTGGCCACGTCGTGCCATCTGCAGTTGAGACCAACTCTCACTTGTGAACAGAACAGTTCTCCACTGCTTGTGTCGCCAGTTCTGATGTTTTTGGGCAAACTGTAGACGTTCACGTCGATGACGACGATCGGTCCACGGTAAGGTCTACGGCAATGGATGTTCTCTCTGTTGAGACGTCAGCGAACTGTATTGGTGGGTCTTCCGTGTTTCCACTATCTGACGTGCTGTCTCACATGCCTGTGTGGGGGGATTCTACACGTACTAACGCACAACATGGCGGTCCTGTCACCCTGTGGTAAACCTTGGTTTATCAGTTCGGGGCGATCATCCGTTGGCCCGAGGGCGTTGCTAAGGCCTGTAGAGATGGTCCGAACATTGACCTGGAAGTGATTGGCAACGGCTTGGCAGTGTGGCCTGCGTCGAGTCTTCCAAGCGCCTAGTTCCTCTAAGCTGTCATGATCCGTCGCATGCTGCTGGTGTTGTAGTGCGAATGATTTAACCAGGTATTGAGGTGCATTTTATATGGATGGTTCCAGTGAACAGCGCGTTCAGCATGAGTTACATAAAAATCACGGAGAACACATTACTAGCTCAGAAGTCAGGTTGCGTTTTTGAGAACTTTTCATGGGTTAAGTTCTGTGTTTGGAAAGGAGCCTTATTGCTCAAATAAAGTTGGAAATGTGGTCACAAATATACAATAAAATCATTTGGCAAGTTTTATGCAATGCGTCTCTTCAGAGTAACATTCCAACCTGACGTTTCTTTAGCTGCTTAGTATACCGTAGTGACATATTTATCCACATGACAAATCTATAATCTACTATCTAGACCATCGGATAGTTGAGATTTAAATGAACTTGAACCCCCCGCGAAAATTAAAAAAGTTACAAAAAAACGGAGTGACTAGACTGACACTCTCTCTCTCTCTCCCTCTCTCTCTCTCTCTCTCGTTGAATATCTCCCTCTCTCTCTCTCCCTCTCTCCCTCTCTCTCTCTCAACAACATAACGAATATAAAAACAATGGCTGAAGATTAAACGAGTTATACAGGATGTGTGTAAAATAATACAGAAATTTGAACTTTACACAACGTCGTTAAAACTATTTAATTAAAGGTCAACAACATTTCAAGGTCGTCAATATTTTAGTTGTGTCAAATTCCTGAGACTAGAATAACATCGTACTCATAAACCCCAATAGACATAATATAGGCCTGCATATTCTATAATATAGGCCTACATATTCTACAATATAGGCCTACATATTCCACAAGTATACCACTCTAAAAACGAAGAACCCACAAATTAAAATAAATTGAGATTGTCTTACGGTAATTCGGCAACTTAGCTCAAATTCGCGTTGACAATGATTACACTGGGCAAACGATCCAACGATGTTTCTCGCAGGGAACTATATTTAGGACCGGACTAGCCACGGGGCATGGTGGGGGCCAGGCACACCAGAGCCAGTGCCCTTCCCCCCTCCCCACAAAAATTATTGGCAGTGATAGGGCCCTGATTGTCCCTTTCTTCGGGGCCCCTTCAATCAATCCGAGTTGCTGTTGACATATGAGTATGCGTGCGGTGTCATCCAGTGATGTCGCTTCGTACTTCTACTTGTGTCCATGTTGTGTATGTTCATTTAGAAAACGCATTAAAGGACCTAAGTCCGTGACTCAAATTTCTTCAAAATCTTCGAGATCGAAAACACGAATTATTTGTCAATTTAAATCAACATTGATGATGTAAACTTACTGCGAAAAGATGAGCATCTGATATCCGATATTTAAGATAAAATATTTTTTTTAACATTGGTACACGAATCGTGTACCATAATGTGCTTCAGCCCAAGTTGTATTGAGAGACTAGACACATTGCATTGTATCAAGCGGCAGAATGTAGCCTGGAATAACCAGGCGCTAGAAATGTACACTACATTGAGACGGCATTGCACGGCTTATTTCGCTGGACATAACTGATTTGAATTGGATCAGTTCATATACATACATATTACAATATTATATGCGTTGCGACCCACTTTTGTCAATTTCTAAATCCCAAATGTTAGCGATTTAGCTCCTTTAAAATCATCTCAAGTGGCCATATTTAAAAACTAGATGATGCTAAGGGAAGTTACTGAATATGTCAGTCAAATCGATCCACTATGAACCGGGATTTTAGTGGGGTTTTTTTAATTTTAGGCCTAGCCTCGATCATCAGTGCTAAAGTCAGTAAGATTAAATCATCAATGAACATTGAGCGGAAAATCAGATTCAAATCCAGTAAATATCACAGGCAAGAGATGACATCGAGAGTTGATTATGATCTGGATAGGATACGGCAACACTCCCTTAGTTAGTAAGATAGCTGGACAGGCTGGTATATTTGCGTTGGTACTGGATCAAGAAATAATGCCGGCGAGGCGGAGTAGTAGAATAAAATAAACAATATTGAACCCGAAACGTTGTTTGATTAAAAGATCTTTAAAATCTACAAGTATTTTCGTGGCTCTGTTTGGTGGGGATTCTTTAATTTTAGTTTTATTAATAATTTAGATAATATTTTAGGCCTAATGAAAGACTAAGCTGTTGCGTAATGTATGCATTCTGTTTAATAGCACCTTTATTAATACTACAAATGTTCATGGCATAAGAACGTAAATTATTTTTACTTTTAACGTTTGCGCAGTAATTAATTTTGTTGGTATGTTTTATCACTTACTGATCATAAAACTAATTAAATCATATCTTTTACTTTTCATTCATCCTGTATCGTGCATGGATGCAGAATGCGAATTTGCATTTTGTTGATCAAAGAATTAAGTGATTTATGATTTGTATTTGTTTGTGTGTATCGTAGGAATTTTTCACACAGAGGTCATTCTACTTTAAACTTCGAAAATAAATCTCTGTGCTAGGTGGCCGCCATATCCCAAAAATAGTATATTGTTTTGTTATGGGAGAGAGAGAGAAAGGGAGAGAGAGAGGGGGGTAACGTCCACTCGACACAAACTAGGTCATTTTGGGACTAACATATTTCAATAATTCGCTTGTGTGTAGGGGTCTTTAGCAGTGGGAAGAAACCGGAGGACCCGGAGAAACTCTCGAGGTTGGACAGGCGACCCTACTCCTTGTCAAGTACAACCGGGATTCGAAACCACGCCAGTTGACTCAATGACAGTCTTTAAGCTACAGCACGCACGTGCTAACCATTCGGCCGCCCAAATTCAACGCCATTCACACTAAGACTCAATAAACCTATAAAATTCCATAAAATGGAAGCAGAATAAATACGCTGTAAAATTATAGCAGTAAACTTAGTGTAGACAGCTGTCCTTGTCAGACCCTCCGTTCAGTGAGACAGAACGGAGAGTCTGAAGAGGACAGCGGTTTAGTCGTTCGGGTGGGACGAAAAACCGAGGTCATGTGTACATATTGGCGTGAACGTAAAAGATCCCTTGATAATTGGAATTCTATATAAGAGTGGGCTGCAGCGCCGCTGCCCGGGCACAATTTCAACCTTAGCCCATTGTATGGCGTATGTCCGTCTTCCATTAGGCCAGGTTAGATGCATAACAGTAGGGCGTTAAACCCCATTTCATTTCATTTCAACTTATATTGTCGATTTATGACTTAAAGTGTCTGGTGTAAATTAAGTTAAAATTCATGTTGATGCCATGGTTTTAAATTTGCTAACAACTTAGATTATATTATCCATACTAATTCTTTAGAGGAAGAATCTGATAGTTAAGCTGCTATTTTATACACGAATCGGTTTATTTTCACATCTTAAACAAAGCATCGTTTATTTTCCGTCTAATAATTTATTCTAACGGGTTTAACTAACACTGTGTAAATTATCTAAAATAAAAATCCCGAGACAGAATTTTCATTTCGTAATCAGACGAATAAAAAGTTGTATGAATCATAGAAGATTAAATTGAAGAAATGTTCCCATAAAACGAACGTAAAATGTCCACCCAAAACATCTGCTCATCATGTAATAAGAGTTCGACTTTCTACATGTCATGTATGGAGAGGAATTCATGCCATAATTATAACAGTTTGACGTTCTATATGCCCAAGCTTGAGCAATATACGATATATGTACATTCCATATACTTTATATAAACACTCTCTGTGTTCAGTAGCACTAGTCAAAATCTGCACGTCAATTGACATCGGATTATTAAAATATGTATCCCGGTATATCGATGTCGCATTATCACATCGAAAATTGGAAATGTAAAGAAATGAACTGTTATCAGAAATTGTAAAATGTATCTACACTTGCTGTCGCCCACCTATTTAAAGTGTTTTGTTAAATTGTACTTTAGGTTTATGACCTTATTACTGAAATAAACATATTATATAAATGTCATCTATGGAGGGGTATACATGCCATAATTCTAACAGTTTCACATCCTTTCTATATGCATGTCAACTATGGAGAGGAATACACGACATAATTCTAACAGTTTCACATTCTATATGCATGTCATGTATGGAGAGGAATACACGACATAATTATAACAGTTTCACATTCTATATGCATGTCGCTATGGAGAGGATACATGCCATAATTCTAACAGTTTCACATTCTATATGCATGTCATGTATGGAGAGGAATACACGACATAATTATAACAGCTTGACGTTCTATATGCATGTCGCTATGAAAAGGGGGAGGGAGAAATTGGGTTTAACGTTCACTCGATACAAACTAGGTCATTTCGGGACTAACACAAGGTTTAATTATTTCTATTATTTCGCTTTTTGTGTATGGGTCAGTAGCAGTGGAGGAAACGAGAGAACCCGTGGAGAAAACCCAAGAGGCTAGACAAACAGCCGACCCTACTCCTTGTCAAGTAGAAGCGCAGAATCGAAACCACGCCACCTGAATCAATGTCATCATGCGTTAACCATTCAGCCACCCAACTCCCCTTCAGGTCGTATAGAACAATCCTTGATTTGTCAAGTTGTGATCGTGAAAGGCTGATCCGGTCGCAAACCAGGTGTTCATTAGAAACACGAGAAAAGAAATAAAATGGAGTTTAACGCCCGACTGGAATAATGAATACAGGGAGAGAGAGGGAAATGGGATTTAACGTCCACTCAACACAACTAGGTCATTTCGGGACTAGCACATGGTTTAATTTTATTTCAATAATTCGCTTGCGCGTAGGGGTCTTTAGCAGTGGGAGGAAACCGGAGTGCCCGGAGGAAACCCACGAGGTTGAGAAGGCGCCCCTTCCAAGCTCACACCAGGGCTCGAAACCACAGCCACAAGCCAGAGGTGGCCGGCCAGCTAGAGGCCGAAGCGCGGCATTCTAGACCACTAGGCCATCTCAACCCCCCTAAAGGCTAGAAAGAAAATGAAATGGAGTTTAACATCCGACTGGGATAATGAATACAGGCATATGCCATGCAATGTACTATGAGGGGAATTTTGACCGAGCAGCGTCCCTACGACCCACTATTATATCCTATCCCAACTGTCAAGTGTTCTTTATTGTGAATGCCAATGTGTACACGGGACTTCAATTTTGTTTTTTTGTTAACAATAATTCTATTCAGGTTGTCTGAATGGGATTGGGCAACAGGCTTAGCCTATGTAAAACCCCTCAGTTTTCCACCCCATCCAAAATATTTAAGCGTTGTCCGGTCCAAGACAACCTCAGCACCACAGGGCACTCCGGTTTCCTCCCACTGCTAAATACCCCTAAGCGCAAGCGAATTATGAAATAAAATTAAACCATATGTTAATCCCGAAATGACCTAGATGTGTAGAGTGGGCGTTAGACCCCATTTCTCCCTCGCTCTTTCTCTCTCTCAGCACCACAGAATAAACATTGTGATTTATAGACGGCTCAATGGTATCCCCACAGACTGACCCAAAATAAAGATTTAAATCAAATAAACTTACCCAGGCGTTGAATTTAAGTTCGGTGAGAAAATCATCTTAAATATTTTTACAATGAATCTTCCGACACTTGTTTTGTTTTCTAATATCGTTTTTAATTCACCACCCAACCGTTCCACATTGAAATGTCAGATTGTAGTTGTTGAATCGTCTCGAGTACCCTTTATATAGCTGCACTAAAATAATTCCTGACAATTAGGGCTGCACTAACATGATTCCTGACAATTGAGGTTTTTGTGTTCATAAATAAAGAACAGAGAACTTGTAACAGACAATATCGCAGTATGGTGGCACTCTGGGGAAACGGTTTCCAATTGTGGTGCATTAGCTGTGTTTGTAGTCCGATATTGACAGAATAAAGGCAGCTAAAAAAAAGGTGTTTGATTCCATTAATCAGTGTTTGTCAGTCAATCGGGGATAGAACTTCGTGATTTCTAGTCAACATTGGCAAATTGTTGACAGTGTACGCAAGCCATCAAGGGGCAATTTGTCTAAAAGGGTGGCAGACAATTCGGCTGAAATTTCTACACAATAACAGGAAAGAGTCAATTTTGATGTGGGTTGTAAACGTTTGGAATTCACACACGAGGAGTTGAACACGACATTAGGGTTTGGTGAAGTTAAAATCAGAACTTGCAAACCAGAATTGCAGACGGGTGGCATTTCTGTATTTGTTGATTTCCTCCCCAGCCGGTCTGATAATAGGTAGCACTAAATAAATGACTGGTATGCTATACTATATAAAACGCCAAGTAACAAATTGCCAGTCTTAAATACCAATTCATTCTTTGTTCTTTCAGTCCCTTGGTTTCACTCACATAAACGGAAATAACTGTGACAGTGACATGATGCCCATCAATGAGGTTAACAAAGGTAGAGCCATCAATATGGTTTTTCATGGTTGTGACAGGGGTTACCATCAATAGGGTTAATCAGGGCCGTGACAGAGGTTACCATCAATGAGGTTAATCAGGGTAGTGACAGAGGTTACCATCAATGAGGTTAATCAGGGCTGTGACAGAGGTAACCATCAATAGGGTAAACCAGGGCTGTGACAGAGGTCACCATCAATAGGGTTAACCAGGGCTGTGACAGAGGTCACCATCAATAGGGTTAATCAGGGCTGTGACAGAGGTCACCATCAATAGGGTTAACCAGGGCTGTGACAGAGGTCACCATCAATAGGGTTAATCAGGGCTGTGACAGAGGTCACCATCAATAGGGTTAATCAGGGCTGTGACAGAGGTCACCATCAATAGGGTTAATCAGGGCTGTGACAGAGGTCACCATCAATAGGGTTAATCAGGTCTGTGACAGAGGTCACCATCAATAGGGTTAACCAGGGCTGTGACAGAGGTTACCATGAATAAGGTTAATTAGGGCTGTGACAGAGGTTACCATCAATAGGGTTAATTAGGGCTGTGACAGAGGTTACCATCAATGAGGTAAACCAGGGCTGTGATAGAGGTTACATTAATATCAGGCCCGTAGATGTAGGCGGGACTGGGGGGAGGGTCACTTGCAAATCTGTGACCTTCCCCTTCCTTAATCCATCTCATATGTCTACAGCAGTGTTGCTATTTTAAAACATTTCCTGTTGAACTTTTTTACCGAAAATAAAGGGGCATAATTCTACAGCTGTAATTGGGATGCAGAAAATCCTCAGTTCTCTTTTAAACTGTAATTATAAGAACAAACAAGTCTCTGTTTTGAATAATTCTACAGCATTGCATGAGGTACGGATAACTGTCCTCCGCCCCCTGTCTGTTCTCGGTCCCCCTGTGATAAGAACAGACAATTCTCAGTTTTGATCTCTACTATTCTATTAAAATATACAAGTTTAAATTTTTTAATATACAAATATCACAGCTATAATAAATAATATAATATTATATACAATTATTCTATATTTAAATTCATCAAATCAATTCGGCCTACAACATCATGAACACGTTCCAGTAAATGTTGCTCTGTTTATGTAAACTGTGGGGTAGAACGATAGGTTGACGGGGTCTAAAATAGAAAAAACAAGAAAAATAATTTATTTTTGACAAATAATTATACTAGGTTCCTACAATCACGATTCGTGGTTTTAATCCTAGAGTAATCGTGTTGATCGTATCAGGTCTTATTATATATTGAGGTCAGTTTATAATGCGCTATATCCACAAACTAAGTTTATGCTCAAAGCGCTACACAATTTGATCATACAAAATACTGTAATGTGATCATCTAATTCTAAGCTAATACTAGGTTTCGACTCTAATAATAGTGATCCTGTCAGGTCGTATCATATTCTGAGGCCATTCGTAGCAATCGTGTTGATCGTAGATCGTGAAATCAATCACAGGAATCTGACCTTCTATCCATATATATATATGCATACACCATGTCGTACCAGACAATATATATGAAATTTCGTTTTGCATATATATTGTCTGGTACCACATGGTGTAAGCATATATATATGGATAGAAGGTCAGATTCCTATGAATCAATATAGACCATCTTATCGTAATGTATCGCATGACAGTCGAACCTAGCATTAAACTAAAATAAATAAAATGGTTGAATGATATGGAAATATTACTCGACTAATAACTGATTAATCAGTATTTATTCTAGTTTTATATGTTTACAACTCAATATGGAGGCATGAAATAATTATATAAGATTTCTTTAAATTATTTTTAGTGGTTAGTTCAAATACAAATTCATGCAAAAACAATTTAAAGCAGAACCCAAACCAAACCAAACCAAACCAAAACCAAATTGCAAATTGTGCTTCTGTGATGTAGAACATACAGGAAATAGAGAGAGAAAGAAAGGGAGAGAGAGAGAGATTGTTTAATTTATTTCAATAATTGTATGTCAAGGTTTTAGCGATTGGGGTAATTGGGGGACCCAGAGAAAACCCACGTGGCTTGACAGGTGTCCCTAATACTTGTCACGTACAAGCGGGGTATCAAATCCATGCCACATTACTCAATGACAGACATTTTGATCAAAGGTACACACCTTAAACCATTCTGCTACCGAAAACACAAGAAATGTTTAATCCACCCACAAGTCAACAACAGTCTATCTATAAATTGTGCTTGGAAATGATAAAAGAAAACTAATAGAACTGTGCAGGAACAACCGATCTTTTATTTTAAAAATTGTGTTGGGCTTTTTATATCCACACTATTTGATTTTTGTTCCTCTGGAATGCCTTAATAATTAAAAAGTAAAAAAAATCTCTGGAAAGAAAATAACTCAAATCGAAAAATGATTTTAATTTTTGAATAATGTCATAGGATAGGAGTGGCTAAGACCCAGATGATTAAATTGGTTTCGGCGTGATGTGTAGTATTTTACACAGTAGCCTACACATCTACTCTACATCCCCCCTATTATATAATTAATAACCTATTGTGGATTGATATCTCCCCCCCCCCACCCAGCTAGACCCTTGCAAACATTTTAAATAGTTGCCATCAGGTAGGTGATGGTGCGGTGGTGTATATTCTATTCTACGGACCTCCCACGTCAACAGTGGTATGGTGTATATTCTATTCTAGGGACCTCCCACGTCAACCGTAGACCTAATTATAAACGTACATAACTAACGTGACGAAAATTCAATGGTAGCAGGTAGGGTGATTCTGTCGTTTAGTTTGAATTATAAACAGTCAGTAAATATTCCCTTTAACATGGTGACATTCAGTAAAATATATAAACAACCGTTAAATAGAACAACATATAGTTTAATTCATCGTGCATGTATGACCCATTAACCCTGTCTCTCATGGTTATTCTTTATGAGAGAGAGAGAGAGAGAAATTGGGTTTAACGTCCACTCCACATGTTAGGTCATTTCGGGACTAACATATGGTTTTAATTTTATTTCAATAAATTGCTTGCGCGTATGGTCTTTAACAGTGTGAGGAAACCAGAGTACCCGCAGAAAATCCATGAGGTTGGACAGGCGAACCTCCTTCTTGCCACGTACAACCGGGGAATTCTTCATGAAAAAATATCTTGGTGATATGTATGAATGAGCTTCAACTTAATTTCAGGGGGGGGGGGACTGTAGCTGAGTTTGAGTGGGGCTGGGGGGGGGGATGGATGTAGCTGAGTTTGTGGGGGGGGGGGGCTGAAGCTCAGTTTGGTACCTAAGATAGAGAGGGAAATGGGGTTTAACTTCCTCTCTGTTTTTTTCTGAGTCACCTGAAGTTTGATTCCTGTTAATTTTATGCCAAGAACTGTGACCTGTAGAATGGTTAAAATATTTGTGAATAACAACAGATACAGGTGATGATAATATAAAGTCATGTGTGACAATACAATAAAAACTTAGTGTGTTAATTGTGCAAATAAAATGTGCCTTCACCATCAAAATGAAACATCAAACTGTGATTTCACTATTAAATTCAGGAATAATGGGATTTTAAGTCTCAACGAAATGAAATGAAATGAAATGGGGTTTAACTTCCTACTGTTCTGCTCTGACTGGGCTTCTGAATACTGGCTTACAGTACAATTTGTTCGGAATATTTTGCCCTGACTCCAGTACTGCAGCCGACTCTTATTTTCAAATCCAAATGAGGTTCTTTTATATGCAAGCCAATCTGTACAAAGGTTCAAAGGACATCTGTTTCTGGTCCCATCGGAACAACTACATGTTGTCTCTTGCCAGAACCTCCCCATCCTGCATTACTGACAAGGGAAAACCAAGCTGGAATATCCTGATGAACTTTCTCGGCCAATGCAGGGATCAAGAGAAAGAGAGGGGTAAGGGGGTCCTTACAAGTGTCAACTAGCTATAAAGGTTCTTTGTGGCCCATGATGAAATTCGTACATGAGCTATTCTAGTCTGACAATCTGATTAAAATACAGATCTATATTTAGTTCCGTTTTTTTTATAGTTTCGATGGCCTACACTACATGAAGACCGGTTGTACTGGAAGGTCACCTCAGGTGTCATACAAGCGGTTTTTGACTTCATGAAGTTCGTTCATCGCATTTCAAGAACTATTTGTAACAGACCATTACATTGACTTATCCTTCACATCATTCAGAACGTGGGTTATATATAACAACCCTTCCAGATCCTAGTGTATAAAAGACACGTAAAACGAAATTTTGAACCATAAAAACGAAATTAAATTAGGTTTTGTGTTTTAATCAGATTGTAAGACCGGAGGCCGAGATCGGGAGATCTGTTAATGTGCATTTTAATGACGAAAAGTGGATTTGTTCATTTATAAAAACAGTCTTTGACTTTTTAATAAATTGCGATAGTGTGCACAACAACATTCACTTCAACATAATTATACCTCCGTCTAATTTTCACTCTCCTCTGGTTGGTCGAAATACGACTAAACAAAAACATACATAAAAACAGTAAAATAAACCGATACAATAAATAAAAAATAAATAACTGTGCCACATGTATACATTCAAGACTTGGATAAAACTATTGTTTTGTATAGCTGAAATTAAAGGCCTTATATCAGTAGATGGCAAAATTAACATGTTGTGTCAGTGTTGTGTTGGTGTAAATTACCATATTTGTCTTTGTAAAAAAAATTTAAAATAACAAGCACTTTTATTTTGTGTATACATATTAAGTATTAGATATATCTTTTATAATAATAATATAATAATAATAATAATAATCTTGTCATTTTACAAGGGAAGCAAATTCAGGCTGAGGCTTGTTTTCAATTTGGCCCTTGGCACAGATCGTGCGAATGATTTCGATCATTACTGCAGGAAGAAACCGAAGAACTCGGGGGAAACCTGCCTGATCGGACGGGAGACCGAATATCCCTCTCACTTACAACGATAAAGTTCTTGCCCTGAGCTGGGATTGAACCCTTGATGCATTGGTGAGAAGCCGCCTCTCTATCGCCACGGCTATCCGACCAGCTTAAAATATTGTAAGGGCAATTTTTTTTAAAACATGCAATATATTATAAATACACCTGAATACCAAATATAGAGAGAAATAAAAAGCATAAACAGTAGTATATTATATGTGGTCATATATAGTAGAAGGGCCTAAAGGGGATTTCCCCTCACAAATAATAGCTGTATATAACACATGGTCATAGTAGAAGGGGATTTCCCCTCACAAATAATAGCTGTTTATAACACATGGTCATAGTAGAAGGGGATTCCCCCCCACCAATAATAGATGTATATAACACATGGTCATAGTAGAAGGGGATTTCCCCTCACAAATAATAGCTGTTTATAACACATGGTCATAGTAGAAGGGGATTTCCCCCCACCAATAATAGCTGTATATAACACATGGTCATAGTAGAAGGGGATTTCCCAACACAAATAATAGCTGCATATTGTATATAGACATTAGACATCCCACACCAAAAATAATTTAGATGTCAGAGTAAGAACATACAGATTAGACGTAAGCAAAAGCGGAAAGAACGGAAAAGAGAAAAGAAATTGAATACAAGAACAACGAAACCACGAGAAGCAATAAAATATAAAAATACTAAATATAGACTGTTCTCACCTAAACCTGTAATAATATATATATATATATATATACAACTAAATATTAGAATATCAATATAAAGCCTTCAATTGCCGGGGGTTGGGACGGCCTTGTGGTCTAGAGTGCCGCGCTTCGACCTCTAGCTGGCCGGCTACCTCTGACTTGCGGCTGTGTTGGAGCCCTGGTGTGAGCGTATGTGGCATGGAAATAGGGGCGCCTTCTCAACCTCGTGGGTTTCCTCTGGGCACTCCGGTTTCCTCCCACTGCTAAAGACTCCTACACTACGCGCATGCGAATTATTAAAATAAAATTAAACAATATGTTAGTCCCAAAATGATCTAGTTGTGTTGAGTGGACGTTAAACCCCATTTCTCTCTCTCCTTTGCCATCTTTTTTTTTGAGGGTGGGGGGATAATATCTGTGAATTATTCTACTCAAATAGAGTATTTATCGTTTACTCAAGAGAGAGAGATGGAGGCTTAACGTACACTCGGCACAAACTAGGTCATTTCAGGACTAACATATGGTTTAATTTTATTTCAATAAATCTTTAGCAGTGGCAGGAAAACGGAGGACCCGGAGAAAACCCATGAGGTTGGGACAAGCGACCATATACTCCTTGTCACAAGGAAATTGAAACCGCATCAGTTGACACAATAACATCCTTCTGATACAACGTGGAAGCTCTGTTTTTTACGTATGCACTTTACGTAACCCTAACCCTAACCCTACCCCTGATATAAACGACTGAATGTATGTTACTAACCCTAACCCTATGCTACTATACATATAACTATTGCTACAAGCTCTATGTTACCTAGAAGTTTCTCACTATATCTTGTATGATATTTCATTGGAAAAAGGGGGCAGTGTTTAAAATTCATCATTAAAAGTTGAAAGCCAAGCTTCTTGTTGGAAAGGGAGTGAAATGAAATGGGGGTTTAACAACCGTAATGTCCTGCTCTTCTGATACGCATTGGGCTATTAAAAACAGGCATACGCCATACAGTGTGCGGTGAGGGGAATTTTGCCAAGACAGCTTTGCTACAGCCTACTGCAATGCACTGGGCTAATGAAGACTGGTATACGCCTTACAGTGTACTGTGAGGGACATTTTGCCCAGGCAGCGGCACTACACCCTAATCTTACATCGAATTCCAACTGCCAAGGGTTATTTATACGGAACCTCGGTCTAAATGAAACATGTCTAGCCAAAATTATGACATATTTTTTTTCAGTCCATCCAGAAAATTCTTTGATGCCACTGAGCTGAAGTTACAACATGAATTTGAAACACTGCTCGGTCGATATGTACTTCTATCATCGAAATAAACGTAGAATATCGTAAACTTACGTAAGCATGACCAAATCCAGTTCGTTTTTTAGCCGTTTCTTGACATTGTAGAATAATATCTAATTCATGTTGCATCATATTCCAACGTTGTTGCAATCTTTCTTTTCTCTTGGGCTGGACCGCAATTCTGGAATTTAGCATTAACATTATTATTTGCGGGAGAGTGGGCGTCACATATATACAAATAGAAACCAGTGAACAGTGAATAACAACTAGCGAACAAGATCCATACAACAAATATTGCAAGAATTGACGTACATACTCTATGAATATTGGCGGGGAAGAAGTTTGAATGGCCATTTCGGGTGAAATTTTGAAAATTTAACCTCTGCAAATGCGTTTTTATGCTATTCTAGCCCATAAATTAAGTCTCCAATCGGGTTGCAAACCGAAACCCTTCTAGTTGCTGACCTGAATTACAATCAGACTGTTGCAGTTGCATTCACAAATAATAATGAATGCCCAATAAATGTTGCACAAATTAGAGCGGCTCTAGATAAAATGTTTTAATCCAAGATAAATTCAGTACAAATTCGTGGTACAATATTTTGGGCACTTCATATGGTCAACTAGATGAAAAAATAAGGGGCTAAAACAGGTAGATTTGAATACAAAAGATATCTTTATTAGACATGCTTGAGAAACAAATCTGGGATAGATAATAAACGAATGAATGAATGAATGAAATGAGGTTTAACGTCCTACTATTATGCACCTAACCTGGGCTAATGGAAGACGGGCACACGCCATACAGTTTGCTATGAGGGAAATTCTGCCGGAGCAGCTGCGCTACGGCCTACTCTTATATCAAATTCCAACTACCAAGGGATCTTTTACGTGCACACCAATGTGTACACTGGACCTTGGTTTTTCGTTCCATCTGAACGACTAGGCAACTGTCCTTGTCAGGCCCTCCTTCTGCATCACTGACAAGGAGTAATCAAGCCGGAAAATCACGATGAACTTTCTCGCTCAATGCAGGGATCGAAAACCCGACCTCCAGGCTAGCGAACCAGCGCCTTATCCACTGAGTCACCGGGATCTCCGATCAATATCTCTCCCTTAATTTTAATTGTTCGTCGAGCTATAATAAAATTCTGTGTGAAACTATGACGATTACAATGTTTACCTGTGTTTAAGAAGAGCGTTAACACGTTGATCAACGGTAGAATGTACCGGTTTAATATCGTTATTACGAGGCCGTTTCCAATAACCATCTAACGACGGGAACGAACGTAGTTGATAAACAAATAAAGATGATTCATCAATAATAGCTCCCTCTTCATCTTTACTACTACTAGAACCTGTAATATAGACAGCAACATTTATTACTACAACAACCGGTAATATAACACAACAACTTTACTACTCGAACAACATTTATACTATTACTAGCACAACATTATTACTACTAGAACCTGTAATATAACACAACAACATTTATAACTAGTTTAACAACATTATTACTACTACTAGAACACCCGCTAATATTAAACAACATCTTTATTACTACAACAACCGCTAATATTAAACAACAACATTATTAATACAGCAACCAGTAATATTAAACAACATTTCTTCAACAACCGGTAATATTTGATCACAGATTTAAGATGCTGTGTAATGCTGACTGGATTGGAAAAATGTGAATGACTGCCTCTTTACTGGAATGCAGGGCCTCGATAAATTCATTATATTATTATTAGTCATTCAGATGGGGTAAAAGAATTAAAGTTTTGACTACAAATGAAGATCTCCTTCATGCACTTAAAGACGGATGGCAGGACCATAAATTCCAAATCCAATATATCAGTACAGAGTCCACTGTACACAAACTTGATTCTATTTCAATACCAGTACACAAACTTGATTACCTTTAACATAAAGCATCTGCCCACCGCCACCAAATGAATAGATTGGTTCCCATGGTGATGTTAGATCAAATAACTTAGGTAACGTAAGTTGACAGACGTCTTGTCCATTCGTTACATCTTTTAATAATAATGATTTATCTTTCGATACAACCAGCAGCTGGAATTAATAATAAATTATATTTCAACACAAAGTACGGAGAGAGAGACAGAGAAATGGGGTTTAACTTCACTCGACACAAACTAGGTCATTTCAGGACTAACTTATGGTTTAATTTTATTTCAATAATTCACTTGCGCGTAGATATCGTTAGCAGTGGGAGGAAACCGGATGACCCGGAGAAAACCCACGAGGTTGGAGACAAGTAGGAGGGTCGTCTGTGTTCTCCAGTTTGTGTCAAGTAGACGTTAAACCCTATTTTTCTCTCTATCAATAATTGTGAATACATAGGGAAACTTCTTGTAATTTAAAAAGAAAACAAAAATATTTGGCATACACAGAACATAGAAAATGAAATGGGATTTATTGTTAAAGAACATTGGATATAATAATTACACATGACCAGACAGAAAATATTGTTAGAGCTAAATCATCAGGAATAAACAAACATACCAATTCTGGAATACCAGACACAGTTGATAAAACAGTTTCTTCTTCGTCATTCTCATTTCTAGGGATATAAAATAATCTAAGTTTGTTTAAAAGGTTTAACCACAACACGAACATTGGAAGATTTCCCATCCGTGTTACAAGAATAATTAAATCATAAGTAGAAATGAAATGGGGTTTAATGTCCTACTATTCTGCTACTACGTACTGGGCTAATGGATATACTGACTGTTTAAACATGTATAATATATTGACCGGTGCTTAAACTAGTATTATAAAGAGAGAGAGATAAATGGGACTTAACGTCCACTAAACACAACTAGGTCATTTTGGGACAAACACATGGTTTAACTTTATTTCAATAAATCGCTTGCGCGTAGGGGTCTTTAGCAGTGGGAGGAAACCAGAGACCCTGGAGGAAACCCACGAGGTTGAGAAGGTGCCCCTATCTCCATGCCACATACCCTTACACCAGTGCTCGAAACCACAGCCGCAAGCCAGAGGTGGCCCGCCAGCTATTGGTCGAAATGCGGCACTCTAGACCACTAGGCCATCCCAGCCCCCTTAAACTATTATTATAGACACTGTATACAATATAACTAGTGTATTATAGACATATTGACTGGTGTTTAAACTAGTATTATATATAGATATATTAATTCACACTGTATATAATACAACTAGAGTTTACTAGACTATTTAAACATGTATTATAGACGTATTGACTGGTGTTTAAACTAGTATAATATATATATATTGGCTGACTTACACTGTATACAATACAACTAGAGAATTTAAACTGGTATTATAAACATATTGACTGCTATCACTAGTTTGTATTAACAGCCATGCTGAACTTGATGTTTTATACGGGGGATAATCTGTTAAATCTTCTGATGAAATAGAAGGATCGAGAAACTTGAGTTGTTTTATAGAATATTCCGATGATACACCAATCACACCTTTTTCTATACCTGGACATAAAATAAAAAATATAAGGGGGGTTTAACATAATAAAATATAATGTTTAGCCGAGAAAGGAGTTTAACTTTAGGCCACAGGCATTTAATTGGAAAGGTGATTGTCAAAAAACATCAAAAATTAATAGGACTTTTTATTTCATTAAGATAAACAACCATTATAAATATTAAAAAGATATTTGGATTATTTGCAGTCTTGATGGTGATAACAGACATCAAACCATACTAAACTTAGGCTGTCTGTCTACAGTTAGAGAACAGACACTAAGCTAATTTACGGACATTTTAAGTCCTAAATCAATGATTTTAGTCAAAAATGATAAGTATATTTCGAGAAAGTATTTATTCTGCTTTCATTTAAAAAAATTGCAAAGGTTTAATTAGTCAACAGCAATACTGATTGATTAAACAATATCTTATGTCATAGGGACAAAAGAAGCTTGTATGACCCCTAACGCGATCTTCCAGTACAACTGATCAGATCTTCATATACATGTAGTGAGGCCATCAAAAAAACGAGAGAAAATATAGATCTGTATTTTAATCAGATTTTTTCTTTTGTATCATTGTTTTATTTTACCTAAATATCTATCCCAGAGTACAACATTTCCACTTCTGAGACCGACAGCCAAATACGTTCCACATAGCGATGTTGTTGAACAAGTAATCGTGGAACAAAATGGCCACACTATGTCCGCTTTATGATCAAAATCTGTAACAGGAAATAACATATTTCAGTTATATAGTGTAAAATATATAGAGAGAGAAATGGGGTTAAAGTTCACATGAAATAAACTAAGTCATTTCGGGACTAACATATGGTTCAATTCTATTTCAATAATTTGCTGCTTGTATAGATGTCTTTAGCAGAGGACACCACAAGGTTTGACAGGTGACCCTACTCCTTGTCATGTACCACACCACTGTAAAACTGAAATCAGCTTGGTACATTCATTGTAAATAATGACAATAGAAAAGGGAGCTGTGGGTGTCTTAGTGCGTAAGACGTTGACTCACTAACAAGTAAGGCCTGTGTTGACCAAGAAAGTTCATCACGATTTTCCGGGATGATTTCCCCTTGTCAGTGCTGCAGGACAGGGGGCCTGACAAGGGTCAACATATAGTCGTTCGGAGGAGACGAATCACCAAGAATACCTTGACAGTTTGCGTTTGATCTTGGAGAGGGGCGTAATACTGCTGTCTGGGCAAGATTACCCTCATAGCACACTGTATGGCGAATGCCTGTCTTCATTAGATCAGTTGGAGCAGAAAATTAGGATGCTAAACCCCATTTCATTTTATTTTATTGAAAATATTTTGAATAGATGTGGAATACGTAACCTTTGGATTGTTTGAGTAGAGAATATTGTCGTAGATTGGATTCACCAGTCCACCGGACGACTACAGTAGTTGGTCGTCCAGTCTGAGATGGTTGTTCTAATCCTACTGGAGTTAAACGACTGCTTGTCACAAAATGAAATGTTGGCTGTCTGAAACAAAACAAAAAAAAGAAATTAAAAGAGTTATCGATCATCAATCCAATCAGATTAAAACACAGATTGCTGCCTGAAACAAAATAGAAATTAAAACATTTTATCAATCATCAATCTATTCTGATTAAAACATTGATTCTATTTAATGTTGTTTTTATTTGTCTTCACTGCATCAGGAGGATCTGAAAGAGTTAATAAATAACTGAATGATGTGGGGAATTACCCTAGCTCTTATTGCGTGGTGCCGTGGTGCGCAGAACTGTTGGTAGATATTCTCAAATATAGAAACAATTCAAAGTCAATTCTCATTTTGAAATAGCCAATTGGAACATTGATGCTGACTGGTTAATTGATTGACTGATGTAATAGGGTCAAATGTCACTCATATGACCCCTGATGCGACCTCTGACCTTAACCTGTCAGATCTCAATGCATTGGAGGCCATTGAAAGTCTAAAAGAAGAAAATGAAGTATAGATTTGTAGAGAGAGAAGAAGAAGAAGAGGAGAGAGATAAATGGAGTTTAACATCCATTCAACTTGACACAATTTAGGTATTTTTAGGACTAACATATATATAGCTTAACCTTATTTCAAAAATTTGCTTACGCGTAATAGTCTTTAGCAGTGGAAGGAAACCGAAGAGTGGGAGGAGAGAGAGAGAAATAGGGTTTAAAGTCCACTCCACTCGACACAATCTAGATCAATTAGGGATTAACATATGGTTTAACCTTATTTCAATAATTCATTAGCGCCTGGAGAAAACCTGCTTGGACAGGTAATCCTACTACTTGTTGTATAATCTGAGAATAGATACCAAGCCATAGTCGACTCAATGACAATCATTATGAAACAGCATGCACGTTCTAACCATTCGGCCATCGAACTCCCCTCGATCTGTATTTGAATCAGATTGCATTATATCAATCATCTAAAAGTTTTCATTGTCATTAAAATGAAGCAGTGAGGCCACCATACCTTTTGATACTATTTGAGAGACAGAAATTAGCATTTTTCATAACATAACATTTTTGATTTATTGTCTACGATATCACCTCTGGCAGAAGAGGATGTTAAAGGGACAATAACACTCTTGCTGGATTGACAGGTCCCGAAAAAGAAATTAGCCTTATTCTAACCACAAGATATTTAAGTGTCCTACCTGTTGTGTTAATTATCCATTACAACCTATCTTACTTGTCCAGAGGGTTCGAAAATATGTTTAAATCCAAGTTTCATTTGAGAGTGCTTAAGTAAGGCTTTTCAAACCATGTTACGGCATGTAGTTGAATTTTTCCAATTTTTAAAATTAGGTGTGTTAAGATGAAATTTGTATCATTTTTTAATTGAAATATTGTAAAATAGTAAAAATTGTTGACCAGAATAAAGTTTTGAACATATTATTCAGTTACAACAAGAGTGGTATTGGGGCTTTAAAAGCCAGAAACAAACGACAAACAGTTTTGTTTCAAAAACCTGGGGAAGAAAACCACACTTTATCCTAGTTAGAATCAATTTAAAGTAATTACATTAATCCTTCGTTCTTTTCATAATATTTTTGTTTCAAATATGTGGGGATGAAAACCACGTTGTAAGTGAGAGGGATATTCGGTCTCCCGTCTGATCAGGCAGGTTTCCCCCGAGTTCTTCGGTTTCTTCCTGCAATAATGATCGAAATCATTCGCACGATCTGTGCCAAGGGCCAAATTGAAAACGGGCCTCAGGCCTAATTTGCTACCCTTGTAAAATGATGAGATTATTATACCCTTTGTCTTCTAGAGTTTAGAGTTATCTTAAAGTAATTAGAATCAATTTAAAGTAATTACATTATTTCCTCGTTCTGTTTATCCTCTACTGGTAAATATTTCATCATATTATCATGTTGTTGTTCAAATATCGCATCTCTCTGATCTAGATGAGTTGATGTTATAATGTGATGTTGGCCTGTCCCGATTACCTCCCCTGAATCAACTTTCTGACAGGCAGACATCACAGAAGAACTTGTGGAACCTGTTGAAGAAATAAAACATGATTACACACCTACATTCGGAAACATGTAAATTTATAATCCGGTAGCAATTGAAAAACACAAATCAATTCTCTGCTAATGAAATTAATATTCAAGTCAAAGCTTAAACAGTATACAAGCTTATTACTGACGTAAAGATGTTCTGGAACATGTAATAGTCTTAAAATAATTTGATCCTTTGTCCGTCTTTCTCTCTTGTGTGTCTTTCTCAGTGGTGTGTGTGTGTCTTGGTCTTTTGTGTGTGTGTCTTGGTCTTTTGTGTGTGTGTCTTGGTGTTTTGTGTGTGTGGTGTGTGCGTGTGTGTGTCTCTTGTGGTTGTGTTTATGTCTCACAGTCTCAGCTGTGTGTGTCTCTCTCTTAACTTTGTCTACATCTTGTGTGAGTGTCTTATGTCTCTGTCTCTATGTGTGTGTGTTGCTCTCTGTCTCCATCTCTTTTTTTGAAATGCTACTGGTTTCAATTTCAGGACTGTGTGACAATAGTAGTGTCTTTGTAAGACATCTATATGTGTCTCTTGTTTCTCTTGTGTGCGTCTGTCTCTCTACCAAACATCTTGGGGTTTTTCTCCCATCTCTCTAGTCTCATCTCTCCCATCTCTTTCAACAGTAAAACAACTTACAAGTATATAAATCTTACCTGTTATGGTTTATATAAATCGACCTCTAGCTGACCGGCCACCTCTGGCTTGCGGCTGTGGTTTCGAGCCCTAGTGTGAGTGTATGTGACATGGCGATATGGGCGCCTTCTCAACCTCTTGGGTTTCCTCCGGGTTCTCCGGTTTTCTCCCACTGCTAAAGATCCCGACGTGCAAGCGAATTATTGAAATAAATATTGAAAACTATACGTTAGTCCCAAAATGACCAAGTTTGTGTCGAGTGGACATTATACCCCATTTCTCTCTGTGTCTCCCTCTCTATCGTTTGTATATTAATCTATCTTACCTGTGATAGGTTGTGGTGGATGAATTTTTAACACTAAAGATGGTGGTGTAAATTTAGGATTAGGTTTTTCTCCAGGTGTTAAAGTAAGAAAAGGTGGAGGGGTTCCTGGTTTCGGGGAACCACTTGGACTCTGAAAAGTGAAAAACAACAAAATCTTATTTCAAATGAAGTACGTTGTGATAATTTGTGTCTGACAACCTCTGTGACAGTCTTTCTCATTATACAAACTTCAAGAAATGACGTTTATTGTCCTTTCACTCTTGTGTGTCTGTCTCGGTGGTGTTTGTCTCTCTCATTGGTGTGTGTCTTTAACATGCACTCCAAGATGTAAACAGGACCCCACCCCAATTTTACATCCCATACAAACAACTAAACACTGTTCCTTGCATGAGTCAGATCTAATTAATAAGGCCAACTTGGAGTTTGGTCAAAATTTCTGAGATATAAACAGGACTGGCGCTAATCCCAACCCAAACCTTGGACCTAGCCCCAGTGTTCACCTTAACACAACCCTACAATTTCACCAACAATCACGTGACTTAACCTTATTTACATCCCAGCGACCATGACGGAAATTGAGCTGGTCTTAACAAATGGATAGACCTTCTATCCATTCCACACACAGAGCTCATTTTCATCCCATCCAAACAACTAGACGGCTGTCCTTGTTAGGCCCTCTGTCTTGCACCACTGACAAGTGAAAGCAACGCCAGAAATCTTGATGAACTTTCTCGACCAACACAGGGAGCGAACCTGCGACCTCCAGGCTAGTGAGCCATCATCTTACCCACTTAGCCACCGTGGCTTAGCCACTGTGCCTTATAAAGAAGTAGGTCCAGGACAATGTAAATAACTATAAATTAACATCTTCTAAATCTGTTTTTTACAAAAGAAAAAGATCAAAAGTAATGAAGACAGAGATGAATAAATTAGTAAATGGAATGTCCGTAAATCTGAAAGTATAACACAGGCTACTGTTTAAGGGGGGTGGCTCCAATTCAATGAGAAAATATCTAAAAAATTTGACATTTATCTTAATTACTTGTTTCCACTACAGCTTATGACATTCAAATATAGATAATTATGTTCCTTGGTGTTTTAGCTTTAGTAGGATATATAACAAATTATATTTTATAAAGCAGTTTTTTATTTACGCTTTTCCTCAACAGCATGGGGTGGCCATCCTGGATTATGGGAAATGGGCGTGGTTCAGGTTCCGAAATGCAAATTTTTCGAAAACTTGTGCGATAACGATAAAGTCCTGAAAATTTCAGAGCATTAGCTTTAATAGTTGACAGTGCAATTTAAAAAACAAATATTTTCACATTGAATTGGAGCCACCCCCCTTAAATTCTCATCTAAAGATTAAATAATACATACAAGTGAAAAACATGTGTCTATAATATATATACTAAGAAAATAATCAAATATACAATATTCTAAATACTATACAGGTTTATTACTGAGCAATGTTTCCAATAGGGGATATGCTTGATAATGACTAGAGAAGCCTTGTGGAAACCTTACTCAGTAAGTAGCAGTATTCCATCAGATATGAACAACTGAAACCACATTACTAATTTTTCCTTCTGTGTCTTATATATAAATTTAAACTTTTTCTAGAAACTAAATCTATATTAACACAAGGTACAATTTTATGGATACACAGTTACTGAGTTTAATACTAAGCGACGTTTCGACGAGGATACTCTCGTCTTTATCAAACAAATGATACAAATATTATATGAGTTGTGGGCTAATATATACAGAATATGCAACAAAATCAAATACAACTAAAGCTTAACACCCTTGATTCTACACAAGGGAAACTCTTACAGGGATTTTTTGGGAAGCAATCCATTGGGAATGATGGCACTACCTTGTGTTAATATGTTCAATTACTAAATGCCAATCAAAGAAGAGATCTATAATAGTTTGAATCTAGATACCCCATATAGTATTTTATTCTTATATCCAGATTTATACTTCACATAAAAACTAAATCTAAAATAGTTTAAAGCTATGTTCCCCTTATAGTATCTTCTTCTTATATCTAGATTTACACTTCATCTAGAAACTAAATCTATAATATTTTTAAGGCTAGATTCCCCTTATAGTATCTTATTCTTTTTATTTATACTTCATCTTGAAACTAAATCTACAATACATTAAAGCTAGATTCCCCCAACAATATCTTATTCTTATATCCAGATTTACACTTCAACTAGGAACTAAATCTATAATATTTAACTAACTCAATTATATGGGAAAACAATGCACAAGTACGAGGTCTTGATAAATATCCTCTTATAATTACCAAGCACAAAGCACAAACGTCGTGCTTGTGTATAATAAACCAGTGATTGTTTTCCCATATAACTATGTTAGTTCTGTTATGTCTCAAATCGCTTAATGCAACTAAAGGATTATCTACAATATTTACTAGAATCTTTGAATATGTGCTACAGCTACGTGTAAGTGTATCTATAAGTGAACAATATCTACAGCATACAGGTCACAATTCTATGGAACACAATTACTGCTTACTGCAATGATAAAATTTGAAAATATACAAGTAGTCCGGACGTCAAATGCCAAATTATTACTGAACCCACTTTTGTCTGATATAGAATGTTTCTCGGTGGATTACTGTTGGGTAGGGTCCCCTTGATTTTTCCAAGGTGGGTGTGGTCGTGTCACCCTTGGGGAAAATTAAATATTCAAGATGGCGACCAAAAGTAGTGGGAAAAATACCCCAAAAAATCATTGTTCACCATCCTAGGTTGTGTAATATGTCGTTTTATATGTTTTCGGGGTCGCTCAACACTAAAAAGGGCATATTTTTAACATCCGACCAATATAATTAAAATGGCGGCCCAAAAAGGCGACGGGGGGTACAAGAATTTCATATTTTGCCCTACTAACTCGAATTCGGCCGTATTTTCAACATAAGACCCATCATGAAGGCGGAAAATAGGAGAAAAAAAGTTCACACAGCTGGATTTATGATAAATCATTCCAGAAATTTCAATTTTAGCTAAAACTATATCTACAGTATATTTCCGCCTTCATGATGGGTATTACGTTAAAAACATGTCCGAATTCGAGTCAGTAGAGCAAAATATGAAATTCTTGTACCTCATCCGCCATTTTGGGCGGCCATTTTATTTATATTGGTCTGATGTTAAAAATATGCCTGGTTTAGTGTTCAGCGACCCCGAAGACATATAAAACGATATATTAAACGAACTAGGACGGTGAAAAATGATTTTTTTGTGTATTTTTCCTAAATTGTTAGTCGCCATCTTGAATATTTAATTTTCCCCAAGGGTGACACGACTACAGTCACTACACCCACCCTGGAATAATCCATCGAGAAACATTCTATATCAAACAAAAGTTGGTCCTCAGCCCTGGCGTCCGGACTAAAGGCAGGGGTATCTCTGAGAGCTTAGCATCAACTAAGTATTGTTGTGTACATGTATATATTGCCTTGTATATTTTCAAATTTAACCATGGCTTGATAATGACCAGAGAAGCTTAACCAAAACGTCGCTCAGTAAAAAGCAGTAATTGTATTCCATAGAACTGTGACCTGTTGAAATAAAATATCTACAGTGTATCTAGGTATGTGCTTACTCGTGTTTTTCTACGTTTTTTAACGGTTGTCTCAGTTTTCTGTAAATAAAATATAATCGTGAACATAATTTGCAAACAAAGATGGGACATCGTGTACAAGCTTATTTTTAAACATATAAAAAATTTTTTTATCTCTAACTAAACAAAATGTTTCTATCTCGAAATGATAAAAACTTGATCACAAAGAATTCCCTAATTTTAATTACACCTAAGTTTTCATTTGTTATAAAATTAGGCTGTGCAGACTAAAACCATCTATGGAAAATAATTTCAAAAATTTGTTGCATAGTTTTACATCATAATTATGAAGATGGCTTTAAACTGGTAATATAGGCCTAGCCTGTTCATCAATCCTTTTCTAAGAATAAAATATGGTTTATAAAAAAAAAAGTTTTAGTGATATTCAATTGGGATAATACAAAACTTGGGCACGCTAACAGCATCCGAGTCGTCCATAAAGACAGCCACATTTCTATAAATTCTTTAAGCAATGACCACACAGAATTCTCATTCTTACACTGGTAATCATTCTTTATCCTAATCTTATCACCATAATGTGAACAAATTTCAAGTATAAAATTTTGGTCTCTAGAGCGTCAAGATACTGGGCTAATGAAGACGGGCATACGCCATACAATGTGCTATGAGGGAATTTTGCCCGCGCAGTAGTACTATGGCCTACTCTATACTGAATTACAACTGCCAAGGGTTCTTTTACAGACACACCAATGTAAACACAGAACCTTGGTCTTTTATTCCATCTGAACGATTAGGCAGCTGTCTTTGTCAGACCCCCATCCTGCACCACTGACAAGAGGACACCACAATGGAAAATCCTGATGAACTGTCTCGACCAATGCAAGGATCGAACATGCGACCTCCAGACTAGCGAGACAGCTACTTACTCACTTAGCCACCGTGTCTCTCCACATGAAATTATGGACAACGGACTAATAGACAGCCAGCCAGGTGTGATGACAATATACAACCACAGGCCTATATTTAACTGTGTATAATATACATATAGACTTACAGGTGTTGGTGATAAGGAATTACTAGAACTACCTCTTCTTTCACGTATCTATGGTAATATTATAATTATTGAATAACATTAAAATAAAGGCATTCATTTATCTGATGGGGGGGGGGGGTAGGTTATGGTAATATTATAATAATTGAATAACATTAAAATATAAAATATAAACATTATTTTCCTGATGGGGGGGGGGGGGGGGGTAGTAGCTATGGTAATATTATAATCATTGAATAACATGTAAATATACAATATTAACATTTATCTATCTGATGGGAGAGTAGGCCCTAGTTAATTTTATTTATTACTAGCAAGTATTTATTATAATATTATAATCACTGAATAACATAAAAATATAGGCATTCATCTACCTGATTGGGGGGGGGGGGGGTTGTACCAGTCAATGAATGACTGAATATTAATTATTACTAGCTGGTATTTATTCTACCCAAAACATATTGCATAACATTTATTCACAGATCATATCAAATTTATAAACTTTGTTTCATAGCCATCGTTTATAAGTAAATATATATCATTACTAATAGATCAAAATAAACTAAGATCAACAATGGGTGGGGATGGGGTGAGGGAAGGGAAGCTACATCCCCCCCCCCCTCTCCTCAATATTGTCGAACAAAATCTAATCTATTAAAACCACTAAATGTAGATCAGCACTCGGTGGGTGAGGGGGAAGCGACATCCCCCCACCCTTCTCCTCAACATTGTCAAACAAAATCTAATCTAATCTATAAAAATGTAGAATACAAGACGACTTACAGAATGAGACAATGTATTACTATTACTACCTCTTCTTACACCAATCTGTGGAATTCATAAATAAAGTGAAACTAGATTAATCTGTAGGATTTATAAATAAAGTGAAACTAGATCAAAACCAATCTGTGGGATTTATACATAAAGTGAAACTAGATTAATCTGTGGGATTTATATAAAGTGAAACTAGATTAATCTGTGGGATTCATAAATAAAGTGAAACTAGATTATAACCAATCTGTGGGATTTATAAATAAAGTGAAACTAGATTATAACCAATCTGTGAGATTTATAAATAAAGTGAAACTAGATTATAATCGATCTGAGGGATTTATAAATAAAGTGAAACTAGATTATAACCGATCTGTGGGATTCATAAATAAAGTGAAACTAGATTAATCTATAGGATTCATAAATAAAGTGAAACTAGATTAATCTGTGGGATTTATAAATAAAGTGAAACTAGATTATAATCGATCTGAGGGATTTATAAATAAAGTGAAACTAGATTATAACCAATCTGTGGGATTCATAAATAAAGAGAAACTAGATTAAAACCGATCTGTGGGACTAAGGTAGAAAAAAATCGATCTAAAATATAGTTTGAAAATTGGGTCATTGGGATATGGCTAAACTTTTCATATTCTTTGGCAAAAATAACTAGCTATTCCAAGTAAAATAAATTTTCAAAAATTAGCAGACAGGTGAATGATGAAGTGAAAGACCTAGTTTAAATTCTCACCAATGCATCAAGGATTCAATCCCAGCTCAGGGCAAGAACTTTATCGTTGTAAGTGAGAGGGATATTCGGTCTCCCGTCTGATCAGGCAGGTTTCCCCCGAGGTCTTCGTTTTTTTCCTGCAGTTATGATCGTGTGCCAAGGGCCAAATTGAAAATAAGCCTCAGGCTTAATTTGCTACCCTTGTAAAAAGACGCGATTATTATTGACATTAACTACAGATTGTAAACTAGAACAAGTTTAAACACATAAACAATTTTATCAAATATCACAGAGGGATAAAAAGGGTTTAACAACCACTAGACATAAACTAGGTCATTTCAAGACTAGCATATGGTTAAATTTATTTCAATAATGTGGGAGGGCACCGGAGAACCCAGAGAAAATCCATGCAGTCGGACAGGTGATCCTACCTTGTCACATACAAGCATGGATTATTAAAACCATACTATTTGACTCAATGACAGACCTCTTTTAATCTTAAGAGCACATACAAAACCATTCGGCCACCAAATATAAAAAACATAACAGCTGTTTACAATGCACATTTCGACGATGACATCAAACAAAATATTTTCTATAAATCTATTCTACAAACAATCTGATTAAAATACAGATCTAGATTTCGTTTTTTTATTTTTTATACTTTCGATAGCCTCTACCACATGAAGATCTGACCAGTTGTACTGAGAGGTAGCATTAGGTGTCATACAAGTGGCTTTTGACCCTATCACATCAGACATTTGATTAATCAATCAGCTTCGATGTTTCTAGTAGGATACCCGGCCAGGAACTCGCTGCAACAGATTGTTTCATTGGCTTATCCCTAACATCAACCAGAACGTGGGTTATATATCAACTCTTCCAGCTCCTAGTGTAGTAAAAAGGAGTAAACCGAAATTTTAAACTATAGAAAAGTAAACGAAATAAGATCTGTGTTTTGATAAGATTCTTCTATAATACATTGTCTTACAGTTAATGTTGATGGTATTTTTATACTGGTTGTACTGCCTTTACGCTCTGTTAACACCTATTATATATAGGGTAACATCATAACATATATATACGAAACATTAATATATTATAATACTAGTTGTACTCCCTTTACGCTCTGTTAACACCTATTATATATAGGGTAACATCATAACATATATATACGAAACATTAATATATTATAATACTAGTTGTACTCCCTTTACGCTCTGTTAACACCTATTATATATTATTAAAAATAACCGTAACGTCTTTATAACAAAACACCAATTATTATAAAACAATATCAACTTTGGCAGTACAAGACACGAGTATCGTTTTGTTATCAGCCCACACTACAGTGGACAGTTAATTCAGATATCGTATGGGATTATACCCAAGATGTCGGAATACCCAGTTGCCTTAAGTTAATTATACCAGAAATATTATTGTACCTTCGATTACAGGAAGTATTACTATAATACACCCTTGAATACCCAGAACTTAAAATATGATAAGGCTTTCTGTACATTCTGTAGATCACACATTACGAACACAATATTATAATGAAAGTGATTCTTCATCTCAGCCGTTATATATAATATTTGACTTGAGAAGCTCAAATTAAATACCAAGTACTCTCTTAAAAAAGATTATGATACATTGTGAACGCTCTAACCATTCAAAGCAAGCTGTAAAAGTAAAGCACATGGTAATCTACAACTTTAAAAACTGTCTGTGCATAAGCAGTGAGTATACATGGAACTAGATATAAATAAAACAGTGCATAGCAACATGTGCAATAATTTATGATTCTATGGAAATAGAGAGAGAGAAATGGGGTTTAACGTCCACTCGACACAAACTAGGTCATTTTGGGACTAAACCATGGAAATAGACAACTCAATGTAGATCTAGTGAACCTGTGCAGTAGTGCAACCGCCGACTGTGAACCCGCGGACTAGTAAGCATTCCCAAAATAGACAACTCAATGATATTGATAATATAATTTACCTACCTGAGTATTATCCTCTGTACTTTCAGCAGCCCTTGCAGCTTCTTCTTCTTGTTGCTGTAAAATATTAGTCACTCATAAAAAGATACATTATGAGAGATTAGATAATCAATTGACAGTTCTCGCTATAATAGTTAAAATATAGATAATGTTAATAGAATATTCTGAAAATTTCAGTCAAATAGCCCCAATTTAAAGGAAGATATTAGCTTTTGAATATTAGGCTAGCCTCAATCATTATTCCTAATGTCGGTACAACAAAAAACAAAGTCTTCATTATTCATTTTAAGGTTTAATCATTTTTTAAAAAATGAATTCTAATCCGCTAAAATTACAAGCTAGTGATGGCATTGGGAGTTGATTATGGTCTGGATACGTTAATTAATATCTAATTAATAATTTATATACCGTTTCAGACTCAAAAAAGACCTGCAATAGACAGATTTTGCTCTTGCTACAAATACTCTATATAAGAGAGAGAAACAGTGTTTAACTTCAACTTGACACAAACTAGGTCTTTTCAGGATATAGCAGTAGGAGGAAACCGGAGGACCTGGAGAAAATCCCATGAGGTTGGACAGGTGACCCTAATCCTTGTCACGTACAACTGGAGAATCGAAACCACACCGGCCAGTTGACTCAATGACAGATCTTACGTAAAATACCAACCTGAGTTAAAGCCTTTAATTCTGCTACAACTGTCTCCATTTCTCGTAACCAAGCATCCCTTGGTAACCGATGTAACTCCAACCAAATCTCACTACTTGATGTGTCTGTAATATAATACAATAACGTGAACAAAAATTTTATAGAAAATTAAACTTTTAAAATAAGGAAATAGTATTCCATGGTGGTTAACCCTGAAATAAAGTCACCAAAAGAAAATATTTGCAAACATCAAAATTCGATTCAGGTTTATCTTCCCACTTTTCAGGGGTTAATGAGAAAGAGAGATAGAAATGGGGTTTAGCATAGGGGTCTTTTTAACTGTTGGTGGAATTGGGAGGACCCATAGAAACTCACGAGGTTGGACAGGCAACCCTACTCTTTGCCATATACATGCGGGAATCAATACCACGCCACTTTTACTGGCATTATGATTTCACACAAACACTTTATACCACCCAACCCCCTTCTGGGACTAATTAAGACAGGACATACACCAGGCAGTGTGCTTTTCCAGGACAGCATCTTTTCTACTCGCATCTTTTCTGCTCGCATATTTGATATCAAAATGTCAGCGATTCTTGCATCCGAATACCTGGATGATTTGCCTTGCAAGGCCCTCCATCCTGCACCACTGGAAAGGGGAAAACACACAGACCATCGAAGCTGCTACCATCAAATAAAATAGCTTTCAATCCACTATTTCTGGCACCGAACAGATCTGATCCACTTAAAAAATTAATAAAATATTGAAATATTTTGAGGTGAAAAGAAAACTTACTTTCTAAAACAATACCAATATAATCTCCTTCCTCAGACGATTCACACTTTGTAGAAATTATTTTGGTGGCACCAGGTTCCTTGAAGAAATAATATAGTCAATTACCATTCATTAATGCAAATATCTGTTAATTAGCATTCATTTATTTTTGGTTTCTGTGTGCTGTGAGGGAAATTTTACCCGGGTAGCAGCACTACGGCCTACGCTTATATCGAATTCTAACTGTGAAGGGATCTTTTACGTGCATGCCAATGAATTCACAGGGCCTTGTTTTTCCGTCTCATCCAAATGACTAGACAGCTGTTCTTGTCAGGCCCTCCATCCTGAAATCTAAAACAGTTTTATCATAAAATCAGATAAAAAATAAAATATAATTTACAAGTTTCTCACCTGAACTTGTTCATTTAAGATTTTCAGTAAAAAAATCTGTTCTGATGAAAAGATGAACAACTTTGCAATACCTGGAACATAAATCAATTAAAATAAAAAATTTAAGTTTCAAAACCACTAATGGAACAATACACAGTTGTAAGCAAAGGAAAATTCTTTAATTTTTTAAAAAAAATAATCTTTTTTTAGGGAGGGTGGAGCGGATGGTCAAATGGTTAGCAAGTGCGTGCTGTATCATAGGGTCTGTCACATTCGTCAAACCTCGACAGATTCCGGCAACCTCTGGAACCCTACATCTACACTCAGATGTATGACAGTAATATGTACCTACGACCATACATTTGCGATGCGGCTAGTCGACTACCGATTTACTATAACAGGAAAACGTGTTGCTTTTACAAAAAAGTCCCAAAATGGCAGCCATTTTTTAGTTTGTTGATATAATCTCCATGGGGGCAGCCGTTTTTTTACCTGGGTCCTTTAAAATAGTTCCAAAATGGCAGAATGTCATACATGTACATCCGAGTCTAGATGTAGGGTACCAGAATCAGTCATGATTTGCCGAGTGTGTCTGTCATTGAGTCAATTGGCTTGATTTTAATTTCCCGGTTGTACATGATGAGGAGTAGGGTTTTTCTCCGGGTCCTCTGGTTTCTAAGTTACTACAAAAATTAAACAATGTGTTCACAATAGACCTTTGTTTGTATCGAGTGGACTCAAACCCAATTTCTCTTTCTCTCTTTTCCTTTTATTCAGTCAGTATCTCCTAATTAATATGAGATTATACAATTGTTATGCAAAATAGGTTATCAGGACAAGAAATAGGGGTTTAACATAAAATGGGTTAATCTTTATCTCCTTGAGTGTAGAGGTCTTCAGCAGACCTAGATTAAGCTGGGCTGAAGGAAGGGGCCCCAATATTTAAGGGCCCCCAAAATTAGTGCCGAACAATGAGAAGGGTCTTGCCCTTTTCAGTGTTGATGTAAGAGCCTTGTGGCAAGATAAGCCAGGGTCCCCATGCAAGCTTAATCTGTCCCTAGTCTTCAGCAGTGGGATGAAACCGGAGAACCAGAATAAAAACTCACAAAATTAATACCACATCACATGACTTAATGACAGACCTTATGATCTTATTCTTAAGTGCACATGCAAGACAACTCAGCCATCCACCCACCGCTACCCAAAACATGGGGGCTAATCTCTAAAACAAGCAAATAAAAAAAATAACAAACCCATTTCATCAACCGTAACCAACAAATATGTCTGTACACCAATTAAATGACATTTTATGTGGGCAATATCAACTTTTTCTTCATCCCAGGTTGCCACGGTTTCTTGAGTTAACGCATCTATGACGACGATGCCATTAGGTAAACCAATAAATACATATCTTCCATCTACGCTATCTGTTAATGCTGTTGCTTTCTCGTGATTCTAAAATACAAAAAAAAATAAAAAACATTGGATTTTCATATTATAATGTGAGATTGACTCCTGTAAAGAATAAAAAAGTTATAGATAGCCTATTATACTATATACCGTAATAATATAGAGTTTTCTTGTTTGCTTAATTACTTAGTGGACCCTGATCGGCATCATTGTGTAAATGAGCTTTGAAAATGACTCGATAATACCTTTGAAACATCGCCTAAATATCTGAGTAGTAGCTCTGTTTTTCATCATCCTATTAAGTTTAAAAGAACTTCACCTCGACATAAGCGCTACAAGTTACAACAACAGGTTTAATTTAAGTTACGACAAAAAAGATTTTAAAAAAAAGTACTCTAATGCGCATGCATTTTAACAATGCGCATGTTCAATGAACAAATAGGAATTGACATACAATCATAACAATGTCCGATGTTAGACAAAAAATACACAGCGTTATTTTATTTATATTTTAATTTACCTGTAATTTAACGGCACAGTCATATTTAGGTGGACGAATTTTATTTAAATTAGCGGTCTTCTTATTTTCAATGTCAGATATGAAAGACCAAGCCTTTTCCACAACATTGTCAACTATTTTATTGACAAGACGATAAGGCTGAGGTATTTGGTCCTTCATTTTATCCGGATCAATAAACTCGAAATCATTTTCATCCAGATCAGCTATGTTCTCCAGAGAAGGTGGAGTAAAAGTCATATTTTTCCTTAAATATACAGGCATTTTGGCTCTAAAATTTAGTAGGAATATTTGATATGTTGGCAGAGATCGTAAAAAGTATTAATAATACTTTTCCAACAGAATTAAACAACTTTTTTTTAAAATGTAAACATTCGGCAATCCGTTACCAGGTCGTCCATATTGAAACAAATCTCGGTCAACCTTGACCTTTTCTCATTTCCTGTTGGAGTTGTTTCGTAACAGTATTATTTTTGCCGGTAAAATATCTTATTTTCAATAAATCACACATTTTAATTAGTTTCATTTCTCTTATATCAGATCGAAATGATAATATCTTATAATAAAATTCACTTAGAAATTATTATGAGTTTAAAATTCGAGAGCATTAGCGAGTTTAACATGTGCTAGAGCGTAACATCTTCCTCTAATTTATGATGGCACGAAAGAGTAACAAAGGGGAGATCACGCCCCTGTATAGAGTAAATTCATGGATCCAAACACCTGAAGTTAAGCAACAACATGACTATGTAATTAAATAAATAGGACGGTGGAGCAAAGTCCATCTCATTTTTTAAGAGTCCATATTTCAATATTTCGAGATGGCGACAGACTTTTTTAGTGGGGTTGTGAAGTTTAATGCACAGACGTCTGGAAGAGATAAACTATGCAGGTAAATAGAAATCAAATAATATAATAAATATTAATCATTTTTTTAAGGGAGAGAGAGAGAAATGGGATTTAACGTCCACTCGACACAAACTAGGTCATTTCGGGATTTCAATAATTTGCTTACGCGTAGGGGTCTTTAGCAGTGGGAGGAAACCAGAGTGTCCAGAATAAACCCACGAGGTTAAGAAGGCGCCCCTATCTCCATGTCACATACGCTCACACTAGGAGTAGGGCTCGAAACCACAGCCGCATTCAGAAGCGGCCGGCCAACTAGAGGTCGAAGCTGTGCATGGGAGAGAGTAGTAGAGGGAATAATAAATTTTTGGGTACCCGTTTAATGTCCACTGGACTAAAACATATTAGATTTTATTACAATAATTATAATTCACTTGCATGTAGATATCTTTAGCAGTGGAAGGACACCAAAGCACCCAGAGAAAACCCACAAGGCTTGACATGCGACTCTACTCTTTGTCACATATTACAAGCGCTAACCATTGGACCATCCAACCCCCCATAAACTGTATTGGATATATACTCGTACTTAAGAAATAATAGGTCTACCCATATACATAATTTTATTTGATATAAATATAAAGAATGAGGGGCCCTTCGGAACTAAAATTTCTTATAAAAATGTAAAGCTGTCAATGCAAAAGTTCTTAAATTTATATCCATTTCGATTAAAAATGGTTCAAAGATATCCAACCATGTGACATTTGATCATCTGCTAATGTTACTACATGTACTATTATTCATTATAAATAAATCTCTATCTGTAGGCTATGCATGGACAGCATGGACGGTGATGTTTGTAAGTTGTCCACCATAATTTAATGTAATACATGTATATATATATGCAAAAAAAAAAGTTGAATGAAATTTGCATTAATCATTTAATTAGGGAAATTATTGATCTGAACAAGAAAATCAATACTGTAATTAATTTTATAAATAACCTTAGATTCCTGTCCAAGCATGAGCCAATTAGTTTAGTTATGAGCTAAACCATTTACGGCTATACTATGGCTTGGATAAAGTAAGAATTATATGTTTCATAATTATTTTTGAATCGCTGACCCAGATCCGTTGATCTGGTTGCCTCCAGACAAGTTTTTGATGCTGACGTTGAACCAAGATAACTTCAAAACCATCTTGTTGGTATTTTAAATGTTTCGTGGACCATTTTATTCCGTATTTTTGACAATGGAAAAATAAGTGTAAAAGGCATCTTATGATTAATACGGTTTGGTTGGTCTGAATCCGCATCAAGACCCCTGTAATTACCTCCCTTGTGTATATAAAAATTAAAAAAATCTTACATTTGTTCATGATCTTTCTGACCACACTGGTCAACCATCTTGAATAATTGTTTGTTACTTCTCCATTCGTAGCTGGAGTTTTAACGTCCACTTCCACCTAGGATGTAACTTCATGGAGGGTTGGGGTGATTGAATGGTTTAACACGTACAATGTAGATCAGAAGGTCTGTCATTGATTAAAGTGGCGTGTTTTCCGTTCCCCACAAAGAGAATCGTCGCATGTCCAAACTCATGGGTTTTATCTGGGTCCTCTGGAATGCTTCAACTGCTTATTAGAGAATCTCCTAGGAGTGTTTTATTATATATCAACAAATATCAACGAGTGTTGATATATTTTGATATCAAAAAAACTCCCGTAGTAGATTTTATTTATCACCCTTCTTACATGCAAAAATAAATTAAAATAATTCTTTTCTATATATAGATTTCACCTTAACTGAACATATTTACATTATAGTGTAGAGATACATCATTTTTTGACAGCAGTCTACATTTGTAGCTATTGACAGTAGTCTAGCTATTGCAGAGTCCTATATATTGACCCAGTATTTTCTTCAAGGTCAATGAAATAAAAACAGTTTCTTTTTCTTTCTTTTTTTTAAACACTCTTTACTTAATATTCTTTGAAAGGCATTTAGTAATTGGAATATATAATTAAAAAAACACTTTTTATGGAATAACAATTACTCTAGTTTATTTCACTGCGATGTTTCAACAAGATTTCACAAGTCGTTATCAAGCATATAACACAATGCTTGATACTGACTTGTGAAATCTTGTTAAAAGGTCGCAGTGAAATAAACCATTGTAATTGTTATTCCATAAAAAGTGTGTTATTTGACTCTTTACTTAAAATAAGTGGTTTCTACAAAATAAAAGAAAGTAGTTCCTTTTTGATTGACCAATCCAATTCATGTAAAGCGATATCTCATAGGAGATATCACAGTAGATTATGTAATTTATCACACAAGCGATATCTACTGTCAAATGTATTATTGGGTGATAAAGACCTCTACACGCAAGCAAATTATGCAAATAAAATTGAACCATATGCTAGTGGTTTGTGTCGAGTGGACTTTAAAACCCATTTCTCTCTCTCTGTTATTGTCAACTAACTGGGCCTCGAACTGAGCCGCCGTGTGATGAAACATGTTGATTAAAATCTAATGCTGAAGATGTTGACAAGTTGTTTGTTTAACAGGGATTGGGATGGCCTAGTGTCGCGCTACAACCTCTAATTGGCCGGTCACCTCTGGCTTGCGGCTGTGGTTTCAAGCCCTGGTGTGAGCGTATGTAGCATGGAGATCGGGGTGCCTTCTCACTTCTCATCCTCGTGGGTTTCCTTCGGGCACTCTGGTTTCCTCCAACGGCTAAAGACCCCTACACGCAAGCGAATTATTGAAATAAAATTCAAACCATATGTTAGTACCGAAATGACCTAGTTGTGTTGAGTGGACGTTAAACCCCACTCTGTCTCTCTCTGTTTGTTTGAACAAAAAAAATAATGACCTTTGTACAAATTGAATTGCGTGTAAAAGATCCCTTGGCAATTGGAATTCGATTAAACAGAAAGCCGTAGTGCTGCTGTCCGGACAAAATTTCCCTCACAGCACACTGTATGGCATATTCCCATTGTCGTTAATCAAGTCAGACTCAGAGCCGAACAGTAAGATGTTAAAGCAAAAATTTCATTTATTCCAAGGAAATCAAAACATAATTATTTGAATGTTTTTTACTAAATAGGTTCTCAACTCACTATTATACGACCATAGGCATCATTCTAACACATACAAATCATTCACATAAAAATTTGGAATATTTTCTACTTGCCCTGAGCTGCTTGGAAATAATACCATTTCATTTCACTGGAAAACAACGTCGGGTGATGTCTCGATCGTCAAGGTCCGTGGTTAGCCAGTTAATGATAATAATGCCTGGTTGACATAGATTTAAAATAACACAATTACCTCCCTTGTGTTTCTCCTCTTATTTGAAACCAAAGAAAGCCCATATTTCCATGTGCAAAACAACTCAATTTTCTCAAGGAATCTCAACGTTTAAAAAAGAAGTTGAAAATGATATTTTGCCAATTTCTCAACTGGCAATAGTAAATTATAGGATTAATAGGATTTTTCTTTAACAAGGTAGGACCGTTTATAGATACCATCTATTTTGGGGCTTTAATTTAATACATTTTAAAAAAAAAACTTGAATATTTGAAATTCCCGCTTTAAACAAGATTTTATTTTGTATGGTTTTCTCTATTTTTCAGATTGTGTCAGTATGGGTGTAAATTTGTCTGGTGGTATATTCATCAACATGATAGACATAAAGATCTGGCGGTCAAGTTGAAAAATCTAGAATCTTCAGTTTCTACTACAAGAAAATGTAAGACAATACAACCCTTTGTATTTTAAATATATATTTTAAGATTTTATTGAATGATTGAAATGGGGTTTAACGTCCTACGCTTCTGAACCTAACCTAGGCTAATTGAAGACAGGCATACGCCATACAGTGTGCTATGAGGGAAATTTTGTCCGGACAGCAACTGAATTCCACTGCCAAGGGATGTTTTACGTGCACTCCAATGTGTACATGGGTCCTTGGTTTTTTCATTCCATCCGACTGACTAGGCTGCTGTCCTTGTCAGGCCCTCTGTTCTGCATCACTGACAGGGTGGAAACCAAGATGGAAAATCGAGATGAACTGTCTGGCACAAATTTGTCTTTTTAAAAGTAGTGGTTAGGGGGGGGGGGGGAGAGAAGGAAGAGAGAGAGATTAACCCCACTGGGTACAAACTAGGTCATTTCAGGACTAACATATGGTTCAATTTTATTTCAATAATTCGCTTGCACAAATAGGTCTTTAGGAGTTGGTTAAAACTGGAGGATCCTGAGAAACTCCCACCACGCTATATGACTCAATGACAAACCTTTGCTTGATGCTTTACAAAAAGATAAATGTCATCAATTTTTGGGAATGAAGGCGGAAGACATCAGCCTGACTATTGGCTTGTTTTTGGGGATGGAGAGGGAGGCTTGTCTTTATGTACAGTTTTTAACTTTTTTTATATTTGTATGTTTCAGTGTTACGGTTTGGTAAAAGTGTCGACTTCATACAAAGTGCTTTAAAGAGTATACATATAGATGATACAGTTTGGCGTCTAACGATAACTCTGTCTAAAATCAACCAAGCTTGTTATCTTCTCTTCGATCATTTAATTTGGGCGGGACGAGTTGGAATCATGAAGGTGGACAGTAAGAAATGGTCCGAATTATCGGCTCGCTTCTGGTTGGTCAGCTTGATGTTAAATTTAGTGCGGAACTTTTATGACATTTACGTTATCCTTGTAAGAGAAGTTAAAATTCAAGCCGCAAGAGCGAAGAAAAGTTCATCGCAGGTTAATGGCGACAGCTACGATAACGATAAACCCCGTAAATTATTAAGTAATAATGAACTCGCGTGTAAATGTATTTCCGAAAATAAGCCGGTCTGGTTAGATCTATTGAAGAATGTCTGTGATCTCGTTCTACCATTGAATGCGTTAGGTAAAATTCACGTTACACCCGGTACACAGGGAGTTGTGGGTGTCATATCTTCCATTGTTGGCATAGCAACCACCTGGGATCCTTTATTACGATTAGTGCCTTCATAAAAATACTGTGCAAATGTGTAAAATATTTGTGACATATAGTCATATTTGTGACATGTAGTCATATTTGTGACATGTAGTCATATTTGTGACATGTAGTCATATTTGTGACATGTAGTCATATTTGTGACATGTAGTCATATTTGTGACATATAGTCATATTTGTGACATATAGTCATACCAGTGACATATGCCCACATTTGTGACATATAGTCATACCAGTGACATATGCCCACATTTGTGACATATAGTCATACCAGTGACATATGCCCACATTTGTGACATATAGTCATACCAGTGACATATGCCCACATTTGTGAAATAGTCAAAATAGTGACATATAGTCCTAATTGTTGCTTACATTTTTATATCCACACCAAAAAAATAATTGAGTTCCTTAACAACTTTTTATATCCACACGAAAATGTTTTATTACAGTTGTTTAACAATTCAACTTTTGAACAAATTATTTAGCATTTGTTATGGCTGCATTATCTATTTGTTATAAATTTATTATTGTTAATTATCAATTAATTTTTTTATACATGCTTAAGCTTATATTTAGCTAATAATTATTTTAATGAAACATATTGTACATTACTGTATTTGTTAAAAGAGATATAGAGAGAGAGAGGGGGGGGATAATTCTTACTCAACACAAACTATGTCACTTCATTTCAGTAATTCGCTAGCACACGGGGGTATTTAGGTGTGGGATGAAACCCACAAGGTTGGATATAGTCAACCCAACTCCTTGTAACATACAAGCAGTGAATCGAACCCACGCCAGTTGTCTCAATGACAGAACTTATGACCGAACAATCACACGTTAGACCATTCGTCACCCAATCTCCCTTGTTTGAAAATAGGATGTTGGGCAATGGGTGCATGTTTAATTGCCTAGCAACTTGAATGAAATGGATTTAATGTCCTACTGTTCTGCTCTTAACTGGGCAAATGAAGACAGGCATATGGCATACAGTGTGCTATGAGGGAAATGTTGCCTAGGCAATGTCACTACGATCTACTCTAATATCAAACTTCACAGGACCTCAGTTTTTCATCCCATCCAAAATTATACGTTGTCCCTTGTCAGGCTATCTGGTCTGCACCACTGACAAGGGGTCACCATGTTGGAAAATCCTGATTAACATTCTCGGCTAACCTTGGGATCGAACACGGAGCCTCAAGGTTAGCAAGCCAACATTTAGTCAATGATCCACGCCTAGCAACCTATTTTTGTTATAGCTGTAGAGGAATGAATGATAACCTGTGTCAATTTATTAAGTTACAAAATCCTGGCATTTAAATTGTTATACCCTCGATTATATTTAGTATATCTCTAGCTTAAGAAAAATATCAATAAACTATTTTTAACAAGATTATATCATTGTAGTGTCAAAATTTGTTTAATCAAAATGCCAATAAATCAGTACCATAACAACGCCCAAATGTTTTTTTGGTTGGCAGAACAAATTTATTTATCTGACAAATAAATAATACTCCAGACAGAAGCCTTTAATGAAGAGAGAGAAATGTCCACTCAATGCAAACTAGGTCATTTTGGGACTAAGATATGGTTCAGGGGTCTTTAGCAGTGGAAGGAAACTAAAGGACATGGGAAGAAAACAGAGGAGGTTGGACTGGCGATGAGGTCATATAACTAATGAAGAGAATTCTAACTGGTAGCGATATAATTGGGGAGTTGAGCAAATGACTGGGATGTGACCCAAAGGAATGTAGCATATTGTCCAAAATTTGTCATTGACTGTATGAATTATGAACTAATTTTTAAATGGTATTCATATGCCTCATTGTGAGATCTCAATGAAGATTATATTATTATATTAAATTCTAACATAGGCCCACATTTGATCATACAATTTGTTATAGTCACTGTAATTTCTGGGTTAGGATGTGTGAGCATGTACCATATAATAGAATGGGTGTTTGATATTTAGTTGAATATAAATAGGTCACCCACCAATGTAAAATTTGTTGGCAGTTTTTCAAGATATCCAACTGTGTAACAGTTGATGAATTATCTCCCTTGACACATTATTTCAACTACAAAGAACATGGAAAGAAACTTTTAACCCGTTAAGTGCGTAGGTTGTTATATAACGTCCTGGACAACTGCCACTCACTGTGTGTAGGGCGTAATATAACGCATTGGAGGTATTTTACCCAACTTATTCTCAGAACATAGCACATAGTTCTTTGCCACTTGTCACTTGGGGGAATCCACGATTGTAGCATGTATATAATGGATCTTCTGAGTGTGTAAGACGTTATATTTCGGGTTAACAATTTGATAGCTGTATAACATACTGACAGAGAAAGGAGGGAGGGAGATTAACATCCGCTTGACACAAACTAGGTCATTTTAGGACTAATATATGGTTCAATTTTATTTCAATAATTTGCTTGTGCATAGGGGCCTTTAGCAGTGGCAGCAAACTGGAGAAAACCCACGAGGTTAGACAGGAGATCCTGGGACAATTTTTATATGTCTGTGCATCAAAGTTGGGAGATTATCTGCCGTTGATAGTTTTTTAAATAACCTTTTAAATAATCAATTTAAGTACGTCTTCACATGAATTTAACCATGTAAAATTAGAATATAACCTTAGATAATCAATTTAAGTACAATTTAACAGTGATAAAGCCATGTACAATAGAGGATCAGGGAGCCACCACGTAGGCCCAATAAGACGCTGGCTCACTTCTGGAGATTTGGGGTTCCATTTCAGTTTTTTCGATCTTGGGATTTTCCAGCGTGATTTTCCTTTGTCAGTTAGCACACTGTTGCAAAGCAGGACATCAAAACCTCATTCCATCAAAAATGAAGCAAAATAACAAAGCAAACATTTTTATTCTACAGTATAAAATAGTGGTTATATCTCCTGCATCCATTGTCTATAAATTCAATACATCATCACGTCTTCAGCCCTTCGACTTTCCGTAGTTTATTCTTTCTACGTAACGTCATCGTTCTCAACCTTTTCCAGTAATATTCTGAATCTGGATCCAACTCGGAGAGATTGGGTTGCGTGCGACTGATTCGTAAATTCCACAGCCAATCAGGATATTCGCTGTCAGGTTTTATATCAGGATCTTCCCCATCTATATAAATATTGGCACCACAACATTTTGTTACCAACTTCTGGGCATCGGTTTCCGTTTCTAACAATACCTTGGCAGCAGGCTGACCAATCTTTCCTGTAATATAAATTGTATTTATTTACCAGATAATGTTTAGATAATTTAAGGATATATTTTCATGATATCTTGTGAGTAATGTTTTTAAGATGAGTAAGAGAGAGAGAGATGGGGTTTCACGTCCACTCAACACAACAAGGTAATTTCGGGACTAACATATCGTTTTAATTTTTTATTTCAATAAATCACTTGCGAGTATGGGTCTTTAGCAGTGGGAGGAAACCCACAAGGTTGAGAAGGCGTCCCTATCTCCATGCCACATATCCTCACACCACGGCTCGAAGCCACAGCCGCAAGCCAGAGGTGGCCGGCCAGCTAGGTTGAAGCGCGGCACTCTAGACCACTAGGCCATCCCAACCCCCCTAGATGAGTAAGAGTAAAGTGACGCAATACTAGGTCATTTTGGGATTAGATATGAAATGTAATGGAGTTTAACGTCCTACTCTTCTGCACCTAACTTTGGCGAATGGAAGACAGGCATACGCCATACAGTGTGCTATGAGGGAAATTTTTCTGGGAGCGGCGCTACAGCCTACTCTTATATCGAATTCAAACTGCCAATTGATCTTTTACATGCACACGAATGTGTACACGGAACTCAGTTTTTCATACCATCTGAACGACTAGACAGGCCCTCCTTCTGCATCACTGACAAGGGGAAATGATGCCGGAAAATCAAGATGAGCTGTCTCGGCCAATGCAGGGATCGAACAACTGACCTCCAGACTAGCGAGCCAACACCTTACCCACTTGATCCTCCATTTTGGGACTAACATATGTAGTCAAATAATATTTCAATAACTTGCTTGGCAGGGAGGAAACCGAAGCCGAATGACACTAAGAAAAGCCACGAGGTTGGACATGCGATCCTTCGTCCTTGTCACGCACAAGCAGGGAATCAATACCATGGTAACCATGGACCCAAACTCAATGACAGATCTTTATCAAAAACAGAGTAAATTTTAGGGAATATTAAAGGACCTAAGCCCGTAACTCAAAATCCTCCAAAATCGTCGACATCAAAACACGAATTATTGGTCAATTTAAATCAACATTGCTGATGTAAACTTACCGGGAAAAGATGAGCTTCTGATATCCGATATTTAATAAAAAATATTTTTTTAACATTGGTACACGAATCGTGTACCATAATGCGCTTCAGCTCCAGTTGTATTGAGAGACTCGAGGGACGAGGCTAGACACAATGCAATAAGTCAGACGGAGTTAGTAGACTGGAATAACTAGACGCTCGACTTTTGCACATGATTGACGTTGCTGGCTTATTTCGCCAAACATAACTGATTTGAAATTGGAGTAAACACGGAAACCATTGAATGTAAATCAGTTTATATACATTCATATTACAGTATTATATGCGTTGCGAACCACTTTTATGAATTTCTAGGCTCCAAATGTTAGCGATTTAGCTCCTTTAATCATCTGTTCACACAAAAAGAAAAGGCAGTGGATATTCAACCGTAAACGGCACTTTACTCTATTTACTATATCGCCGTAACTTCCGTTTGACATGCGCAGTTCTCTGATCCGTGGACTTAGCAGTTTTCAGCAGTTTTCGCAATGATGCCTAACCCGAACCCTAACCCTAACCCATGACCCTACCCCAAAACCTAACCCAAACCCTTACCCTAACCCTTACCATAACCACCATACGTTCTTTGTCTAACCTTTCTACTTTCTCCGTTTCTTATATAGGACGAAATAGCCATACTTGGATTTCTACGGTAGAACCCAGAGAATTAGTTTTAGAAGAAAATAAAATAATAAATATAAATTGTAGAAAATTATTCTATTTCGGTCAAGGGCTTATTTCTGTGGGTTTTGGTTTTAATTTAAGTACCAAGACGGTCAGTGGTTTACGTTTTTTTCCGTAAAACCGTGCTTCTGCGCCAAACTTGAAAGACGAAGTTACCGTTCTTGTGGAATATACCAACTGCACATGTCGAACGGAAGTGTCGCACAACTGCGCACGTCGAACGGAAGTTATTATTTAACCAATCACACACGATGTATATATACGTCATTGCGATTTACGGTGCAATAGCCTTAGTAAATAGGATACCGTTTACGGTTATATATCCACTAAAAAAAGAAAAATGTGTTTTGGGTAATTAAAGTTTGTTTTGATAAATCTATGGAACGGTTTAAAAGAGTTGGCCGAAAAATAAAAATATGAAAAATAGATACCTGAAGCCTTCGCTGGCTTGGCGTAAGATGCATTTGATGTGTGATAACTGTTAGACAAAAAAATTCGGGAGCATAGTCTGATATTTAGCTTGCACAAATTTCGAGCTGCCATGTTTCTCTAGCAGACGTACAAAATTTTAAAATGCCGAATTTCTAAAACGGAACAATAGAAAGATTATTTAATGTTTTAAAAATTCGATTCTATACGATAGAAAATTATAATCAATTTTTAAAGCACAATTAGTTTTAGTTTTTATCATAAAGTAGTCTTTAATATGATTATTATTTTAAAATCAATTAAAACAAATATTGCGTTTCAAATATGTTTTGAAACTAAATTGTGAATTTGGAATTTCCAAGATGTCTGCGCCCACATTGTAAACAACATGTTTCCAAGATTTCGGACTGCATGTATGTATGTCATATGTCATTGTTTCAACATGTCAGAGAAAAGTGTAGTTGTAAGAATTGTGCAGCAAAGGTCAATGCATCACCTGACATGGCGGTCACAGTCATCGAATTTATATAGGCCTATGCCATCTGGCATTATGGGGGAGTTGATAGCCAAATATGGTTTCAGGTTTAGCGCTGGTCGTATAATCAATGATTAGGGTTAGATTCTCCGGTTGTACAAGGAGAAAGGTCAACTGTCCAGTATCGCAAGTTTTCTCTGGTTCCTTAGGCTTCCTACCGCTGCTAAAGACATCCTATCTTATGCGCAAGCCTTAATAATGATTAATGTTATTGTTAGTCCAGAAATGAGTAATGACTTAGTACTAGTTTGTGTTGAGTTTATGTTAAGCACTCTCTCTCCCTCTTTCTTTCTCTTATGATTGTTGTTAATTAAGACTAAGGGCTACGGTACCCGGTTATTGTTCATGTCACGGCCTGCATTTAAGAATGATCCAAAACCACAAATTGAATTCTCAGTAAAACTGACAAAACACCATTTTTATTCGTTCTGACTTTCAGCAACCACATTAAATCGAGTGATGGTCAGACACATGTACTTAAGACTAAATTGTCTATGGAATGGAAATAGCCAGATGTTGTCGTGCATGTATATATTAATACTCACAATAACCCTGAAATGACTTTCTCATAATCTCTAGGCTTATAGTAAAATTGTAAACTGAAATGCTTGTGAACCATCTCTCATTTTCAAAATTATATTTCAGAATTATTGAAGCTATGTGCATTAATTAAAGTGAAATATGGCAGAATGTATTGAATCTGAAATGTCAGACAGAATTCCTGTCGTCTTCAAACCTGCCTCAATAAATGACCGAGGCTCACAGAAATGTAGACTGAGTCCAGCAATTATAAAATCTCTGAACTGTGAAATAGCATCGTTTGTGAGAATTTCTTTCACAAATAAATCTGTGATTTGTTGTGCCTGGCCGTCCGATTCTGAAAATAGCACATCAGACGTTTTTTACGATGATACAGTATGCGAGAATCAAGGAAAAAACGAAAATAAAACAACTTACAGTATTGTTCCGTTGAAATGCTCTAAAGCAAAAACTGTTTCTATAACTGTTATAGTCAAAAACTACAAACAATTTCATGCATGGAAAACTTTATCAAGTGTCTCTGCAAATCTAGAAAATAAATGTTCTAAATGTTTACGAAATATGTGCATCACGAAAAGCTGTTTTATAAACTTAAAATGTTCAAAATTGTCAATTTTGTTCGGTATCAATTCTGTTATAGTCAATGACATCAGCACGGAATCTGACAGCGACGCAGGTTTGATTCACGGTAAAACTAAGATAATAATAGACAATGTTTTAAGCGAAAAGAGATACGAGAGTACCCAACGCAAGAAGCCATCTTGTTTAGGAGGGATGAGTGAAGTGATCAAGGAACTTCTTGATTTGATTTCTCTCCCCTTGCTGAATCCAGACAGTTTTAAACAGCTTCGAATTCCACACACTCAAGGAATTCTGTTACGAGGGCCTCCAGGATGTGGCAAGACGTCTTTAGTTAAAGTAATAGCGTATGGCTGCGAGGCTGCCCTTTTGACGATAAATGGTCCAGATCTACTCGGCGCTAGACCTGGAGAAACGGAACATAACTTGAAGAATATGTTCGCTAAGGCTAAAGATTTGAGTTTAGAAGGTCCATGTATTCTGTTTTTTGATGAAATTGACACAGTTTGTCCCAAACGAAATAATTCTGGGAATTCCCAGGATTCCAGGGTGACCAGTGCCATGATGTCATGCATGGATGAATTAGATGAAAATGAATCTTTAATTGTAATCGGTGCCACAAATAGGCCATCTGCTATTGATCCGGCTTTACGACGTCCGGGTAGATTCGAACGAGAGGTTAGTGTGAACAGGTTTTTGTAAATTTGAAATAAAATGGGGATTTAACGTCTTACTTTTTGCACCAACTGGGCTAATGAAGACAGGCTTATGCCATACAGTGTACTTCCTCACAATTTTTGGCTTTTTTTTGTCCTCAAACAGTGACTTATATAGCAAACAATTTTTTTTCGTAACAATTTGTAAAGAAAAACTTTTAATTTTTTCTTTCTCATTTTAATTATTGTTTAAATATTATTTGTTTTTTTGTAGATTTTGATAAATGTTCCAACTAAAACGCAGCGGCTGGACATTTTATCTACCATCACGGAACAACTGGTAACATGTGACTTGAACCTTGACCTTGTTGCTGATTTAACCAATGGTTTTGTTGGAGCTGATTTAACATCGTTATGTAATGAAGCTATTTATAGCGCCATGTCACGTAGTCATGGTAACCAGGTATGATCTTAATTCAATATAACACACCCACAGGTTTTATCCTCGGGATTTCTCCTTGTCAATGATGCCACACTGACAATATGATTCTATGAAGTGGTTTCCTTTGTCAACGGTGCAGGAAGGGGAACCTGAAAAGAAAAGCTTCCTAGTCGTTTTTATGAAATGAAAAACTGAGCCCCCGGTATATAAAAGATACCTTGGCAGTTGGAATTCGATATAAGAGTAGGCCACAGCGCAAAATTTCCCTTGTAGCACACTGTTTGACTTATGCCTGTCTTCATTAGTCCAGTTGATAATAGACTATAGAAATGTTGTTGTGTTTATTATAGATAAGTTCTATAGAAATGTTTATTATAGATAAGTTCTATAGAAATGTTGTTTATTATAGATAAGTTCTATAGAAATGTTGTTTATTGTAGATAAGTTCTATAGAAATGTTTATTATAGATAAGTTCTATAGAAATGTTGTTTATTGTAGATAAGTTCTATAGAAATGTTGTTGTGTTTATTATAGATAAGTTCTATAGAAATGTTGTTTATTATAGATAAGTTCTATAGAAATGTTGTTGTGTTTATTATAGATAAGTTCTATAGAAATGTTCTGTTTATTGTAGATAAGTTCTATAGAAATGTTGTTTATTATAGATAAGTTCTATAGAAATGGAAGATTTTAAGCGTGCTATAAAGAAAGTGATACCAAGTTTACAGAAAGGTGTAGAAGGTGTAGTTGATGTTAAACAAGTAGATTGGGAGGATATCGGTGGATTACAGGATGTCAAACAACAAATAAAACAGGTTTATTTTACACTCTACTTATCTCCCCTTGTTCACTCTACTTATCTCCCCTTGTTTCACTCTACGGTAGATATCGCCTATACGATAACTTTCATATTCTACTGAGTAATATCCTAAGTAGATAAAATCCATATTAAAAAATTGTATTTATTTATTTGTCAAAAAGGGGAAATAAAATTTTGTACCAATGATAAAATGTTTATTTTGTCTAAAATATTGGATATTAGAAGCCCATTTTATTCCGGTAAGATCACAACATCAATGTTAATTTAAATTGACAAATAATTACTGTTTTCAATGTCGAAAACCTTGGATGATATTGAGTTGGACCACTTGGCATTGTGCAAATTTTATTTTATTTTTAGGCTGTAGAATGGCCGATGTTACACCCCGAGGTATTTAGAAGATTTGGTTTACCTGTCTCTAAAGGTGTTTTATTATACGGACCACCCGGTTGTTGTAAAACTACATTAGTTCGAGCTGCTGCTACGACAACACGAACAACGTTCCTATCATTAAACGGGGCTCAATTATTCTCACCTTTTGTAGGAGAGTCAGAGAGAATAGTAACAGAGGTTAGATTATGATTATATTAATATTATAGATAAACATTTACAACTCTTAGTGTTACGCAAATTTGGGAGAAAGATTTTAAGAGCACTACAAGAACCGTTAGTAGGTAAATCAGACAGAAGACAAACAGGGGTGCTCTCATAGTAAAAATATTATAAATAAATATCCTTCCTGTATCATAAATAAACATTTTATGTCTAAACACCAGAATCTGTCGGTCATTGACATAACCTGGATTGATTATACAATGCTTAGTTTTAGAGAAAACTCTTTGCCATTCAAAGGGACAATAACACTCTTGCTGGCTTGACAGGTCCAGAAAAAAAAATTAGCCTTATTCTAACTACAAGATGTTTGTGTAAATTACCTGTTGTGTAAATTATCCATTACAACCTATCTTACTTGTCCAGAGGGTTCGAAAATATGTTTAAATCCAAGTTGCATTTGAAAGTGCTTACGTAAGGCTTTTCAAACCATGTTACAGCATGTAGTTGAATTTTTCCCATTTTTAAAATTAGGTGTGTTAAGATGAAATTTGTATCATTTTTTAATTGAAATATTGTAAAATAGTACAAATTGTTGACCAGAATAAAGATTGGAACATATTATACAGTTACAACAAGAGTAGTATTGGGGCTTTAAATTAACATTTTGACCATAAAATGAAATAGAAAAGAGTGGAATATCATAAGGAGTGTCACTGACTCAAATGGTGTGGTTTCGATTCAACTGTTGCCTGCCCAACCTTGTTGTGTTTTCTCCTGGGCCCTTATTCACGAAAACTTAAACTAAGATACAATCAAAATTTTAAGAAATACTGCAATTCGATTGGCTGACCACTAAAATCAATTTGCATATATCCAATGAAGTTGCAGTATTTCTTAAAATTTCGGTTGTAACTTAGTTTAAGATTTCGTGAATAAGGGCCCAGGTCCTCAAGTTCAGATCAACATGATTTTTTTAATATACGAATTTCAGACGTTCCAGAAAGCGCGGACCCTGGCTCCATCTATATTATTTCTAGATGAGATTGATTCTATCGTTGGTAAACGATCTGAAGGTGGAACACATCGAGGTGTACAGGAACGACTTTTATCAACGTTACTAAACGAAATGGATGGCATCGGTGTACGACTGGATGATAAAGTCACTGGCTCTAGTAACAAGGAAGCCGAAGTAGGAACGCCGGAACAAACACAGGTTAGTCGTTGTATGATTGTTATTAAAACATTGGGGAATTTTGATTGGCTGATTTCTCGGGACGGAGGTTTAAATAATGGTTCGAAAAGCGCATATATATCATATCTTAAATATTTCTTTGTAATTTCAAATCAATTATGTTCAGAGAAATATGCGCACAGTCCAAATTCAACGACAGGCATTTTTGTCAATTTTTGTTGTTCAAGACTCATCTATTTATGGGGTGTTATAAATGTACATATTATTATTTTTATAGATTATACTTTTATTCGTTAATTGGGTGCCACAGTGGCTAAGTGAGTAAGACACTGACTGGCTAGCCTGGATGTTGTGGGTTTAATCTCAGTGTTGACAGAGAGAGTTCATCAGGATTTTCTGGCGTGACTTCCCCTTGTCAGTGGTGCAGGGTGGAGAGCAGTTGGAATTCGTTAAAAGAGTAGGCCATATCGCCGCTGTCTGGTATACAAAGTGTATTATTATAATCCTTATTATATTGGAAATATTATTGTATATTTTAAGGTTAAGGAGAATCTTAAAACAGATGTAGACAATAGTCGAGTACTTGTTGTCGCGGCAACCAACCGTCCTGATTTAGTTGATGCTGCCTTATTACGGCCTGGAAGACTGGATAGAATTGTCTATGTTCCTCATCCAGATTATCAGGTATTGTTTTTATACGCCCACATGGAAATGTTCCTCATCCAGATTATCAGGTATTGTTTTTATACGCCCACATGGAAATGTTCCTCATCCAGATTATCAGGTATTGTTTTTATACGCCCACATGGAAATGTGGTCGTATATTGGCATCGCCCCTGTCCGTCTGTCTGTCCGCCAACAATTTCTTGTGAACACTCTAGAGGCTAAAGTTCATATCCGATTGACTGTACATTTATACACAGTGTTTAAAGTCATGAGACGAAAAAGCCTATTGATTTTCAGCAATTTCTGATAATTACTGCTAGAGTTATGGCCCTTGATCACTTTGAAAAATCTTGTTTTGCTAATTAACAAGGAGAATAGAGAGAAAGTTTTAAAGTCTCATCAACACTTGGTCATTCTGAGACTAACATTATGCTTACTTTAGTTTGATTTCCCACAGTCAAGGGATCTTTTACGTTCACCCAAATCTGTAAACAGATGGACCTCAGTTATACTGGCCGGAATGACATGGTACACATTTCCTTGTCAGTCACACAAAATGCTTACTTTACTTTGATTTCCCACAGCCGAGGGATCTTTTACGTTCACCCAAATCTGTAAAGAGATGAACCTCAGTTATACCAGCTGAAACGACTGGGCACACATTTCCTTGTCAGTCACACAAGGACCGACTCTTACGAGTGAAGGACATTTAAGTATTGTTAATTCAAGATTTATAATGAGGGTTTTTAATTTCTGCTTCCTGATGGAAAATGTTTGAAATATAAACAGGTCATGCAGACCTTTTTAAGTGACACCGGAGTACCTGAGTAACAGAATGTATTTTCTGTATGGCCTTATAATAAAGGTTTATAATTTCAGACGAGACTGATGATATTTTATAATTTCAGGCTAGACTGGAGATATTAAAGATACAGTTCGTTATTTTATAATTTCAGGCGAGGTTGGAGATATTAAAGATTCAGTGTAAGACAATACCCGTTATTGATGTAGATTTAGAAACTCTGGCCACAACAACACAATATTATACAGGGGCTGATTTAACTAGTTTATGTAGAGAGGTTAGTATGTTGTTGTGTGTCTCCGTGAAACTGTGGTAGTAGATTGCAGTCATCCACAATTTCGTTTTAACACGCTATCACTAGACTCTACATCATCCATGTCATGATTTCGTAAAATTTTCAGAGTTTTAAAGCCCATGATTATTTTGCGATTCAAGTGTTCGTTTGATTTCATTGGCCCTTGATCAAATTGGGGTTTAATGTCCTACTTTTCTGCACTGACTGGGCTAATGAAGTCCTTGGTTTTCCGTCCTATCTGAATGACTAGACAGCTGTCCTTGTCAGAACCTCTGTCCTGCACCACTAACAAGGAGAAGCCACACCAGAAAATCTTAAGTTATTATATTCAAATAATCTAAAATACAATGTTTAAATTTATCCAAGTTATTCAATCTGTGACAATTATTTTTTATTGTAGGCTGCGATGTTTGCGATGACGGAGAATCTGGAAGCGAAGGAAGTCAGAGAGAGACATTTTGATGCAGCTTTATCTGTTGTTAAACCCTCGTTAAATGATTCCCTCGTAGAAAAATATAAAAACATACATTTTAATAAAACAGATAAATCATTATTAAAATGATATACAAATTATACTTTAGGTTTTTTTTATTTATAAGGGGAGGTTGGGATGGCCTAGTGGTCTAGAGTGCCGCGCTTCGACCTCTAGCTGGCCGGCCTTCTCTGGCTAGCGACTGTGGTTTCGAGCCCTGGTGAGAGCATATGTGGCATGAAGATAGGGGCCCCTTCTCAACCTCGTGGGTTTCCTCAGGGCACTCCGGTTTCCTCCCACTGCTCAAGACCCCCTACGTGCAAGCAAATTATTGAAATAAAATTAAACCATATGTTAGTCCTGAAATGACCTTGTTTATGTTGAGTGGACATTAAACCCCATTTCTCTCTATCTCTCTCATTGGGGGGGGGGGGGTCCCATAATTGGAATAGCTTGTGCGCCTAAATCCGGCGCCGATTGATTCGGTTGATCGGTTTGGGCAGAAGTTCACCTAGTGTGCCTGCCACTTAAGGGTAAAATTTACTTTGTGAAATAAAATGAACTGAGTGGGCTTTTGAGAAAGAGAAAGAGAAATGTGGTTTAACGTCCACTCGACACAACTAGGTCATTCTGGGACCACGACAGTTGACTCAGTGACAGGCTGTATGATATAGCGCACACATGCTAACCATTTAGCTATCCAATCCCCCATGGGCTATTGAAGATGGGTATTCGTTATGTTGTGTGCTATGAATGAGAGCAATTTTGCCAGACAGCGGCGTTACAGCCTACTCTTATTTCGAATTCTGACTGTCAAGGATTCTTTTACGTGCATGCCAATGTGAAACAGGACCTTGGTTTTTCAACCCATCCAAAAGACTATGTTGTCGCTTGCCACAGCCTCCATCCTGCATCATTGAAAAGGGGGAACGACCCCAGAAAAACATAAGCAAGTTACTCGTCCAACAAATGGACCGCAAATTTACTTTATTGTTTAGTACAGTTTATGAAACAAAGAACGAAAACATATGCTAATTGTGTTGGGGCTGATCCAGGGGGCCATGTTCCCCCCCACCCACGCTCAGCCCCAGCAGAACTGGTGTATCTGCTTTTTAATTGATGATATACCCTGATTTTCGCATTGTCTATACCTAGGCAATGCGACGAAGGCTCTGGGGATTACACCAAACCACTAATGCATGCGACACTCTAATGATTACAATTTGTTACAATGTATGGGCCCCTCCCCTCGAAAAAATCCTGGATCCGGGCCTGTTGTGAAAAGATAATATTTGTTAAAGTTGCTATATAATATGGGCATGTCTGATTTATGTCATGTGGACGAGTGGTTGGAAGGCGTTTAGCTTAAATTCAGGAAAACTATCATTTCAACACCAATTTACTGGGAGGAGAAACAATCTCACTGTTACAGTATGGCAGGATAGAGTTTTATACTTGACTTAGTTTCTGACACATTGGATCATTATTCATTTCCCTGTGGACATTGTCTTAAAGGGACAATACCACTCTTAAAGCCCCAATACTACTCTTGTTGTAACTGAATAATATGTTCCAATCTTTATTCTGGTCAACAATTTGCACTAATTTACAATATTTCAATTAAAAAATGATACAAATTTCATCTTAACACATCTAATTTTAAAAATTGGAAAAATTCAACTACATGCCGTAACATGGTTTGAAAAACCTTACGTAAGCACTTTCAAATGCAACTCGGATTTAAACAAATTTTGGAACCCTCTGGACAAGTAAGATAGGTTGCAATGGATAATTTACACAACAGGTAGGACACTTAAACATCTTTTCGTTAGAATAAGGCTATTTTTTTTTCTGGAGCTGCCAAGCCAGCAAGAGTGTTATTGTTCCTTTAATGGTATCAAATAATTCCACGTCTTTTGATAAATGTAGGAACAGAGAATTATGTCTAAGTTTGAAATATTTCATGGATACAGGAGTGTTGTGGAACCTGAAACACAAGTAGCAAGTTAAACACATATGGTAACAATTCTTACAAGGAGAGTGAGAGATGGTTGGTTAAAACCGTGCCCATTAGATCATAAAGTCTGCCATTGAGTCAAGTGGCAGGGTTTCGATCCGCTTGTACATGACAAGAAGAAGGGTCGTCTGTCCAACCTTATGGGTGTTTTTATGTGTTCTCCGTTTTCCCCCATTTGTTTTTTATGTGTTCACCGTTTTCCTCCATATGCTAGTCCCAATACGACCTAGTGTGTTATGAGGGAAACTTTGCCCGGGCAGCGGTGCTACTGCCTACTCTTATATCGAATTCCAACTGCCAAGGGATCTTTTACGTGCACGCCAATATGTACACAGGACTCAGTTTTCCGTCCCATCCAAATGACTAGATAGCTGTCCTTGTCAGGCCCTCTGTGCTGCATCACTGACAAGGGGAAACCACACCAGAAAACCTGGAAGAACTTTCTCGGGCAACGCAGGGATCAAACACCCAACCTTTAGGCTAGCGAGCCAGCGTCTTACCCACCATGAGCCCCAAATAAAGAAAAATAACATCAATTACCATATGTCTAATTTATTTTATTTCATTCTATTATGTTCCAATTCTCTATAGAAACAAATGGAATTATACATAAATTCCACCAGGCTGACAAACTTTGAAACAAGCACCACAAATTATTTTTGTTTTTATAATTTATACAAGCCTATAAAATGCCATGCACATGTCGACAATAAATCATCAAATTAATAGTAAATAATATCATATGCACGTAGGAAGCGATTCATTTTCTTTAATATAACAAGTATCATAGTTCAATACAAGGCATTACCACTTTCAACTTCTTACGGCTGACCCCCGCATCCATTCACTTGATTTGATAATTGTTTATTGTTCGCAATGTCTATTTTCTGTCTTGTCCGCAGGTTTATCTTGTAATTTTTTTGTTTTGCGTGTAGTGCGGTCCTCTGCGGTCCTCTCCTACACTTACTATTAAAGGCCCAATACCACTTTTGTTGTAACTGAATAATATGCCCCAATCATTATTCAGGTCAACAAATTGTACTATTTTACAATATTTCTATTAATTGATGATACAAATTTCATCTTAACACACCGAATAGTGTTTTCTGTAGTAAATTTACCAAGATATGTCCATTAAGAGTTTAACGGATCGTTAAAATAACTTAGTTTTGAGCAACCGACCCCTGATTATTTTGAAAGTGATAATGCCTCTTCACATCACAACAACCATGGTCTCCTGTAAATGTCATTTTAAAAATTCTCCAAGACCATGCCTTCTAATAAATTTTATACATTAAACATATTATGAGTATGCTCATTCATATACACGTCATCTTAACCAACAATTCAATCTATAATCTTTTAGTGACATTTAGCGATTGGAGACATATCAGAACTAACACAATTATATGGGAAAACAATCACAGGTTTATTATACACAAGCTGACGTTTCGATATTCACTTATCTTTATCAAGCACAATGACATTTATTAAACTAGATGGTATATATATATATAAATGTACAATTTGAAGCCATACTTAATTAATGTCATTGTGCTTGATAACGATAAGAGGAAACTTATCGAAACGTCATGTGTAACCTTTTCAATGCTGAGTAAGCTTTTACATATATAATAATCCGGATCCTGGATCTGTGAAAGAAAATGAATAAAGCTTGAGATGAAATGAGTTTGTATTTATTCAAGGGAAAATGGCTAGTAACAGTGACCTTTACAGCCTCACTCATTGAAGATTTCAGTAGATCAGTTATCTCCCTTTAAGTATCAGACCACTATCAATTCAATAGCACTATCAATTCTCTATAAATACTAATGGCTTAATCTTAAAAATTAATACCCCCCCATCTCATAGCAAACCCCAACATACTCCCCCACTAAATTAAATGGCGTCCCGACATTTAAACAATCAAGATAGCTCTTTAAACAATATATGTAATCATAATAGGTTTCAGGCTTGAAACTAACATCACTAAAAACAATAAGCTTTCTAGTAATAACTAATAATGTTGACACATACTTCAAATATTACTCAGATATTCTAAAATATCGCATGACAGTATGTAATTTTACAGGTGATCAGTCTGGAAAACACATATAATTGACAATCATTCATAATAATGGTTTGTAATACAGTGAGTATGATTAATATCTGACTTGTCAGTTTCAACAAATGTCCACTACACAAAACATGCTAAATACAAATAGTAAAATATTCTTGGTTTATTAACAAGAGTTTACCAGAATGTAATAAAACAACTTTCAACTAATTAACTTCCAACACTCAAAACAGATTCTAATAATGCTATAACCGTGATGTATGATCATATATTAGTACATAATCATTCAAGATTCATTATTATCTCAGCAATATTGTAATAAATTTAGGTTACTTTTAGAAAACCACACTTAAAGGGCGTTCACCAATTTTATTTGACCAAGCACAATTTGAAGGTTGACCCAAATGGTCATATGTTAACCGAAGAGGCGGTTGTACAGCACGACGATTTGGTAGAACATCTTCCTCTGCGGATTCCATCGATTCCAAAGAAGTTTTATAAGCTTCCGAATCACTTTCAACAGCATCATTGTCATTTGCTTGAACACTAGATTCATTAGAAACATGACCTGTAGATCCTGATTCATTTCCTTCAGATGAATTTTGATTTCGCGCTTCTGTCTCCGTGTCTTGTATCTGAACTTCTGGTTCTGGTACATTGATATTTGTCGGTGTAGCAGGAACAAACTCTTCCGCTTCTGGATCTAATTCAATGCGTTTATCTGACACTGGCAAATAGTTATATAGCTCCTCACTTTCAGAGTCACTATTTAAGTCATTTTGAGGTAAATTCACTATTTTAGATCTTGAACGTTTCCGTGTAACATGATTTTCTGTAGTGTCAATCACAAAGTCTTTGTCTAGTGGTAAATCGTTGCATAAAAGTAATAAATTCCTATGTAGTCTCCGTACTTTTCCATTTTTGTTTGGAGATTTTACTTCATACACAGGCGAATCATCAGACATTCTCTTTAAGACGGTATGAATGCTGTCCTCCCAATAATTTCGTAATTTTCCTGGACCACCGCGTTCGCTTAAATTCCGCACTAATACACGATCTCCTGGAACAAGAGTCACACTAGTAGGTTTTTTACTATGGTACTTCTTTGCAGTCATACTCGATTTCTGGGCATTACGTGATGCAATTTTATAAGCATCATTCATGCATTGAGTCCACTTTTGAACATAATCACGATGCGAAACGTTTCCCCTATTTTCAAATCCAAATATTATGTCGATCGGAAGTTTGGGATGTCTTCCAAATAACAAAAAGAATGGAGAAAAACCTGTAGTGTCGTTTTTCGTACAATTATATGCATGAGTCATTTTATTAATATGGTTTTTCCAATCATGTTTATGATCCTCAGGCAGGGTCTTCAACATTGATAATAAAGTACGGTTCAGCCTTTCACATTGTCCATTACCACTAGGGTGGTAGGGAGTGGTGCGTGATCGTCCTACGCCACAGTATTTTTGTAGTCGATGGAAAAGCTCGTTTTCGAACTCTCTGCCTTGGTCGTGGTGTAACTTTTCAGGGAAACCATATTTCAGAACATAATCATTAAATATTTTGTCCGCAGCTGTCTTTCCAGATTTGTTGGTAGTTGGATAAGCAGCAGCAAATCTGGTATAATGGTCCACAACAACCAATATGTACTCATATCCCCCTTTACATTTCTCTAAATGTAAAAAGTCAATCGAAACTAACTCGAATGGGTGTGTCGTTTCGATCGGTTTTAAAGGTGCTTCATTTAGACGATTTGGTTTCTTTGATTTCACACAAGTGCACATTTTTGTTATAAAATGTTCAACTTCAGACACCATCTTTGGCCAATAAAATCTATTTCGAATCAGGGATATCACTTTTTCCGTCCCAAGATGACCCATGTTACAATGCAATTCATCTATCACCAACTTTCGATATTTCTTTGGCAACACTAATTGATAATCTGTATCTTGACCTGGAATACACCGTTTACGTTTTAAAAGCCCATCTTGATCAATTTGAAGATTTGGAAATTCTCTGGTTAACATTAAAGATTCTGACGACATACGCTCGCGATCGGCTTTACTGGGTTTCTCCCGCTTACGCACAAATCGTTTTAACACAAAAATGTCCTCGTCATCTTCTTGAGCTTTAATTAATTCGTCCGTACTAAACTGAAGTTTCACTCCTTCTGAAGGTTCAGTCTTTGCCGGTTTCACATTTAGCCCACACATCCAAACAAGTGATTGATCCTCTTGAATTTGAGTCGAGTTTATACTCATCGAAACAATATCTGATTTAGCTTCTTCGGAACACTCTTGCCTGTATTGTTCAAACTTCAGTGGCATCCTACTTAAACAATCAGCATCAGTATTTAAAGGTCCTGGTTTATATTTGATGTTGAAATTAAAGTCCGCTAGTTCTGCTACCCATCGTAGTCTCGCTGCGTCTAGACGTGGAGTAGTCATGATATAACTCAATGGATTATTGTCACTATAGATCGTAAAATGTGGCGTGTAGTACAGATAGTCCCTAAAACGATCTACGACCGCCCACTTTAACGCCAAAAATTCCAATTTACCCGAATGTAGATTATAATTTTGCTCAGCCGGAGTTAATGTCCTAGATGCATAAGCCACAACGTGTTGACGCCCATCGTCACCTTGTTGATAGAGAATGGCTCCTAAACCCTCTCCAGACGCATCCACATGTAAAGAAAACGGTCGATCGAACACAGGGTAGGCCATTACTGGTGGCGACACAAGAAAGTTAATGAGATCCCCTAAAGCGTCCGAATGTTCTTTAGTCCACCCTATTCTTTCCTTAGACGACAACTGACCTCCCTTTAATGTTTTAATCCGATCCTTGGATAAGTCTGGTTGCTTCCGTAATAGATTGTACAAAGGCTTAGCTCTTCGTGCAAAATCTGGAATGAATTTGCGGTAGTACGACAAAAGACCCAATATTTTACGAATCTCTCCGACATTCGACGGGATTTTGTTTTTAAGTTCCAAAACCGCACGTTTATCTTCAGGGTCCACTGTATAACCCGATGCAGTAACAAGATGCCCTAAATATCTTACTTCCTTTCGAAATACTAGGCACTTTGAAGGCTTCAGTTTAACACCCTTTTCACGAAGGCGATTAAACACAAGTTGGAGATGTTTCACGTGTTCATCAAACGTCTTACTGTATACAAGGATATCGTCCAAGTATGGAAGGCAACACCTGTCCCTCAGTCCATCAAGACAGTCATTCATATAATTTTGAAAAGCAGATGGCGCCCCAGAAAGCCCAAACGGTATCCTTTCCCACTCGTATAGACCCCAGGGGGTGACGAAAGCAGTTATGTGTTTACTCTCCTCCCCTACAACCCCTTGATGGTAAGCGCGTCCCTGATCTAACAAACTATACCACTGACTGCCCCCTAAACTATCCAATGCGTCCTGAATGCGGGGTAACGGCCCACAGTCTATTACTGATTTTTGGTTGATTTTTCTATAGTCACAACATAGTCTTAACCCGCCATCTTTTTTCCGCACACAGATTAAAGGACTAGAATAACTTGATTTTGATTTCCGAATAAATCCTTTGGCTATTAAATCTCTCAGGTAATCTTTAACCTCTTCAATCAGTGGGTTTGGAATTGAAACGTATGACTGTTTTACCGGAATATTGTCTTTCAAATGAATATCAAGTTTCAAGTCCGGTATGTATCCAATATCGTCACCCGTTTTCGAGAAAACGTCATTATTAGATTTTAATAATGTATGAATAATGTTTTCCTGAGCAGACGTAATATCACAATGATTTAAATCAATTGGCGGTTCAAATACATCAGAATTTTGAGTGTTTGATAATGATGCAACATTTACATTATCTACTTGAGTATTATTATTTGACTGTACAATGCAAAACAATGACCTAATTGACTGAAGCTCCCCTAAATGTGTTTTCTTTTTGAGAATAATATCACATTTCGTAGAATTACTAACAATTAAATTCACTCGATTGGCATTGTTTACCTTAACTAACATTTCTTGACAATCTAACCCAGAACTGTAACATTCGGGTTTGAATAAACAATCAAGAGGGCTTTGACAAGAACCTGTACGTATGGATACACGTACAACCTTTGAGGTTTGTTTCTTTATGCGAATATTGCGTGATCCTGAGTACACTTGACAAATGGCCTCTTGATTATTTTGACGAACAATATCTACTAAACCTGATACTTGATTTACAGACAATTTTCCGAAAGAATACTTTAAATTTTCTACCAGATTGTCCTTATCACTATTCATAATAAATTGTTCAATAATATTATACCCAACAATTGGAACATCTAAACCTGCAGTCTCAGTTACCAAGAATGGCACAGACAATGGGGCACTAGAACCTAATTTGAATTTAAATTCAACCCATCCTTCAAAAGGGATATCTGACCCATTTGCTGATAAAATATTGAGTGGTTGTTCACCAGTCAATTCCTGTATACTGCGAATTTCCAGGTTTGGGAAATATTTGGTTAATAACAACTTATTAATTAATGATACCTGAGCTCCAGAGTCCCATAATACAGTTACAATTACATCATTTAGTTTACAATTAACATGACATTTTTCACCAACCAACTTAACTAATTTTGAACGCTTGCGAGGTGACAGACAAAACACCTGACCTTTGACTGCTGACATTGTTGGGGGTGTGGTTTCACAGATCACCTGTCCCCCTTTCGAGGTGATCTCATCCAGTTTTCCGACTGATTATTATTATAATGAAAAGACCGGAAGTGACCTGAGCTACCACAATCCCAACAATGTCTACAATTTGAAAGTTTCTTTTCACGACACTTATTACAGCTGTTATCAAACACTTTCTTCTTTCGATCTTCTCTAATCATTTCTGCTAATTGTGCTACTTCAGCCTTTAACTCTTGAAACTCGGATTTTTCCTCCTTCTTTATCTTGTTTTTCTTCGGTTTTTCTTTCAAAGTTAGATCAGCTTGTGACACTTCATTCACTTTACAGTGCCCTCTCATTTTAATTTGTCTGTCTGATTCTCTAGACTCTATTACGCTCATCTTTTGAATAAGTGTTTCATCTGATATTTTCATGTCTAACGATGGCTGGATTTCTCTACGGATGGTTTCATCAAGTAAACCAGAGTATAAAGTTTTACAGAATTGTTGACTGACCAATTCTGGATCATACTTTAGATCTACATCAGTTACAAAGAGTATCTTTTGTTTTAAAGACAACAATCTAAGTAAAAAGTCAGTACTTGATTCACTCCTTTTCTGTAGAGTTGATCCCAATTCCTGATAAAGCTCTGTTGCTGACTTTTCTTGATAAAAGGATCTTAACATCTGTTTTAATTCACTGATGGTGATGTTTGTCCTACCCTCCAGGTACACTCGTAATTGTGAAGATGGTGATATCGCTCGTACAACTCCCTCGACGATCTCAACCTCAGAGAAGCCCTTCTTCTCAGCATTGTCAATTTGTCTCATTAAGGAGATGAACGGAACGTTTGTTTTACCATTTTCACCGATTGTTCCTGTTAGTTTGAAGTCCTTTTTGAAAATACTAACATGTTTAGTCTCTGTTGGAGTTTCTTCCTTTAGAGGTTTAATGGATTCTGGAACAGTATTAGACTTAACACTGGTTGATTCAGTCCTAATCATTGACTCCTGCCTCAAAAGTTGAAAATTTGGCAACATCTCGTTTAACAGCATGAAAACTCCCTCGCCCCCATCTTCTTTGCCACATTCTGTGTCAAGGAATTCCGATAGGGTTTGTTTAGCCTCAACAGGATTTATTTCCGTGGGTTCGTCTTTTAATAATTTAAATTGCATCAGACATTTAATCAGGACATCCACTGGTGACTGATACATTCTTCCCAATACACCATACTTCAGGGCAAGCTTTTTATCTTCCTCCATGTTTACAGATCCCGGACAAACCCCCAAATGTAACCTTTTCAATGCTGAGTAAGCTTTTACATATATAATAATCCGGATCCTGGATCTGTGAAAGAAAATGAATAAAGCTTGAGATGAAATGAGTTTGTATTTATTCAAGGGAAAATGGCTAGTAACAGTGACCTTTACAGCCTCACTCATTGAAGATTTCAGTAGATCAGTTATCTCCCTTTAAGTATCAGACCACTATCAATTCAATAGCACTATCAATTCTCTATAAATACTAATGGCTTAATCTTAAAAATTAATACCCCCCCATCTCATAGCAAACCCCAACACATGCTTGTGTATAATAAACAAGTGATTGTTTTCCCATATAATTGTGTTAGTTCTGATTCAATCTATAGTTTATATACATCCAAGTAACATAATATCCCTTTAAAGACAAAATCAGAGGCATTATTAATTGTTTGTGAACGCATATATAACATAATATCCTTTTAAAGACAACATCGGAGGTGTTATTAATTGTTTGTGAACATAAGACCCTATATTTCATTTTGAAATTGGGAATTTAGATGCTAACAAAATAGCTAAGTCGAAACGAGCTGTTGATAAATTTAACGATAGTTCAGGGGCCTGTTTCACGAAATTTTAACTTAAGATACAATACAAATTTTAGTTCATACTTAAATTTCGTCACCCCAGGGGGTGACGAAAGCAGTTATGTGTTTACTCTCCTCCCCTACAACCCCTTGATGGTAAGCGCGTCCCTGATCTAACAAACTATACCACTGACTGCCCCCTAAACTATCCAATGCGTCCTGAATGCGGGGTAACGGCCCACAGTCTATTACTGATTTTTGGTTGATTTTTCTATAGTCACAACATAGTCTTAACCCGCCATCTTTTTTCCGCACACAGATTAAAGGACTAGAATAACTTGATTTTGATTTCCGAATAAATCCTTTGGCTATTAAATCTCTCAGGTAATCTTTAACCTCTTCAATCAGTGGGTTTGGAATTGAAACGTATGACTGTTTTACCGGAATATTGTCTTTCAAATGAATATCAAGTTTCAAGTCCGGTATGTATCCAATATCGTCACCCGTTTTCGAGAAAACGTCATTATTAGATTTTAATAATGTATGAATAATGTTTTCCTGAGCAGACGTAATATCACAATGATTTAAATCAATTGGCGGTTCAAATACATCAGAATTTTGAGTGTTTGATAATGATGCAACATTTACATTATCTACTTGAGTATTATTATTTGACTGTACAATGCAAAACAATGACCTAATTGACTGAAGCTCCCCTAAATGTGTTTTCTTTTTGAGAATAATATCACATTTCGTAGAATTACTAACAATTAAATTCACTCGATTGGCATTGTTTACCTTAACTAACATTTCTTGACAATCTAACCCAGAACTGTAACATTCGGGTTTGAATAAACAATCAAGAGGGCTTTGACAAGAACCTGTACGTATGGATACACGTACAACCTTTGAGGTTTGTTTCTTTATGCGAATATTGCGTGATCCTGAGTACACTTGACAAATGGCCTCTTGATTATTTTGACGAACAATATCTACTAAACCTGATACTTGATTTACAGACAATTTTCCGAAAGAATACTTTAAATTTTCTACCAGATTGTCCTTATCACTATTCATAATAAATTGTTCAATAATATTATACCCAACAATTGGAACATCTAAACCTGCAGTCTCAGTTACCAAGAATGGCACAGACAATGGGGCACTAGAACCTAATTTGAATTTAAATTCAACCCATCCTTCAAAAGGGATATCTGACCCATTTGCTGATAAAATATTGAGTGGTTGTTCACCAGTCAATTCCTGTATACTGCGAATTTCCAGGTTTGGGAAATATTTGGTTAATAACAACTTATTAATTAATGATACCTGAGCTCCAGAGTCCCATAATACAGTTACAATTACATCATTTAGTTTACAATTAACATGACATTTTTCACCAACCAACTTAACTAATTTTGAACGCTTGCGAGGTGACAGACAAAACACCTGACCTTTGACTGCTGACATTGTTGGGGGTGTGGTTTCACAGATCACCTGTCCCCCTTTCGAGGTGATCTCATCCAGTTTTCCGACTGATTATTATTATAATGAAAAGACCGGAAGTGACCTGAGCTACCACAATCCCAACAATGTCTACAATTTGAAAGTTTCTTTTCACGACACTTATTACAGCTGTTATCAAACACTTTCTTCTTTCGATCTTCTCTAATCATTTCTGCTAATTGTGCTACTTCAGCCTTTAACTCTTGAAACTCGGATTTTTCCTCCTTCTTTATCTTGTTTTTCTTCGGTTTTTCTTTCAAAGTTAGATCAGCTTGTGACACTTCATTCACTTTACAGTGCCCTCTCATTTTAATTTGTCTGTCTGATTCTCTAGACTCTATTACGCTCATCTTTTGAATAAGTGTTTCATCTGATATTTTCATGTCTAACGATGGCTGGATTTCTCTACGGATGGTTTCATCAAGTAAACCAGAGTATAAAGTTTTACAGAATTGTTGACTGACCAATTCTGGATCATACTTTAGATCTACATCAGTTACAAAGAGTATCTTTTGTTTTAAAGACAACAATCTAAGTAAAAAGTCAGTACTTGATTCACTCCTTTTCTGTAGAGTTGATCCCAATTCCTGATAAAGCTCTGTTGCTGACTTTTCTTGATAAAAGGATCTTAACATCTGTTTTAATTCACTGATGGTGATGTTTGTCCTACCCTCCAGGTACACTCGTAATTGTGAAGATGGTGATATCGCTCGTACAACTCCCTCGACGATCTCAACCTCAGAGAAGCCCTTCTTCTCAGCATTGTCAATTTGTCTCATTAAGGAGATGAACGGAACGTTTGTTTTACCATTTTCACCGATTGTTCCTGTTAGTTTGAAGTCCTTTTTGAAAATACTAACATGTTTAGTCTCTGTTGGAGTTTCTTCCTTTAGAGGTTTAATGGATTCTGGAACAGTATTAGACTTAACACTGGTTGATTCAGTCCTAATCATTGACTCCTGCCTCAAAAGTTGAAAATTTGGCAACATCTCGTTTAACAGCATGAAAACTCCCTCGCCCCCATCTTCTTTGCCACATTCTGTGTCAAGGAATTCCGATAGGGTTTGTTTAGCCTCAACAGGATTTATTTCCGTGGGTTCGTCTTTTAATAATTTAAATTGCATCAGACATTTAATCAGGACATCCACTGGTGACTGATACATTCTTCCCAATACACCATACTTCAGGGCAAGCTTTTTATCTTCCTCCATGTTTACAGATCCCGGACAAACCCCCAAATGTAACCTTTTCAATGCTGAGTAAGCTTTTACATATATAATAATCCGGATCCTGGATCTGTGAAAGAAAATGAATAAAGCTTGAGATGAAATGAGTTTGTATTTATTCAAGGGAAAATGGCTAGTAACAGTGACCTTTACAGCCTCACTCATTGAAGATTTCAGTAGATCAGTTATCTCCCTTTAAGTATCAGACCACTATCAATTCAATAGCACTATCAATTCTCTATAAATACTAATGGCTTAATCTTAAAAATTAATACCCCCCCATCTCATAGCAAACCCCAACACATGCTTGTGTATAATAAACAAGTGATTGTTTTCCCATATAATTGTGTTAGTTCTGATTCAATCTATAGTTTATATACATCCAAGTAACATAATATCCCTTTAAAGACAAAATCAGAGGCATTATTAATTGTTTGTGAACGCATATATAACATAATATCCTTTTAAAGACAACATCGGAGGTGTTATTAATTGTTTGTGAACATAAGACCCTATATTTCATTTTGAAATTGGGAATTTAGATGCTAACAAAATAGCTAAGTCGAAACGAGCTGTTGATAAATTTAACGATAGTTCAGGGGCCTGTTTCACGAAATTTTAACTTAAGATACAATACAAATTTTAGTTCATACTTAAATCTGATTGGCTAAGCGCTAAAATCAATCTAATACTATCCAATCGAATTACTAAAATCGGATTTTATCTTAGTTAAAATTTCGTGAAACAGGCCCCAGATGTCTAACTACAGTAAATCAAGTTTCCGTGGCAACAAATAATTTGCAAATGTTCTTTATTAGATACTAATTCAATTGAAAAAAGTTGAGATACTTTAATTAATATCATTCATAGTTACTCTCCTTTATAACAATTCTAGTGAAAAAAATCGTACAGGTAACCCCTGGCAACGAACAGTTAGCACAACTGGTAACCTGGCAACAGACAGTGAGCACAACTGGTAACCTGGCAATGAACAGTGAGCACAACTGGTTACCTGGCAACGAACTGGCAAACCGAGGAAATTCATAAAATACAAGAAAAATATATGAAGATATGATTTGTAAAATATTTCATATCGTTAAAATAACTGAACACGATAATCCATACATTGACGGCAACTGATATGAAGCCTTCGATCGTTTAACGAAAATATCAATTTCTTCACAGTTTAATTCATGTTTAACATTTAATTAATAAAAATCAAAATCAAAATATCAATACAAGATAATGTCCAGTAAACACATAGAATAATTCCATATTAGACAGTATATATTGATGTTCTATGATGTATTATCGTAATTAAACAATTTTTAAAAGAATATTTTCAAATTTGACAGTAAATACATATATAGAGGTTCTATGGTAAATAAACCATTTTCAAAAGAACAATGATCGCGTTAACTTTGGACAGAATAATGATAAAAGAAAAATAGGTGACTAGTTTGTGGCAATTCTGGTAAGGAAGTCATTGTTTTTAAATAATGCTTAAAATATAGAAATATTCGACTCACTGGCCCATATATGGTCATTGTGTCTCAGCCACTATGGACCATGTTTTGAACCAAGATGGTTGCCACCACTGTGGACCATGTGTTGAACCAAGATGGCTGCCCCCACTATAGACCATGTGTTGAACCAAGATGGTTGCTGCCACTATGGACCATGTGTTGAACCAAGATGGTTGCCCCCACTGTGGACCATGTGTTGAACCAAGATGGTTGCCCCCACTGTGGACCATGTGTTGAACCAAGATGGCTTCCCCCACTGTGGACCATGTGTTGAACCAAGATGGTTGCTGCCACTATGGACCATGTTTTGAACCAAGATGGCTGCCCCCACTATGGACCACATGTTGAACCAAGATGGTTGCCGCCACTATAGACCATGTGTTGAACCAAGATGGTTGCCGCCACTATAGACCATGTGTTGAACCAAGATGGTTGCTGTCACTGTGGACCATGTGTTGAACCAAGATGGTTGCTACCACTGTGGACCATGTGTTGAACCAAGATGGTTGACAACAGACTAGTTAAAGATAAATACATATAGCCATGGTATATACACTATATCTTATACAATGTAATATCAATAGTATATTATTATATGAATGATGAATATATCAGATAAAATATCAATAAAACTGGGAGATTGAATCATTGATTTGATTATGCTGTTATTAATATATTTATATATATATATACATATGATTCAATGATATGATAATGGTGTACATAATATTATACAGTTTATTCAATTTAAATCATGCATCCAGATGAGCATCTCAGAAACCTATCTTCTTTTATCTTCTCACCCTTATTTGTAGAGTGGACGTTAAACCCCATTTCTCTCACCCACCCTATTAATCTTAGTTTATATTCCACGTTTTGTAGGATCAAACATGGTTTGGATAAGGGTAAGGTTTGACATGTTATCAACGCAGTAGCCTGAATATCATATTATCAAAGTGACCTTGATTCAGGAGATTTAAACAAAGAAAATAGGTTTCCAAGAATATCAAAATACACAGGGGTATATTTAATATATACATGTGTATATCCAATTGATGACAATGAAGATGATTATGAAAGTTTAATCACATAATGTATTAATTAACTTAAGTAATTATGTATTAATTAACTTAAGTAATTATGTATTAATTGACTAAAGTAATTATGTATTAATTGACTTAAGTAATTATGTATTAATTGACTTAAGTAATTATGTATAAAATAAACCTAATCAGCTACAAACTTGTTAAAATGACAAGTAGGGCCTATATCTTGAACAGTAAGGCCTACTTCTTGAACAGATACAGGTAAGGCCTACATCTTAAACAGATACAGGTAGGCCTACTTCTTGAACAGATACAAGTTAGGCCTACTTCTTGAACAGATACAAGTTAGGCCTACTTCTTGAACAGATACAGGTAAGGCCTACTTCTTGAACAGATACAGGTAAGGCCTACTTCTTGAACAGATACAGGTAAGGCCTACATCTTGAACAGATACAGGTATGATGTATCTTCAACACCTGTGAACACAACGGTAACATAGGAAGTCGTATCAAATAATATTTACAGTTACAGAAACAAAATAAAATGTAATCATAATTTAATATTGGAAAGGACTAGAGTCTTAAGTCTCGACAGCAAAATACTTTGATCATTTTCAGACTAACCTATTTTTTGATGGTCGAAAGTGCAATGCTAGGGGGGTTGGTTGGTCTAACACCTACACTTTAGATAATTAGGTCTGTCACTGAATCAAGCGGCACACCTGTACAAGACCAGGAGTAGAATCGCCTGTCCAACCTCATGGGTTTTTCTCTGGGTACTCCAGTATCCTCCTACTGCTAGAGCAAATAATTGAAATGAAATTGTTAGTCCTGAAATGACCTAGTTTATGTTGAGTGGATATTAAACCCCATTGCTCTTCTCTCTGTTGCTGTGATTTAAATCAAGACTTTAAAAACTTTTAAGTTTAGCTACATTTTGAAAAGGCTCCAACATGAGTGATGAATGATTATGACAATGTCTTTATAATATTGATGGTACATTGTACATGTAGTTATAACATCGAATGAACAAGAAAGACATTCAACGATTAAAATTTTTACATAATACGAGAATATGAAAATATATTACAATATGAAGTTTGTTCATTTATACAGGTACTTTGTAGCTAGTGTGTGATTGTTCGAACCATTTATACAGGTATTATAGTGTCATATATTGATCTTAAATTCACCTGTCTGAATCCTGTATTGGCCATAAATAATGGAGTCACTTCCCTTTGAGTTTTTGTAGTTACCTCCTTTGAAAATAAAGGTCCTTGAAGATGTAAAACTGAGTTAGTTATTTACTCTCAATATAATCCGGTGACATCTATCCTCATAGAGAAGACAACCCAGATCACAACAATAGCTAGTGTGTGATTGTTCGAACAATTTATAAAAATGTTTGCGCCATCTTCCAAATACTCCTTTATAAATATAGCACTGAGAGAATTAATCAAATCTGCTTCATGAAAACTTAATCGAACATATTTTAAAGATCCAACATTATTTTGATTGGCTGGGATTCTCATTCATGGCCAATGAAATCGCAGTTTGAGATGTTTCAATGATCAATTACTTTGATTGGCTGGGAGCTAAGAAATGTTATTATCATACTTCTCAGCCAATGAAATCAGAGAAGCTTTGAAATATATATCGGATCAAGTTGTCACAATGATAAACATGATTTGAAAATACATAATGTAAGTTGTTGATTTCGCTCCTCACACCCAATACTGAGTCTGTTCATCACACCCAATACTGAGTCTGTTCATCACACCCAATACTGAGTCTGTTCATCACACCCAATACTGAGTCTGTTCATCACACCCAATACTGAGTCCGTTCATCACACCCAATACTGAGTCCCTATCATCACACCCAATACTGATTCTGCCGTAAAACTGGAGTCTCTGTACGACAGTGTTGCAGTAATTCTGGATCCATTAATGTCCAATCGAAATTAAATAAATCTGCACTATTATTCGAATTAGCACTACTTGGTGCCGGATTGAGGTTATCGTCCGTATTATTGGGTATTTCTATTAAAGGTGTAACTTTACAAGATGGCACAGCGTGGCTTACTTCCACCCGCGACGTATCTGGAGAACGCGATCGTTCCGTCGGACTTTCCAAATTATGCGATGCGTTAATAACGGGAATGTTGCTACTATACGACGGCGATATAACCAACGCTTGATCTTCATCGCTTAACGGAGTCAAACACTGTTGTGGTTCTATATGAACATGAGGCTGTTCTAGTTGTAACGGTCCACTGATATATGGCCGCGCCTTCGGCTTCGCTAACGCTAGTTGTTTATCTTGTTTAGTTTTACGCCTTCTGAATACGACCACAATGATGATGACTATTAACAACAATAAAACTATAACCGCGATCACGATGATTATTATGATGTACGTTTCATCACCTTCGTTATCATCGGGCGACTCTAAGCTACGTTCACGTTGCCATGGTGTTGTTATTCCGGGAGACAACGTAATCCCGGGAAAGTTTGAACTTGGCTCGTTATTATTTGTTTTACCGTCGACTGATCGAAGCGTCGTAGTTTCTGCTGGTTTAAGATCTATCACGAAACTACCAGACGCCGGCTGCACATTTTTGGCTTTCAAAGTGTACGAGAATTTGTCAAGGGCGACGCCATCATTTTTGTCCTGTTCATCTGCTTTGTAATAAACCTTAGTATATACGACATCTTCGTGTGTGAAATAGTTCACTTGTTCGTAAATAGGCGCAACGTTTAGATCCCGCTTATTGTGGCTCACTTTTACAATATGGCCGTGTTGGGGCTGTTCGGTAATATCAAATACAGGATTATCGCCCGTAATGGCCGCTAGCCGACTTGCATCCAAGTTGTATTTTGTAATGGCCACTTTTGAGCCAGATGGTGCATTTAACGGCCCTTGTTTTACCAGGGGTTTCACAGTAATATCGAAACGCTGCCCAGACACGAACAGATCCACCCCCTCGACATACACATCGCAAACAAAGTGATCCGCACCGACAGAAAGATCCGATTGGATATACAGCATCAAACTCTTGTCCACATCCGATTGGCTGAAATACTGAGCGAGCGATTCCTGATAATAGATCCGGCCGAACGCTGGTTCCGTCGTCACATTATACCACACTTTATCTCTTCTCCCATTGGTTGTTATATTTAACGACTTGGGTGAGATGTAGACCGAAGACTCTGATTGGACGAGTTCTATGGGGTCGTGAGAGTTCACTTCAATGGTTATGGGAAGGACGTAAATATTAAACGTTTTATAGTACGGGTTGTGAACGCCGTCAGAAACACGGAAAAAGAAGGAATCAGGTTCTTTGGATCCGTCGTTGATATACAGAAGTTTATGATCATCGATTTCTTGTTGTGTTACCTTGGTAACCGACTTTCCTGTATCCACGCCAACAATCAGACGACCGTGTTTGGGTGGCGTTCTTATTTCGTAGACTAGATCTTTAGGACCAGTATCTTTATCGGTGGTTTTCAACTTTTGATTGGTAATATTCATAGACTGACCTTGAATGACCTGGATCGAAGGCGTCTTGGTCAACAGCTCAAATGTTTGATCGTTAACGGCACTGATGCCGATGGTAAAATTGGTTTCAAAAACGTAACTATCGATACCGTTGTTCGTTGAAGCACTGTCGGGCGGATGGATCTGCACCGCAAACGTAAAGCGGTCTTCACTCGTATCTGTGTCGTCATGGAAATATTTAATGATACCTTTATTGATCTCTGCTTGCGTGAACGTGTCTTTGTTGGACATTCTTTGTCTTGCTCGTTCCAGGTGACCGTTTATTGGTTGATCTAACAACATGAAATCCACGGCAACACGAGAACCAAACTGATACAGACGTCGTTCTAGTTGGGTTACGTCCAAGTTTTCTTGAGAAATCGTTATGTCACTTCCTTCTCTCACTAATGGTGTGGACGTGCGTAGAAAGAGATCACTGTTACCACTGTTCACGTTTCCGTAAGATATTTGAATGTCCATAAGCTCCTCCTTCAGTGGTTCCGCGTAAACTGTGGAAACTTCAAACAGAAACGAATCCGTTTCTGACCAATGGTGGATGTTTCCCGCGTGTTGATAATATATTTCAGAATTGTCTACCTCTTTTTGAGTGAATGACGCGACTTCTAACGGAATACCATTTTCGACGGTGACGATCTTGCCTCGTTTTGGACGTGTTTCAAGGGTGTATGTTATAGGTTTAGTGACGTTGTCTGCATTCGTGGCGTACAATAAGACGTCGCGTGTGATTGGCTGTAACGTAGCAGGAAAGGCTTGTAGCGGTTGGTTGACCTCCAATGTCAAGGTTAAAGGGCGTGCCTCAATGATGAAGACTTGAAGTCTGCCGTTGTTGATGCCGTCTGTTGCTTGGATGTTAAACTCTCCAGAATTACCACCTGTAACGATACAAGATAAATAAATCAAATTTATTGGAGAAACTGAAAAAGATGAAAAGAAATGTGAGTTCAGACTTTAGACAACAGCTATTAAAATTTTATATCTTAAGAATTTTTTGTTTCTGCACTGAAAAGAGAGAGAGAGAACGAGGCTTTTAACATCCACTCAAACTAGTTTTTTTAACACATTGTTCAATTTATTTCATTAATCACTTGCGTATAGGGGTCTTAGCCGGACCCAGAGATGTCTGTCAGACAACCCTACTCCTGTGAAAAAGAAATGAAATGGGTTTTAACGTCCTACATGTACTTTTCTGCTCCTAACATGGGCTAATGAAGTCAGGCATACGCCATACAGTGTGCTATTAGGGAAATTTTGCCCGGGCAGCAGCGCTACGGCCTACTCTTATATCAAATTCCAACTGCCAAGGGATCTTTTACAGGCACGCCAATGTATACACAGGATCTCGGTTTATCGGTCAATCTGAACAACTAGACAGATGTCCTTGTTCTGCATCACTGACAAGGGGAAACCACGCCGGAAAATCAAGATGAACATTTCAAGGCCAATGTAGGGATCAAACAGGCCAGCGAGCCAGCGTCTTACCCACTTAGCCACATGATCCCCCCTGTGACACAGATTGGGAATCTAAATGTAGTTATATCTACCTTCATGTACAAACACCACCCGTCCATTATTAACATCCTGTTGACTAAACTGACTGATTTTATGGAACGTGTTCTGTAAGTAAGCCAGATGACCATTGGTTGGACTTGAAACACGGAATATAATCTCCTTGGGTGTTGAATCGAGATCTTCTGCTAGTAGACTGTGATTGGTCAATCTTGTAACAGAACCTTTCCATACTTCCAGTATCGAATTGACGATGATATGAGGTGTCTGGTCGTTTACCGATTCTATGTGAATTTTAACGATATGAGGAAGACTTGTTTTCAAGTTATCGCTAAGAGTGGCCGTTACCGTGAATTCATCCTCGGTTCTCTCGCTACCGTCGTGTTCGTAAAAGATCTTCTTTAATCGTAAATCTTCGGTCGTAAACTTGGATATCAGAACGCCCTTATTATCAGTAGAGTCTATGATACCCGACTGCGGTTGACGTTGGATCTCGAATACCACGTCTTTCCCCTGGAAATAGCGTCCTTTGAGTTTAAATTGTTTTGGAAGTAACGCGGATCGCTCTCCCTCCATCACACCGAGTACATCCGTATCTAACTGTAATACGTTTGGCACGATCTCAATAAAAAATTCCACATTTCTGAGCGTCTGAAACTGATTACTGACGTCGAACGCGAATTTATCGTTGATGATCCCACTTTTTGTATTCGTATATTTAACGAAATCGTTAATGATATCCTGTTGGGTGAAGATGGTGGCTTCATCGTCGGGTGTCAGCACCCCTTTAACATAGATGGCGCCATATTGTGGTTTTGTGGTTATAGTGTACGTTATATCGGTGGGAATCGAGTCTGGATGATTGACATTTAAGTGAGACTGGGTAATGATGGCTCCACTTCCCTCGGCTACCTCCAATAATCGATTGTGCGTCACCTGCGGGGGTCGAAGTTGACTTTCCAGATACATGATTATCGCAAAGATTCCTTGGACTTTCGCGTCGTTGATGATAAAAGCGAATTTAAATCGGTCTTCCTGATTGGTGCTTCCGTCATGCCAGAATTTAACGTTACCCTTCAGCAAATCATCGTAGGTGAATTCTGCGACTTGTTTACCTTTAATACGTAGATGACCATATAAGGGTTCTTCTATCAGCAGAACGTTTATCTGGTTGGGCCGAGCGTTGACATTCGTCTCCATACTCAAGTTGGAATTGGTGATCGGACTGTAACTCCCCTTTTTCACGGTAATCCCAGTGTTGTTGCCTATCTTGATAAACGGAGCCGACGCCTGAACTTCGAATAAACTGGTCGTGTAAAACTGCCCGTCTGTCACCCACAGCGCTGCACGGCCGTAATCGTCACCTTGATGTTGAAACAAGAGTTTCTGGTCGATGATGTCTTGATGCGTGAACTGATAGACAGGACTTCCAGACTTCGCGTCGACTATTTCTCCGTTCGGTATTCCACGTCTGGTGTACTGAAGTTTCGCGGAATCGTAATTTATATCGGGATCATGAAACGAGACGTCACTGACGGTTATCTTTTTATTTTTATTTTTGACAACATGGAAGACTTTATCAACGTCTCGTACAGGTGGATTATCGTTCCTCATCATCATTTCGATTTCAAGTCTGCCGGAGATTTCCTGGATTTCTTCTGGTGCTTCGTCTTCTTCCGTTAACAAAGGAAGTGCGATGAAAGTAAATCCATCTCGATCGTGCTCTGAATCGTCGTGTTTGTAATGGAGTTTACCTTCTCGTATTTCTTTACTAGAAAACTCCGTGACATTTTTCTCCAATACCGCGTTGGTTCTCGGATCTTGTAAAGTGACTTCTCCGAACTCGGGCTTGGATATCAACGTAAACTTAATTTCTTTCACCCCGTCCATTTCTAAATATAGATCTTCTCTTCCGATTACCTTCGATCCGCCCTCGATGACGTTTTTTAAACCATTGTTTGTAAAACGAATAGAGGTCTGCTCTGGGAGATATTTGAAGGACAGACGGACATCCAAGGACTTGGCTTTCTCAAAAATGACTTTAAGATCGACAAAATCCTCTACGTGTTTAAACGAAGGTCGACTGAGTTTATAAAATATTTTTCCATCATTGAGATCTTCCTGCGAAAATTTCCAAGAAGAGGTCAAAGGTGAAAGTCTATCAAAAATTCTCTCGTTTACTTTTTTTGGATCTGTTTCGATTTTGTAAAGTTGACCTTGGGATGGAGGTCGTACCATTTTAAAATGTATTTTATCGGGTGATACGGAAGGAGAATTTGCTTTAACCATCAGGCTCTTGGAAGAAATCTGCAAAAAGACGACGTCATTCAGCACCAGCGGTACATTCTTCTCCGACTGCAGTGACACTTTTTGAAAGGATATTTGGAAGGTATTTTCAATTGTCGAAGATTCCCTTGCATTTACGACGAATTTAAATTCATCTACATCAGTTGCCTTGGCATTGATATCGTTTATATACCGGAGCCTCTCTTTATCAATATGTCTCTGTGAAAAAGTTTCGACATTTATCCATTTGTGATCTTCATGCTTTTTGCGTTGTATATGACCATATTTGGGTTTTTCCAGGATGCGATATCTGAGATCTATGTTTTGTCCGCGAACATTGGTAGCAGACGTTAGATTATCCGCTAGAATAAAAGAGCTGGTGCCTAAAGCCACGATTATTCCGTTATTAATGGGTATAGATATGTCAATGTCGACTGCTCGCAATCGTAATTCTAACACGCTGCTCTCTGTGGTACCATCGCTGACCTTGAGACGAATCGCCGCTTGATTTTCTTGTTTGTGAATATACCATATTGAACCAGAATCAACATCGGCTTGCGTAAATTCGGTCACTTCCGTTTTCGTTTCGTTCTCTTTCACAAAATGGCCGTTTTCTGTATTGATGTATGTGATCGTGTGAATGATGTCAGCGGGGAGCGTATCTGGATCGTCCACCGACAAAATATCGTCACTTATCAAAGTTTTTGTGTGTTTCATGACTTGAATAGTTGTTCCAGACGGGAACACTAATTTCGGAGGATCGTTCCGCGGAGAAATCTTGATGGGCACAACGAATCCAAAGTTTCCAAGGTAACGTTTAGGAATGCTGGAATCGGTAGCGGTCACTTTCATTTCTAACGTGATGTCGTCTGTACGAGTGTCGGAGCCGTCGTGAACGTACGACACTTTGCCTCCTATTAAGTCTAATAACGTAAAAATGTCTTCATTCCTACGCCTGCGTATGTTAATGTCTATACTCCCGTATCGCGGAGGAATCTTAATCGTAAATTGAATCGCTGATTCCCGAATTCTGTACGCCATATAGTCAAAAATGACATCGACCACATTGGTTGTAAAATACGCCACACCGCCCTCCTGAACTTTGAGTTGTTCGATCGCCAGAACGTCGGCTGAGTTCCGTTCTCCCACTTCCCCCATAGTTGTCACCGTAGATTTCGTGCACACGTTTTGATCACAAACACAGCGATATTCGTTATTTTCTAATTCACTACATTTGGCGTCTGCAATACAAGGATCGCTGGCACACGGATATTCATAGCTACACTTTGGATCGACCAGACGACTCACGACCACTTCGCGGAATCCGTACGTTCGACTATTGATCACAACGTTTCGTATACATCCCTTCGTGGAACTACGCATACCTCTTTCATATTTCAAGGATTCGAGTCCACGTCTGATTGCGTTAGCTTTGTCCTTGACACTAATACCCCCCACGTATAAATGTCCCGCAAGATTATGATATTTGTTGTCCTTCGAATAAAAACGAGTCACATTTCGCGTCCCGTCAACACGAAGTTCTAACATACCGGGAGAGATTACAACATCAATTTGATGCCAGCGTCCATTATTCACTTTATTGTCTGAGAAAACGTCGATGACACCACTTCCTTTATTAGCCGTTAATTTTAATTTACCGTTTATCAACTCTAGGCCGATGTAATCTAATCCCGTGGTTCGACGACCGGCGTTAAAAAATATCACAGAAGTTTTTGATCTTGTTTTTAAATCACAGGAAAAGGTTCCTTTTTCTCGTATGTGTAAAGGCGGGAAGGCAAGAAAAGACGAGTCGGACATGAACGTGATTGGCTGATCGGAACCTGCATCAAATTCCTTATCACAGTCCCACGACACCTCGTACGTATTCACCGGATTTTTCATCTTCCTTGCCGTGCCCAAAATGTCGTATTTGTTAAAGAACGTGTCCTTGAGGCAACCACGGAAATATTTGAAATTGCCATCGTGTACGTCTGTGAACGTCCCGATACCACCGAGGAATATCCCGTGTTTAATGTTCAATTCGGAGAATTTCCCCGGAATGGCCGTGGAACTCGTGACAATCTCATCGACAGTAAGAACCAGCTCCTCCTTCGACCTGTTCACGCTGATGTGGTGCCATTGGGAATCGTCCAATCGTAAGCTGGGCGGAGAATTAAGAATAGCAGCTCCGGATCCCAGATCTACCTGGACTCGAATGATACCCGAGCTGAGTTCGAGTGAGAAGTAATCCGTGTTTCCGGCAGCCAGTAGAAGTAAACCGTGTGGTCTGTGAGTCTTGAAATCCAAGTCTATCTGGTTGGTGCCTGCCGATAGTTGAAATGGCACCCGTACATAGCTCTCCCCGTAGAAGGAAGCTGAAAATAGACAAAAAAAAGAATATTTTAATGTTACGAAATAAACAGAAAATAGCCCTTAACAGTTGAAATTTGTAATAAGAGTAGGCTGTAGTGCTGCTGCCTGGGCAAAATTGCCCTCACAGCACACTTTATTAGCCCAATAGGAGCAGGGGTCTATTTCACGAAATTTTAACTAAGATAAAAACAAAATTTTACTAATTTGGTTGGATAATATTACACATGTAGATTGATTTTAGTGCTTAGCCAATCAAAATTGAAATATCTACTAAAATTTGGATTTTATCTTTAGTTAAAATTTCGTGAAACCAGGTCCTGAACAGAAGGACGTTAAAATCCATTTCATTTCATTTCTCATAGCCAGTCAGTTTCGATTAGCAAAGATAATTGAAACAAGAATTTTGTGACACAATATTTAAGGGGCCTAAGGGTGTGTTGTAGGGTCCTTTATTTTATCATAAATCTGTAGAAAAATAGGATGTTAAACCCTATTTCATTAATCACAAATCCCTAGGGATCTACACAGTATTGTTTTTAAATCCTGACCGATGACATTGATGATATTACTTGAGTGACTTATGTTGGCCATTGTGTCATTTATTAGTTCAATCAAGTCCTCTGTCACCTGTCACACTCGACCTATCTTCTGTAAAGACAGAGACAGAGAGAAACCACAGACAGAAAGAGAGAGAGAGAGATGTGGTTTAATGTCCACTTAACACAACTAGGTCATTTTGGGACTAACATATGGTTTAATTTTATTTCAATAATTCGCGTAGGGGTTTTTAGCAGTGGGAGGAAACCGGAGTGCCCGGCGGAAACCCACGAGGTCGTGAAGGCGCCCCTATCTCCATGCCACATACGTTCACACCATGGCTCGAAACCACAGCCGCAAGCCAGAGGTGGCCGGCCAGCTAGAGGTCGAAGCGCGGCACTCTAGACCACTAGGCCATCCAAACCCCCCCTGAGTTGATTATGATCTGGATAAGTTAATTAATGTCTAACTCTAATTAATAATTTAGATAACATTTCAGGCAGATTGAGCTCTTCCATAACCTATGCCCCTTTAATAAAGTAACCCTAACCCTGTCAAAATGATCAACCATGATTGTGGACACTACCTGGTAGAAGTAGAAAATACAGGTATTTCAAATTCAGATGACAACTTTTGCCTCAAGCCAAGAGTATTCACAAGATATTAAGTGAACAAGAAAGGTAGAAATAATTAATTCAATAACCGTTTTTTGTTTCCCTCATAATTTTCAAGCAGATGGAATGTGGAGTTTGTTTTTGCTAGAGTGTTCACAAGATTCTACAAATTCACAAGATTTAAAATGATCAGATGGACGGACGGACAGAAAAACACAATGTACATGTTTGAATGGCATTTAGTAATTTAACTAGAGTATATAGGTCACAATTCTATGGAATAATAAGCAGTAATTGTATTCAATAGAATTGTTACCTGTATATGTTGTAAGTAGGCAGAAATATGTTCTGGTACACATTTAAAAGGTAATAATACAGATTGACTTGTGTATTTACTATAGCTACATGTATGTTTATAGGGAGAGAGGGAGAGAGAGAGCGAGGGAGAGAGAGAGCGAGGGAGAGAGAGGGAGAGAGAGAAATTGTATATTTACACTTTGTTGTAAGTAGCCAGAGATTTGTTCTGGATTCTGGTACACATTAAAAGGTAATAATACAGATTGACTTGTATATTTACTATAGCCAGTTATATAAACAGGTTCTGGTTTACATATATGAAGTCAAGGAGAAAAGATATAAACAGGTTCTGTTATACATGTACATGCATACAGAGAGAAGATATAAACATGTTTTGCGATCAAACTTTATCGTAGTAAGTGAGAGGGATATTCAGTCTCCCTAGTAAGTGAGAGGGATATTCAGTCTCCCGTCCGATCAGGCAGGTTTTCCCCCCAAGTTCTTCGGTTTCTTCCTGCAGTAATGATCGAAATCATTCGCACGATCTGTGCCAAGGGCCAAATTGAAAACAGGCCTCAGGCCTAATTTGCTACCCTTGTAAAATGAGATTATTATTATTATTATTATTATTACATGCATACAGAGAGAAGATGTTCTGCTTTACATGCATGAAGTATGGAGAGAAGATTAAAGGAATCTGGTCTTATTTTCTCTGGTTCAATACACCTCCTTGTAAAATAAGTGTGGATCAATTTTAAGCCTATTAGGAGACAAAGATGTCTGAATCAAATAACCCTTAGTTGACCTCTCAAATATCACATGTAGTCAAGTAACCATTTTATTGGCTTTTTACTAAAATATGTGATTTTAAGATATAAAGTGTCCAGTAACACACATGGTCTTTATTTATGTTTGACTCAATTTAAACTCTGAACTAGGCTTATGGCGTCTTCTCTATATCCAACTTCTAGCCTATTTTACATCAGAAAATAGTTCAAGGCTACATACTCTACATGTATGTCCAATTTTACATCGGAAACTGAGGAGTTGGAAGGCCGAATGGTTAGCACCTGTGTGCTGTATCATAAAGCCTGTCATTGAATCAGCAGGCGTGGTTTTGAATCCCTGGTTGTACGTGGCAAGGCGTATAGGGTCGCCTGTTCAACCTCATGGGTTTTCTCCGGGTCCTCCGGTTTCCTCCCAGTGCTAAAGACCCCTGTGCGCAAGCAAAATATTGAAATAAAACTAATTCATATGTTAGTCCCGAAATGACCTAGTGTGTGTGTCGAGTTGAACTTAAACTCTCTCTCTCTCTCTTCTCTCTCTCTCTCTCTCTTATAAAAACATTTACTGAATGTGGTAAACATCTTTAGATATAATTTCTTATTTTATTACTAAATCAGTAGGCCTACACTATTTTATACGAAGACCCAAGCTGTGAGAAGGATATTGAAATAGGTTGTCCGTTCTGATGATGAAGCATATTCTATAAACCATTCAGGATATCTTTACGAAACTTGGCAAACACAACAACCTATCAGAGTATCTAGTCTTTTACTTATTATAAATTTCTCGAATTTAATCATTGCCATGGAAACAAATTTGATTTAGATTTTGGTATACATGTACACACCCCCTACACCCTGGCAGGAAATATTTTCGAATTTTAGCGTTATTAACCATTTCCGGTTTCTTCAGTTTTTACATATATATAGGAGGGCAGGGGTAGCTATGGGCCTGGTCAAACCGATGAAAGTCCTAAACAGCACTATCTCTATCTCTATGACTATTTGTACTCTACATTCTTCAATTTGTCAGCTTGACTGATTTATAAAGTGGGGATTGAAGACAAAATGAAAAGAGAGAGGGGAGAGGAGTTTATCATCCACTTGGCACAAACTAGGTCATTTCGGGACTATCCAGACAAAATAAAACTTGATGTGTGATATAGGTACATGTAGAGCACTGAACACTACGGGAGTCACCAAATGCAATATTCATTATCAACCTTTCTCTTATTATATATATAATTAGTAGCCATAATGATGGTTGTAGAAAAAACAAAAGCTTCCACCTAGGGTAGACAAACAGAGCAGACTTAATTTAGTGACCCCTGACAGATGATATGGTTGACTGACCCCTGTGATGTAGTTGATATGGTTGAGTGATCTCTGATGTAGATGATATGGTTGAGTGATTTGTGTATATGATATACATGTAGAAGATATAGATACATGTACATGTACATGTATTCTAGTCTGGTTCCATGTATACATGTATGATATAGTATAGATACATGTTCTCTAGTCTGGTTCCATGTACATTGTATATGATATAGTAGGATATATAGTAGATATATTAGATACATGTTCTCTAGTCTGGTTCCATATATACATGTAAGATATAGTAGATATAGATAGATACTGTACATGTTCTGGTTCAATGATAGCTAAATGATGTATATATATGATAGTAGACAGATGTCATTATGTTTTGACAGTATATATATATATAAATATAAGTATGTGTTTTATATACAGTAATGACTGACAGGTTTATAATATCACACCTATACTAACATATACCATAACATATAAAGATCAAATATCATATCAATTTACAAAACAAATAGAAACTTTACATGTATTATAAAAATATAAGCCTTTGGCTTGTTTTCGAATCCTTAACTTTTGTCAGTGTATGTAATATGTATCTTATTTGAATAAAATATTGTTTAAATCAACTTTATCTCCAAACTTTCAATCTTTACACCAAAAATGTATCTTTAAACTTTCTAACTTTAAGTTTAAATCCTTTGATTCTTTAAATTTTTAAACTTTATAGGGAGTCATCGTGGCTGAGTGGGTAAGACGCTGAATTTTCCAGCGTAGTTTTCCTTGTCAGTCGTTTGGATCGGGCAAAAAAAAAAACGAGGAGGACTCATGTATACAGTGGCAGGCATGTACAAAAGATCCTTTGACAGTTGGAATTCGCTATAAGAGTAGGCCAAAGTTTTTCTGCCCCGGCAAAATTTTCCACATAGTACATTGTATGACATATGCCCGTCATTATGAGCCCAATTGAAGCAGAACCGTAGGACGTTAAACTCCATTTTATTTCATTTATTGTGTAATAAACCAATAAAAATAAAAATCATTGAGTATTATGAAGTTTGATATGTTTAGATGAGCCTCCTTTTCATCCAGAGATGATCCAGTATAATTGATAATAAGACGTTTACTTCATTAAACGTTATTCCGGCGTGGTTTCCCCTTGTCAGTGATGCAGAATGGAGTGGCTGACAAGGACAGCTGTATGCCTGTCTTCCATTAGCCCAGGTTAGGTGCAGAAAAGTAGGACATTAAACCCCATTCTATTTCATTTCATTAAACGTTAAAAAAATGGGGAATCAATTTTACAACTTCTCTCAAAATCATTAAGTTTATGTCATATGCCCAACCTCGTGGGTTTTTTCCCACTGCTAAAGACCCCTACGCGCAAGCGAATTATTGAAATAAAATTAAACCATATGTTAGTCCCAAAATTACCTAGTATGTGTCGAGTGGATGTTACACTCCATTTCTCTCTCTCCCCCTCGCGTGGACATTAAACCCCATTTCCCTCTCTCTATCTATTTCATTTGAAATGAAAGTTGAAAGATATTGTATGAGAGAGAGAGAGAGAGAGAGAAATGGGGTTTAACATCCAGATATTGTATGTGAATATTGAAGGATATGGTTATAATGAATGAATGAAATGGGGTTTAACGTTCTACGCTTAAGCACCGTACCTGGGCTAATTGAAGACGGGCATACGCCACAGTGTGCAATGAGGGAAATTTTGCCCGGGCAGCGGCGCTACGGCCTACTCTTATATCGAATTCCAACTGCCAAGGGATCTTTTACGTGCACTCCAATTTGTACACGGGACCTCGGTTTTTCGTCCCATCCGAACGACTAGGCAGCTGTCCTTGTCAGGCCCTCCTTCTGCATCACTGACAAGGGGAAATCACGCCGGAAAATCGAGATGAACTTTCTCGGCCAATGCAGGGATCGAACACTCAACCTCCAGGCTAGCGAACCAGCGCCTTATCCACTTAGCCACCGTGATCCCCAGGATATGGTTATAGAGAATATTGAAGAGATTGCTTATGATGAAAGTGTATTATACTACATGTATAATGTGAGGATGTAGTCATAGTACCTGTTACTATCCATGGTAACATGAGTCACCACACTGACTACTGCTTCCATGCAATACTATCAATATACCACACTACAACCATTATAACACATGAGATAATCAACTAAAATACTTCATCATCATTCTTTATACATGTACTCAACACCTGGAGTTTAACATCCATCAGGGTTGATTTAATACATACATGTAGTAGTTCGGATGGGACAAAAAAAAACAAGGCCCTGTGTGAAAATACCGGTACCCCTAACCCAGAGCTTAACATCCATCACAGCTGATTTTATGCATAGTCATTCGGATGGGACAAAAACACAAAGTCCTTTATATACATTTTGTTATTCATCATACTTTATACTAGATAGAGTTTAACCTCCACCACGACTGACTTAATGCATAGTAGTTTGTATGGGACAAAAAAAACAAGGCCCTGTGTACATATCGTTTTTCATCATATATACTTGATACTGGACACAGTAAGTTTAACGTCCACCAGGCCTGTCTTACTGCATAATTGTACATACATCTATTGGTGTGCATGTAAAAGACCCGCTAGCAGTTGAAAGTTGATATAAGACTAGGCTGTAGCGCTGTTGTCTGAGTTTTAACTTCTCCATGCATACATGTACATGTAGGCAGGCTCAGGCGCGGATCCAGGGGGGGGGGGGGGCAGGGCCGTCCCCCCCCCCTCAGACCCAGCAAGACTGGTGTATCTGCTTTTTAATTGTTGATATAAACTGTTTTTCGCATTGTTTCTCTGCCCAGGCAATGCGACGAAGGCTCTGGGGATTACACCAAACCACTATGCATGTAGCACTCTAATGATTACCATTTGTTACAATGTATGAGCCCCCCCCCCTTGAAAAAATCCTGGATCTGGGCCTGAGGCCATGCAGTTGGTCGGGGACCCCCACAAGTATAGGAGCCCCATGCTAGCCTTTAATGTATGTTGTGTCGTTAAGTAAATAAATACCTAAGACTAGGGACCACAATGCTTCGCCCAGCAGCTTATAATACTGCTAAGGTGGCACTAAACACAAACTAGGTCATTTTGGGACTAATATATGGTACAATTTTATTTAATAATTTGCTTGTTCAGCTGTGGAGAGAAATTGGAGTAAATATAGAAAACCTAGAAAAACCACCCTACTCCTTGCCACATACAAGCGGGGAATCAAAACCATGCCAGTTGACTCAATGACAGACTTTATGATTAAACACTGTACACACCTAAAGCCGTTCAGCCACCAAACCTCCCCATAAATGTACACTCCATCTATATACATGTATTTAAAGACTAGAGATACAGGTAATAGACCAACGTTACAGGTAACCAATACCTATATACATGTACAGTATAACTACATTGTATATACACCTGTACATGTAGACAACCTTGATATATAGGTAAGTTTATAGACCCTTGTTACAGGTAACCAATACCTGTACATGTAGATAACCTTGGGATATAGGTTAGTTTTATAGACTATCGTTACAGTATACACCTGTACATGTAGACAACCTTGATATATAGGTAAGTTTATAGACCATCGTTACAGTATACACCTGTACATGTAGACAACCTTGATATATAGATACATGCTGTAAGTCTATAGACCATCCTTACATGTACATGTAACCTTTACCATTCCATACCTGTCTACACCTGGTACAGGTAGACATCTAAATATTATTATTCACACCAATTTCTCTCCGTTTCATAATAACATTACGTACGGTACGCAATATTCATGTAATATTATCAAATGAAAACAACTTGATACCGAATGTTACTGCGCTAAAACTCTATTTATAGAACATGTTCTATTTTATCACTGTGCGATATAGAACCTAATAACTCCCTCTCACAGTTTCATATCACTACATCATATAAGAATATTAATTATATTAAAATAGCAATCTGTTTCCATGGGTTTCATATCTCTATTCCAATTAAACTTCAAACATTTATATAATTATAACGTCCAACTTAAATCAAGTAATCGCTATCGACGCTCTAGTTCACAGAAATAGAAGTGGAATAATGTTCATGGTGGAAAGATACATGTAAGAGAGAGGAATTGGGTTTAAAGTCCACTCGACACAAACTAGGTCATTTTGGAACTAACATATGGTTTAATTTTATTATAATAATTGCTTGCATGTAGGGAACTTTAGCAGTGGGGGGAAACCGGAGGACCAAAAGAAAACCCACAAGGTTGGACAGGCGACCCTAACTCCTTGCCACGTACAACCGGGGATTCAAAACCACAACAGTTGTCTCAATGAAAGGCTTTATGATACAGCCATCCACCCCCCTGGGAAAGATAAACAAATCGACGGTAAAAATTGGAAATTGTGTAATTATATGAACGGAAATGAAAAGGGGTTTAATGTCCAACCTTGTGGGTTTTCGCCGGTTTCCTCCCACTGCTAAAGACTCCTACGCACTCACTTTAAGCGAATTATTAAAATAAAATAAAAACCACGTTAGTCCCAAAATGACCTGGTTTGTGTCGAGTAGACATTTAACCCTATTTCTCTCTCACCTTACAGTTCGGCACCATCTGGGCTACCCTAAAGATGGGATGTGCCATCCAGTGTGCCCTATGGCCTACTCTTATGTCGAATGCCAACTGTTATGCGATTGATTCATCTACATGCAGAATAGTATAACATTAAACCCCATTTCATTTCGTTTCCCAGCCCTACTTGCCAATATTATAACATTTAGAATTGTCTGTGTTCTGTCTGTTGTAAGTTACTTGGCCCGTTCTTCAACTCTGTCTATCAGAATTCACACCATTAATTCTATTTGAAATATTAACATATGACTTCCCTAGGTAATAATATATATGGTTTCTGTTTTATATACAGTTCTTCGATTCTATCCGATAACTTAAACCATCTATACAGTAGCCTGATAACTTAAACCATCCAGTGTATTCTACAGTAGCCAAATTATCTATGTATACATGTATGGTGGCATATCAGATTCAAAATTATTCATTCCTTTGAGTCGACCGTCTACCGTCTCATGTAAGATTTAACGTCCACTCAACACATACCAGGTCATTTCGGCATTAAGGTTTAGACAAAGAGCTGGTCATTCTTGTTATATTATTTCAACAATTGATAATGAGAATGAATACATTGAAAATTTCATTCAAATAACAATATTCTGATCAAAGTTATCATTGTTTGAAATTTTGACAAGATGTGGCATAGATTGTTTATTCTAGATTAACCATTTTTAAGTTAAATTATTAATTGACCATCTTACTTTATTTCATCTAAATCTCGGCCTGGTCTAGAGAGATGATTATGGGCTTGTCATGAAAAAATGCAAATAATAATTTACATACATATCATTTCCATGTCAAAGAAAAGACCTGCACTATACAATGTACAGATCTGCTTTTACATCGGTGCGGCTTAATGAACAAATATTAACTTTTTTCCTTCTGCAAATTAAATTCTTGAACATCTTTCTTAAACGTTAGAAAATAAATAAAAGTGTTTGAATTTAGTGTAAATGAATCAAAGACACCATTTTGCTGCAGACTCCTCGCAGCGTTTCGTTTGATTAGAGGTAATCCCACTACACACTGCTATTTTGAGTGGATATTGTTGTTTTAAATTTTGATTGGTCAGTAGTCCGTCTACTGGCCAATCACTAGCTGCCCTACAAAAGCTTTACATTAAAAACGAGTGCCAGTATTGGATCAAATATGTTTACATAACGTTACGTCATGGCTCACGATTTTATTATGACTAATTAACCAATGCATAGAAGAATACTGCAGTAAAACTAATTACGTGGCAAACGAGGCTATCAAGACGAATAAAATGTAAACAATACTGTTTGGAAAAGAACATACTTTCACGGCTTTTAATACCTTAAATCACTGTCCAAAGTTTTAGGAAAGACCCAGAATAAACGAAGGGCTGTCATGTTGCTGTACTTAAGTGATAGCTTTCATTGAATGGAAAGAATAGACACATTCCCGCGTAAGTTCAAGAAACAGACGCCATTCCAGCAATGGCCAGAGAGGGATTTCTCGGGCCATTGCTTCAGGAATATGTTTTGCTGGGGACCAGTAAAGTCTTATGTAAACAATGCATGCACCATTAAGCCAATGATTGATGGCCGCATGGTGTGACATGAGAGTTATTAAAAGAGTTTGTAATACTCTGTGAAAGTGAAACAGATTGGCCATACATGTGTCGTATTTTACCTATTAATATTTGTATACATGGATGCTCTAATTCACTCCTCCAAAAACAAAGATCTAAAGAATATCTTGTTTCTCGAATCCTGAATCCAAGCCATGTGTAATATACATGTACAGGTATAATACCTGATGAAAGTTGTGTTGAGAAATACATGTACAGTCATACTGTTTGTGGTGTTTTCAGACAAGTTCACAGAAAAAAGCCTAGATTCCTATCATTCTAGACTGGCCCAGTCTCTTCTATTTATTTTACATTTCGATTTATATAAAAGTATTAATTTTAGTAAACCAACACTTTGGTTTCCATTTGTATAAAAAAAAAATTTGAGTAAACTTGTAACCAGCACCAGAGACTGGACAATTTGCGAGCTTCACAATAAAATGGGCGTTCCTGTCATGTTTTACTTTCTTCCTTATTTGGAATGATTGACAGTTATCAAGCAAGCCCCGAGTCATGTGACATGAATCATGTGTCTCGACTGGAGTGCAAAGCAGTCATGCTTAGACCGTCTGAGGGTTGACGTCACGTTGTTGTAAGATATGTCGTGATCACGTGCACGACGTCACACGACCTACATAATGCAGGTTGACCTTCTAGATGAGAATGAAGCTCTATTTGCCCAGTCTCTAGAGATTACGGGTTTTTTTGGTTTTTTATTTTGGAGAGGACTGGCCAATTTTTGGTGTGTGGAGGAGACTGGCCACCAGTCTACTATCATTCTTATCAACTACATAATGTCCAATTGTTGACAGACAGAGTAGTATACATGTAAATAAAGACAGTGTGTGTGTGTGAGAGAGTGTTAGAGAGAGTGTGTGAGAGAGAGAGTGTGTGAGAGAGGGAGAGAGAGAGTGTGTGAGAGAGAGAGTGTGTGAGAGAGGGAGAGAGAGAGTGTGTGGAGAGTGTGTGAGAGAAAGAGAGAGAGTGTATGTGAGAGAGAGGGACAGTGTGTGAGAGAAAGGGAGACAGAAATGGGGTTGAACTTCCACTCGACACAAACTAGGTCATTTTGGGACTAGCATATGTTTCAATTTTATTTCAATAATTTGCTTGTACGTACATGTAGGGATGTTTAGAAGTGGGAGGAAAACAGTGGACCCACAGAAAACACACGAAGTTGGACTGGCGACCCTACTCCTTGTCACCCAAAAGTGCATCCCTTGGATCTTGATAAATAATTGAAATGGGGTTTAACGTCCTACTGTTAGTGCTCCGACTGCATAAACGAAGAACCACTTGAATGATGTGAATGACATTTTGTTTTAGATTTTAAAACTTTAAATTTCCCAACTAAAAGCTTTTAAACATCACAGCCAAGTACTTTTTCTATTCTCCATGTTAATATGTTTTTTTCACTGATAGAAATAAGAACAGGTGTTTGTGATAAACAGAATATCAACTTGGTATTGCCTCAGTCGGCTTTAGTGAGAACAAGTTAATACCCAAGACACGTATCAGATGCTAAAACAACAATTTTAAATGGAATAACAGAATCCATTATTTGGTGCCACTCCTACTTGAATAGTTGAATACATGTCTGTCTGCCTGTAATATCTTAGTCTGTTAATGTAGATGTTAAAGAAATTTTTTTAAATGGAACAACAGAATCCATTATTTGGTGCCACTCCTACTTACATGAATACCGGTAGTTGAATAGATCTGTCTGTAAAATATATCATAGTCAGTCAGAAAACGTGTAGGTGTTTAACGCCCTGCTTGTATTCTTATACACCTACTCTGCTACAAGATAAACATATGTCATGAAACTGTGCTGTTAGTATACAGGAAATTTTGACAAGGCAGCGGCACTACTCTTATTTGTATTTTAATTGTTATACACAAATGGTACCTTGTCTGCATCAAAACAAGTTAAACTCATTTCTTGGTAACACGTAGAGAAAGAGAGAGAAATGGGGTTTAACGTCCACTTGACACAAACTAGAAGGTGGCTTTTAACAGTGGAAGGAAACCAGAGGACACAGGGAAAACCCATGAGATTGGACAGGTGGCACAGGTGGCACTACTCCTTGTTTTTCAAGTATAATCAGGGAATCGAAAGCACACCTGTTGACTCGATGACAGACCTTATAATACAAACGGGGAATTTTGCTCGTACAGCACAAATGTGGAATTTGCCTGTACAGCACAAATGGGGAATTTTGCCCGGACAGCAGTATAAGGGTTCTTTTAGGAGTACTATTTGTGCTAAAAAAATTCTGGTAAAGTATAAAATCGTTGTTTTTGAATGAACTTTTGAAAACAAGATGTGGAGAATGTTCCAAGGATTATTAATTAGCAACGCATGCAACGAATCGATGTCTTATTGTTGAGAAATCGGCAGCATTTTATTCTAACAAATACAGCCAATCAGTGGCCACTGGGGGAAGAGCTTAGGAACTGAACTCAGATGGATAAATGACCAGCTTGTTTCCCCCCAGAGATTCGAGATTAGAATTAATGCTATTTTTACTAAGATCATTGTCTGATTTTTCTTTGCATCCACAATGGATTTAATTTTTTTTCTAACAATATTTATTCAGTAAATATTTACATAATATAAATATAATATATATAAATCTGGCCCTATTTGATGGATTTTATTTTATTTGGTATTTTCACTTCATAAAATATTTAACAAGCAAATTAATTATCTTATCAAATTGTAAACAAAATATTGACTAAGAACCTTCCTGTTATGATTGATAAAACTGTTTGATCCAAGTTCCTATGATTGATAAAATTGTTTGATCCAAGTTCCTATGATTGATAAAACTGTTTGAACCAAGTTCCTACCACTTGAGACGATTAAAGTAATTTGCCATCAAGTGCTTGTAGTCTGAGTACTATCAAGTAGAAAAAAAATATAGCATTTCCTCATCTTCAATTAATATATACAGAAAATGATGAGAGAGAAAGGGAGAGAGATAGTAACTTCCACTCTAACTCCACTTGGCAAAAAAACAGGTTATTTCGGGACTAATACATGGTTGCATTTTATTTCTATAATTCGCTTGGGTGTATGGGTCTTTGGCACTGGGAGAACCTGGAAACCCGGAGAAAATGACCTCGGCTGGATGGGCGGCCTTCATGTTTGTCATGTACAAGCAGAGAATAAAATCCACTTCACTTGACTCGTATGACACAGCTTCTGGTTCAATGTGTACAAGTTAAAGGGACAATACCACTCTTGCTGGCTTGACAGGTCCAGAATAAGTACTAGATGTTTAAGTGTCCTACCTGTTGTATAAATTATCCATTACAACCTATTTTACCTGTCCAGAGGGTTCGAACATATGTTTAAATCCAATTTGCATTTGAAAGTGTTTACGTAAGGCTTTTCAAACCATGTTACGGCATATACATGTAGTTGAAATTTTCCAATTTTTAAAATTAGCTGTGTAAAGATGAAATTTGTATCATCAATTGATTGGAATATTGTAAATTAGTACAATTTGTTGAGCAGAATAATGATTGGGACATATTATTCAGTTACAACAAGAGTGGTATCGAGTCTTTAACTATTCGGCCTCCCAACGATTTGTCAATAATATAAAATAAAATGTTGAAATTATGGGGAGCTGTGTCCAATCACGATTCAGGTGATCTAGCCCCTTTTTAAAACAATGGCTTGTTTGTTTTGTTAAAAAGTTTCAAAAGATGGTGATTGAAAACCATGAAAAAACATATAACAGGAGGTGCTGAAGGCTGGTGTAAAATATACATATATATCTAACAGGAGAGATGTTGAAAGCTAGTGTACTGTATATACATGTGTATTTTTACCAGATGGTAGCAAGATTCACACATTGTGCACAACAAAAGACTGAAGGCCAATAAAAAGGTCATTTTACAGAAAAACCTTTGGGCTTTAACTACACAGAAATCTAGCTGACTTTTAAATATCAAGGACAAAATAGCCATTTAAAGGGAGAATTTCAAATTTTCTAAGAAAGTCAAAACATAATTCTTTCTATGTCTTTTGCTCAATAGGTTATCAACTCACTATTATACATGTACGACCATGGGCATTATTTCCCATCCTTAAAAATCATTGACACAAGAAATAACAACACAATTACCTACCTTGTTTTCCTATTGGCAACATGGACGGCCGTTTTCCAACATTGAAAATGATATCTTTGCCAATTTCTCAGCTGGCAATATTTAGTGAATTATAGGGTTAATACAGTGTAGGATTATTCTTAAACAAGGTAGAACTGTTTATGGATACCATCTATTTTAAGGCTTTATTTTAAATAAATTTTTAGAATATAACTTTAAAAATATGAAATTTCCGCTTTAAAGGATTTAAGTAGCCTATTTGCATATTTATATAACAGGCAGCAATAACGGCTGTTTACAGAATAATTGCATTGGGCGTATTTTACTTTATATTTCTAGAATTTCATTTTATTTGCATGGATGATGAATTTAACACATGCTGTTTAATAGAAACATCTGCTGTTTGAATCTGTTAATCTTGTAACATTTTAACATGAATCACTGCCAGCATCATGACAACATTATTTAAATATAGCACCTGAAGACAAGGTATGCAGGTACCTAACACAACTTCACAAGGTACAATTTTATGGATACACAATTACTGAGTTCGATACTAAGCTACGTCTCGACAAGGATACTCTCGTCTTTATCAAGCAAATGCCCACAACTCGATCATGATTTTGTATATTAGCCAACAACTCAAATATTTGCATCATATATGCTTGATAAAGACGAGAGTATCCTCATCAAACCGTTGCTTAGTATCAAACTCAGTAATTGTGTATCCATAGTGGACCCACTAAAAAAGAGAAACCAGAAATTTTTGGACCTTGCCCTTCTCGACCTAAAAATAAAATGGTCATAATTTTTTTTCTGCAAGGAACCCCAAGTATGGAGTGAACCGACTGAAAAATGGAAGCCAGAAATTTTGGGCCTTGCCCTCCTCCATATCAAGATAAACTGGTCAATATTATTAATGTATCAACCTCTGCTCAGAATATCAACACTATTTGTACAATCTTTGAATCAGGAAACAGCCTGTCATGTAAAATATTTTCACACAGACAGACAAGTTGTAAAGATCAAGAACTATAATTACTGTGATTAATTTCTCATATTACGTTAAATGATAAAATATTTCTATGGTTACTGTATCACTGAGTTTTATGTTAAATGATCAAATATTTATAGAACAAAGTCATTGTCTCATTAACACATTACTTAAAAAAACATTTTCACTAATTAAATGAAATCGAGTTTCATGTCTTTCTATTCTGCTCCTAACCTGAGCTAATGAAGACGGGCATACAACCATACAGTGTGCTATGAGGGACATTTTTCCCGAACAGCAACACCACGCCAACTCCGATATCGGATTCCAACTGCCAAGGGATCTTTTACGTGCACACCAATGTATACATAGGACCTCGTTTTTTTCGTCCCATCTGAACAACTAGACAGCTGTCCTTGCCAGGCTCTCCATCTATGGCAACTCTTATATTAAATTCTAATTGTCAAGGGTTCTTTTACACAGGTTCTGTTTTTTGGTCCCATCTGAACAACTAGACAGACAGCTGTCCATGTCTCATCTTCACCCCTGCCCAGGACAAACCACCCCGGAAAAACCTGAAACCTCTGATGAGGAGAAATAATACACAATATCTAAATGTGTTTATTATAAGGAATGAATGAAATGGGGTTTAACGTCCTACGCTTAAGCACATAACCTGGGCTAATTGAAGACGGGCATACGCCATACAGTGTGCTATGAGGGAAATTTTAACCCGGGCAGCAACTGAATTCCAACTGCCAAGGATTCTTTTACGTGCACGCCAGTGTGTACACAGGACCTCAGTTTTTCGTCCCATCCGAGCGACTTGACAGCTGTCCTTGTCAGGCCCTCCTTCTGCATCACTGACAAGAGGAAATCATGCCGGAAAATCGAGATGAACTTTCTCGGCTCAATGCAGGGATCGAACACCCAAACTTCAAGGCTAGCAAACCAGCGCCTTATCCATTTAGCCACTGTGACCTAGTAATATCCTTAATTCGGGTACATGTACATCCCCAAATAACCCAATAACATATTTCTGATGCACCAATATCCCAATTTTAAGTGTTGTCCCTAATAATTCACAGAAGCAGATATACATACATGTATAACCCATGTTTTCTAATACACAATATTCATTACAGGTGTGGATTGTAAATTGTTTTCTCCTCCAATACATGTAACTACATGTACATGTATACACATAACCCATACAGTAGTTTATAATACACACAACTCACAACATAACCCATGGTTTATAATACACAATATATAAATGTGTTTATTATAAAGATACATGTAACAATCACACCACACCGCCCAATCCCCCCAAAATTTACCAATATGAGTTAGTGTAAAAATTGCCCCTAACCCTGCCCAATCTCCCAATAATTTGTCAATATGTAAAAATTGCCCCTCTCCTCACTAATATAAATTGTGTTGTGACAGATATGAGATATTCAAACTTTAATCATGTAAACTGGATGATTCATGTACCTGTCTGTTCTCTCATTATATTATAAACTATTAAAAATTAGTCATTTTATTCTCTGATGTTTTGTGATTAATTATTTACACAATAAAAATTGCATCCATCATCATTTTATTCTCTGTTGACTGTTTTCAGGGTGTGTTCAGGATATCAAAAGTTAACCCTGGCTGAGCAAGGTATATAGAGAGAGAGACATGGGGTTTAACATCCACTCGACACAAACTAGGTCATTTTGGGACCAACGTATGGTTTTCAAAATTTTATTTCAATAATTCACTTGCGCTGATGGGTCTATAGCAGTGGGAGGAAAACAGAGTGCCTGGAGGAAACTCGCGAGGTTGAGAATGCGCCCCTATCTCCATGCCACATACGCTCACACGAGGGCTCGAAACCACAGTCGCAAACCAGAGGTGGCCGGCCAGCTAGAGGTTGAAGCGTGGCACTCTAGAACACTAGGCCATCCCAACCCCCACATAATGTAGGTATAGCCATGAACCGAATGAAGTATAACTCTAAAACTGAAGTGGTACACCATCTCTACCAGTTACATCTCTCCTGTCCGAGCTACATGTACCCCTATAAACCAAATTTCAGCCTTGAGATAGCCCTAGGCCCTAACAACACTGAACAGCCAGACAGACAGACAACAGTCACAAATATTCAGGGGCGCCGGAACAGTGCTAGGGCCAGGATACCAAAATATAAGGGGGCATTGGTCCCTTTAGAAAATTTTGAAATATGTCAAATCCGAGAGCGCTGTTTAGAGCGCCTCTAGCATTCCAAATTCCAACATAAAACCCATTAAAATATATGATAATGAGAGCAATTACATATCTATCATTTAAAAATGAATAGACAAGTAAAAAGGTTGAAAACTTTCATCATTAGGGCATGAGTATATATGTATACCCCAGAAAAGGCAGGGTACCATTTGTACACCCTGGAACCCAGGTTCTGGCGCCCCTGCAAATATTACTAAGTAGGGTAGCGTATAGATGACTGTGTTCAGGGTGTGTTAAGTATATAAACAGTAAAATGTGAATATAACAGACAAGAATCCTATTAATACAAGCCTACACAATATTACAGTAATTTTTTTACTGAAACTCAAAACAATAAAATCCTTCTTCACAGAAATTTATCTCCGTATATTTTTAAATACCAGTTGAATTGTACTGGTGGTGGTCCATGATAAATATTGTTTACGTACTGATCAGTTACTTGCCTACAGAGATATGTAGATATGTAGAACTGTATTCTTACACAGATATGTAGAACTTTATTCTTGAACAAAAGCCAAATATATAAACAACTATATAATTTTTACATTATTCTGATTTAAGAGAGCATGGGGGGTTGGATGGCTGAATGGTAAGCGTGCGAGCGCTGTATCATAAAGCCTGTAGTTGAATCAACTTGTGTGGTTTCGAATCCCCGGTTGTGCCTGGCAAGTTGTAGGGTTGCCTGTCCAACCTCATGGGTTTTTATCCCGGTCCTCCAGTGTCCTCTCACTGCTAAAGACTCCTATGCGCAAGTGAATTATTGAAATAAAATTAAAACCATGTGTTAGTCCCAAATGACCTAGTTTGTGTCAAGTGGACATTAAACCCATTTCTCTCTCTCACTGATAGAGAGCATGTGCTACTGTAAAATATGTCTGACGTTATATGTGGGTTCCACTGAAGACTGTCAGATATGTCTGATCGGATCAATTTTTGTGTATTGTACAGTAGTACAGTATTCACTGAATGATGGCGCCTAATTATAAGGAACAGAAAATATTGCTTATTTTGAACTTATCTCAAATGATTCTTGATACACTACTATCACATGCATAAACCCAATATCCCATGTTGTCGACTCAACACAAACTAGGTAATTTTGAGACTAGTACGGTAAAAAATAGAAGGCTTGAGCTCGCTTTAAATACGTACATTGTAGAAATCTGATGTCATCGAGAGTTGATTAAGTCCTGCATTAGTTAATTAATGTCTAATTAATACTTTAGAAAACATTTCAGGTCCAAAGAAAGACCTGCAACAGACAGATTTAGCTCTTGTATAATGTATGGTTATGAACATCTAATGTTTCTTTAAGTTTAAGAAATTTGCATCTGTATATTTGACTCATTCTTTGGAATAAAAAATCACCCACAGAAATACGATCCCAGCAGCTTTCTAACACTTGAAATCTTATCCAAAGCAATATTCCCAATTCATGCTGTTTTGTTTCTCTCTGTTATCACGGTAACGTGCAATATTTATGCATATTATCATTCACATGTGTGACTTATCTTCATCCAAGTCATTGAAAGTATAAATAATTGAATAAATCTCTAAACATGTACTATAACTATGAAGACAATTTCGTTTATATACTTGAAAACTTGCCAATCAGTGTGTGAACAAACATTGTATACGTTAATTTGTTTAAGGTATTTAGAAACTGGGGGTCGGGTGTTCGATCCCTGCATTGGCCGAGAAAGTTCATCTCGATTTTCCTGCGTGATTTCCCCTTGTCAGTGATGCAGAAGGAGGGCCTGACAAGGACAGCCGCCTAGTCGTTCGAATGGGACGAAAAACCGAGGTCACGTGTACAAATTGGAGTGCACGTAAAAGATCCCTTGTTAGTTGGAAATCGATATAAAAGTAGGCCGTAGCGCTGCTGCCCGGGCAAAATTTCCCTCATGGCACACTGTATGACGCATGCCCGTCTTCAATTAGCTCTGGTTAAGTGCATAACAGAAGGACGTTAAACCCCATTTCATTCATTTATTCATTTATTGTTATATGACTGTCTATAGTCTACATATATATAACCCTAACTTTATAGTACAAAGCATTACAGAGACCGGGTCATTGATTTACTGCATGAACGACCATATTAAACATAAACCATTTAGATAGAATTATCAAGGTATAGATTTACTGCCTTTTAAAAATGAAATGAGGTTTAGACAAAGAGACTCTAGTTGTAAAGAAGCTGATTAATTTACTGGGTGAACGACCATCATCAACATCAACATATTACACAGGTGGATTGACTTTACTAGGCCTTGATTGACTGACATTAGACAACCATTAAAATATTAAGATACATGTATTACCAGTAGTTTGACTTCGGGATTGACTGACATTAGACAATTAATATATTAAGATTTTGGATTCCCAGGTGTAGGATGGCTGAATGATTAGCGTGCAAGAGCTGTATCATAAAGCTTGTCATGGAGTCCGTGGCTTCGAATCCCCGGTTGTCCAACCTCGTGGGTTTTCTCCGGGTCCTCCGGTCTCCTCCCACTGCTAAAGACCCTTACGCGCAAGAGAAATATTGAAATTATGAAATAAAATTAAACCATGTTCGTCCCGAAATGACCTAGTTTGTGTCGAGTGGACGTTAAACCCCATTTCTCTCTTCCAGGTGTGTAGTTGGACAGCTAATTAAATCAAGCGTGGGACTATAGTTGTCTAGGCAGACCACCATTAATTTCCCCATTGACTTCAATGTTAATTCTGGCCTCTTTGCCCACCGCCAACTTTTCGTTGGGCTGAATGCTTTTCACTATAGACAGAGGAACAAATGACCGGATCTTTGGATACTAGTTGCCGTACTTATCACCGTAGCAAACCTGATAACTCAGTTATCCTTCCGCATCAAAATCATGAATATTTACCAAAACCTGGCAGAAAATATTAATTCAAACCCTCTTCTTCCATTCTAGACCAACAAATCAACAAAATGTCCATGCAAAGGGGGAGAAAAGAGAAGGAGAGAGAATTGCTATAAATAGACGAACTACAATTTCTGGGTACCGAGAGTGTGAAATTTAATGGTGGTCTGCCTCCAACATATTAACCTGATTTCTCTGCTCTAGATAATATTCTCCTACTTGTTGTAACTCTACACAACAATAACAACATTAATAATGTCAGTATTTTAAACCCAACAGACAGAAGGAATATTTCATTCTATCAGGTCAAACAGTAAGATGTCCTATCATCAACTGATATAAAACCCCAGTCATCAAGTTTGACTAACTTTTATTTTAGCTTTAACAGACCAGATTGTTTATATAAATATCTTAAAAAATTTAATACTAATAACAATCCTAGTAAGAAGAGAAAGTGATGGGATTAATGTCAACTTTACACAAACTAGGTCATTTTGGGACTAACATATGATATTTAGTGTACATTGGTCAATCTTTTTCTTGTGCACAGTTTGTGGTCTTCAACAGTTGAAGAAAACCCACAAGGTTAAGCAGACAGGTAACCCTTATCTTTGTCACCTACTGGGCTCGGATCAAAATCCTAACACTTGACTCCATGACAATCCATAATGCTGACAGTCGATAAGCTACATGTAGCTTAAATAGTCATAATGTAAGAGCTAAATCTGCCTATTGCAGGTTTTTCTTTAGATGTTAAATGTTATAAACTATTTAATTAATTAGACATTTATGAACCTAACAAGAAAATAATCAACCCTCAATGCCATCGAATAGGTTTGATTAGAACGATCGACCATTTGATGATTTGATTCAAAAATGGTGAAACAATCTTATCAAACCTTCAAAGGCTATTATCTTCGCTCTGTCAGAATAAATTTTAGATGTACTTACATGTAGTAAGAAATGATAAAAGGTAAATTTAAATAAATTTGTAAATTAAGACTAATTAACACCTGAGCCTTTGAGTTGTAATGATCAGATTAATTAGACAGGGTCTATTTTCAGGTAAAGGAGGGGGGGGGGGGGTTGTTAAAACAACAGCCAAACATTTTGATCAGAACAAGGAATTAAATATTTATTATTTTATATTTACATGTATATGAATCCAACATTATTATGGCACTGTTATATATATAAATATATATAATGAATCTAACGTTATTACGGTACCGGTATGGAACTGTTATTGCGTACACCAATCACTGTTTGGCAGGAATAAAAAGGTGGAAGATTGAGTCATCGATCAGCTGATTAATTAATACTTTGAAAAACATCAGGTTGGGGAGTAGATAATGAGACTTTTAATTTATTGTGTTGATTAGTTGAAATTATGTTCGAAATTGTTATTTTTATCAAATGCATGTTAGTCAGGTATTTTCTTCTGGCTTCAAATGTAATATAATCAAATGTAATATAAACTATACAGTGTATAGTATTATTTAGACTTTTCTTTCTGGCTTCAAATGTAATATAAACTATTAGTATTAATTAGACTTTTATTCTGGCCTCAAATGTAATATAAACTATTAGTATTAATTAGACTTTTATTCTGGCCTCAAATGTAATATAAACTATTAGTATTAATTAGACTTTTATTCTGGCTTCAAATGATATAAGAACTATCATTTAGACATTTATTCACATGACAAGTTTATAGCATACAGGTAATCATCTCTCTAGATCATCGGATGAACTGGATCTAAATGGATTTGAACACCTGTAAGATTTTTTAAATAATTCAACAAAAAAATTGATAAATCAAAACTTAGTCTTGGATGTCAGGAATCGTTTCTACGATAATAAATGATTTAGTAATTAAATTATCTTTGCCCAGAATAAAATAATTCTAATAAAATTTTCAATTCATTATCAACTTTTAAACTATTATAACCAGAATAACCCCATCTCTTTATCTAAATCTTCCATCTGGAATGTTTTGTAAACTACATGTATATTGTTTTCTTAAATTTTGACCAAATTATGGACATTTGAACTAAAATGTTCTACACTTTAAAATGCATTCTTTGTCTTCAGTGTGCAGAACAGATTTAAACTCATGTTATTTAATTTAATTATAAAAATTAATTAGGAAATTGATCATTATCCAAATAAACAAAGAAATTACATGTACAGTTAGCCTATTACAAGCCTTTAACAGTCTCACGATTAAAATTAATTAGAGAAACACATGAGTTAGAAAGGTGAAGGAGATTCTGGGTATAAATATTTATAATGGTGTTAGCGTATGTGGCATGGAGATATGGGCGCCTTCTCAACCTCGTGGGTTTCCTCCGGGCACTCTGGTTTCCTACCACTGCGAAAGACCCCTACGCGCAAGCGAATTATTGAAATAAAATTAAACCATATGTTAGTCCCGAAATGAACTAGTTGTGTCGAGTGGACGTTAAACCCCATTTCTCTCTCTCTTTCTGTCCCTCCCTCTCTCTGGAAGAAGACAATGTCCGACTGAATACTCTGTTTAAATTATTTAATATATCAAACACCTCAAAACACACATTTGATCAATTCTTTGCTTATCATAAATAAAACACAACAGATTGTATTAATGTATTGGCAAGGATAGATCTGTTCTGGTATTTTGTTTCTGAAACAATAGAAGCAGTCCGTGTGAAGTAATAATTCGAGAACATGCATGGTGTGGGAACAACGGGAGTCCATGAAATATTCATTTACTGTTCTTATCTTTGAAGGTTTCGCTTGTTATATTTAGCACAATTAATTAATAGGCCTACTCACCCGCATCTGCTAAATTCCATATTAGAGTCAGAGCTGCTAGGACCAAAGGCCCGTTTCCTTGATGCATGTTGCTACATAGAGAATGAGAACGTAAGAGTTTGTTAATTTAGTCCACGACAAAGCATCGCTAGCTTCTCGACATTACCTCGACATCTCCAGCCATTGACAGACTGAAATCCCGTTATTTCTCGTAGTCTTGTGTATCCAGAAAATATATCTCTGGTTGATCAAGAAAAAGGCACGTGGAGTTGAACTAGCACGAAATGCATGTGCAGACAATCGACTGACTGTATCTGTATGCATGCACGCGGCGACTTCCCAATGCGTTTATTATTTTAACCTAGTGAGGCAATTATGTCACACCCATTATTAATGGAGGAAAATAATACAATAGCAACATTGTTCATTATGCTAACCGTTATATATTAGTCAACAAATTTAATCATCACCAAGTTATGATTTGAAACCCGCATCAATGGAACATAATATTGATAATAAATGTAGGTTATATGGAAATATATACAGAGTCAGTTTCAATATATTTCTATCGATTCTATGGTTATATCAATTTCCCCTAAACTTTATTTATATTTCTCGATATTCTCAGGTATTAACATATTATATATGAATACATATGGAACACGTACAACACAGTCTCCCATTCATTTATAAATTATAGTGAATAAAATATATCGTATAAATAAATAAATATTAAAAAAAAAGAAAAAAACGTTACTAAATTTAATTTATTGACGGTCTAGTTTTTAAAATGTCAGGTTTTCATTATGTATTTGATATGACTTTAATTATTCATTGAAACAGTAAAATATTAAAATTGAATTATTTTCCATGTGTATAAAAAATATATAAACTTTCTTTTGTTCATCTACTTGTATGGAATGATTGACCCAGAGCTCTGGATTGACCTGGTTTATATTCTCCCAGTCTTTAAAGAGTTATTTCCCCTTAATAATAAAATTAAAGATAACTCTCCCACTTCCTGTACCGGATGTCAACAAAGCGTTCTTAGCAACTTCTGTCTAATTTTAGTCGATTCGACTGTGGCCTGTCCTATAGGATGGGATAAATATACTTATTTTAATTTATATAGACGTACAGGTGTTAAATATTTCTTAACAACGTCGGCTGCTAGATTAGAAAAGTAAGACTCTTAATATTTCATGTAGTACCGGTAAAGTAAAAAAAACTGGCGATCCGATCTTTCTGGTTAGGCAGTGGATATTCAACCGTAAACGGCACTTTACTCTATTTACTATATCGCCGTAACTTCCGTTTGAAATGCGCAGTTCTCTGATCCGTGGACTTAGCAGTTTTCGCAATGATGCCTAACCCGAACCCTAAATGACCCTACCCCAAAACCTAACCCAAACCCTAACCCTTACCAAACCCTAACCTTTCTACTTTCTCTGTTTCTTATATAGGACGAAATAGCCATACTTGGATTTCTACGGTAGAACCCAGAGAATTAGTTTTAGAAGAAAATAAAATAATAAATATAAATTGTAGAAAATTATTCTATTTCGGTCAAGGGCTTATTTCTGTGGGTTTTGGTTTTAATTTAAGTACCAAGACGGTCAGTGGTTTACGTTTTTTTCCGTAAAACCGTGCTTCTGCGCCAAACTTGAAAGACGAAGTTACCGTTCTTGTGGAATATATCAACTGCGCATGTCGAACGGAAGTGTCGCACAACTGCGCACGTCGAACGGAAGTTATTATTTAACCAATCACACACATATACGTCATTGCGATTTACGGTGCAATAGCGTTAGTAAATAGGATACCGTTTACGGTTATATATCCACTACGTTCTGGTTATTCGGTATTTTCCCAGTCTGCAGTGGTGTGAGTGAGTGTGAGAGTTCCATCGTACTCGTCGTGTAGGCTTCATGTAGGGAATAACATGAAACCAATCAAATTAGTTTCTCTAGAAACTGTCTCTGAGCCGACGATGCACTGGACATCGTCCGCTCAGAGACAGTACCAGCAAAGACAGTGGACATCGTCCGCTCAGACTCTGTCAGAGACAGTTCTTAAAGACAGCTGTGGATATCGTCCGCTCAGAGACAGTTCCTAACCTAAAGGAACTACAATCAAATATAATATGATATTTGTATTTTATGACTATCATTCTGTGAGCTATCAAAGATAAAACTTATGGAAAACAGATAATTTCCTTTTGGAAATAAATAAACCGAAAAACCTACCTCTAATTCATATGAAAAATACCAATACGGCAATAGCCTATAATATTGAATATCGTCATTTATAAAGCAGGTTAATACTGAATAAAAGTCGTATAGCTGTGGCGATAGAAAGGCTGCTTCTCACCAATGCAACGAGGGTTCAATCCCACTCTCAGGGCAAAGAACCTTATCGTTGTAAGTGAGAGGGATATTCGGTCTCCCGTCCGATCAGGCAGGTTTCCCCCGAATTCTTCGGTTTCTTCCTGCAGTAATGAACGAAATCATTCGCACTATCTGTGCCAAGGGCCAAATTGAAAACAAGCCTCAGGCTTAATTTGCTACCCTTGTAAAATGACCAGATTATTATTATAAATCAGTAGGCCTATCTAAAATCAAAGGCACTGTTGGATTTATATTCACTGATTATTCACAGATCCTTGTTGAAAAAATTTCGAACCCCAGTCAATTTTACTAGGCAACATTTTACTTCTATAAGGTCACTTTCGGTCACTGTAAGTCTGTATACAATGAAAAGGATCATATTAGTGAGAAAATTAGTCCTAGCTTATCTCGCTCGAGCAGTGTGCGGGACACAAAATGCTGTTAACAATGCTGCTAAACAGCTTGGCAGACACCATTGAAATCTAAATATAGGGTAACACAAATTTAAGTAACTCAGCCATATAAGACTAGATGAAATTTAGGTATTACTACGATTAGTTTGGAGCAGATGTTCGAATTTACGTAACTCGGCCATATATGACGAAACGAAATTTAAGTAAGTAGGTGAAACAAAATTGAAAATAGGGGCCACGGTGGGTGAGACGCAGACTCACTAGCCTGGGGGTTGAACCCTGCATTGGCCGAGAAAGTTCATCAGGATTTTACGACGTTGTTTTCCCTTGTCAATGGTGAAGGACGGAGGGCCTGACTCGAGCTGTCTAGTTGTTAAGATTGAATAAAAAAACAAGGTCCTGTGTAGGCTACACATTGACACACATGTAAAAGTTTTTAGACAATTGGAATTTGATATAAGAGTACTAGCCAAAGTGCCACTGCCTGGGCAAACTTTCTCTCATAGCACACCGTATGGAATATGCCCATCTTCATTAGCCCAGTCGCAGCAGAACAAAACCCCATTCCATAGAAAATATGCAATTGTTTCTTTCATGTTCTTATTAAAAGTTCAGTAGGACGTTAAACCCCATTTCATTTCATTTTATTTATTAAAAGCTTTAATGAAGGCATTATTGCATTTGATGTGAAATTCATTTTTTTTCTTTTAGACAAACAAAATGAATCAACCAACTCCTATAGATCCAAAAGTTTTGGCGTTGATGGCGAAACTCGAGAAAACCAACCAAGAAGATGAAGGAGATAAAGATGGAGACGAAGATGGCACAGATTTTAATAAAACAGAAGAACAAACAGCTTTTCTACCACCTTCAACTTTAGAAGAATTTTTTAAAATTGAGAAAATTGTAAGTTGCTAAAATTTTACGATATTTTAGTCGTGGCTGACAATTTATCATGGATATCAACTGTACCTTGAAGATTTGTAGTAAAAGTGACTCATTCAGCTGGTCATGAGATATCATCTTCACCCAGCAATCACGTGACATTCCCCACAATATATCCTGCATAGTTTCTGTGGACTTATAAACTGGCAAAATCTTGAAATTTTAGGCAAAATCTTGACATTGTAGGCATGTATACAATCATCTTGACTGATTGATCGACTGGAGAACCTGTCTGTCCTTCGAGTGACGCACTTTAAAAATTAAAATTTCAATGAATTTAACCTTAACATACATTATAATTATGTAAGAGCTAAATCTACCTACTGCAGGTGGGGGAGAGAGTTGGATGGCCGAGTAGTTAGTGTGTGTGCATTGTAGTCTCATAAGGTCAGACATTGAGTCAACTGGTATGTATTCAATTCCTCGGTTGTACATGACAAGGAGTAGGGTCGCCTGTCCAACCTTGTGAGTTTTTCTGGATTCTCAGGTTTCCGCCCACTGCTAAAGACCCCTACGCGCACACAAATTATTGAAATAAAATTGATCCTGAAATGACCTATAGGCACATACTAACCATTCAGCCATCCAACAAAAAAAAACGAAAAAAAAAACATTCAAAGACAAGTTGGTGAAACTGGTGCGGTCTTGTAAAAATTCTTCTACCTCCTATTATTACAGAAATGAAATTTATCTCAAAATGACGAAGCTATTGCGTGTTGTTGACTAGATGTTAATCCCGTTAGTTTCATTGTAATAACGAGAAGTTAATCCCTATTTCATTCATTGGCTTTGGTTTCAGACAACATGGCCTCTAAGTACAGAATCACCGTTAGATATGAAGACAGAAGGAATGATGTTAGGTACACAGCAAGATATTATTAATATCTTAAAACAGGCAGCTCGTATCCTTCAAATAATCTCATTAAACATTTTATTTTATATTAAAGCTACAATTTCATATTTTTAAGTTATATTTTTAAAATTTATTAAAATAAAGCCTTAAAATGGATGGTATCCATAAACAGTCCTACCTTGTTAAAGAATAATTATATTGATAAGGAGGTACTTATGTTATTATTTCCTGTGTCAATGATTTTTTAGGGTGGGAAATAATGCCCATGGTTGTATAATAGTGAGTTAATAACCTATTGAGCAAAGACATATAAATAATTATGTTTTGACTTTCTTAGAAAATATGAAATTCTCGCTTTAACATCTTAAAACAGGTTGTCTGTATCTTTAAGGGGGGGGTGGGGGAAGATTGCTTACGACGTGCGCGCTGTATCATAAAGCCTGTCATTGAGTCAACTGGTGTGGTTTCAATTCCTCGGTTGTACGTGACAAGGAGTAAGGTCGTCTGTCCAATATTGTTGGTTTTCTCCAGGTCCTCCAATTTCCTCCCACTGCTAAAGACCCTTACGTGCATGCGAATTATGCAAATAACTTTGATCCATATGTTAGTCCCGAAATGACCTAGTTTGTTTCAAACCCTTTTCTCTCTCTGTATCTTTCAAATAAACTCATTGATCGATTCTTATCTAATTAGTTTTTAAACTCAATTTTTTTTTTGTGAGGCCTAATCTCAATGTGCTCGACTCTCCGCGGCTAACCGAATTCAATTTAAAGGATTATAAAGATATTTCCCCAAAATATATATTTTATTTTTTATATTCCGTCTTAACGATGATTAGCGTTAGGAACCCACATGATCGATTCTCTTGAAGACAGGTTGGGGAAAATTGAAAATACTCTAAGACGTTTTGCTGATGACATAGTCACTGACGGAAAACAAGGAATGGAAATTGGGGATGGTTTCTTCCACTCCCCACCTAAAAGTAAGATTTGGATTATTGTTTATTTAAACATACATTATACTAGAACTAAATCTTCCTGTAGCAGAAATAAATACTTCACTGGTCTCCGTTTCTGCTTACAGGGTTGATAAGGATTGTGTACGTTAGTTGACGGATGGAAATCTTACATCTCCCTTCACATTGACTTGCACCTTTTATAAGAAGATAAAACAGAAGCGTGCTGTCAGGGCAAAAATCTCCTACGTCTCTCTGCTCACACAGAATACAAAATAACCACATGTTAGTCTCAAGATAACTAAGGTATCATGTTGATGATACATTAACCATATGTTAGTCACATAATAACCAAAGTATTGTGTTGATGATAAATGAGCCATATGTTAGTCTCAGAATAACCAAGGTATCATGTTGACAATACATTAACCATATGTTAGTCTCAAAATAACCAGACTATTGTATTGATGATACATGAACCATATGTTAGTCTCAGAATAACCAAGGTATCATGTTGACAATACATTAACCATATGTTAGTCTCAAAATAACCAGACTAGTGTGTTGATGATACATGAACCATATGTTAGTCTCAGAATAACCAAGGTATCATGTTGACAATACATTAACCATATGTTAGTCTCAAAATAACCAGACTAGTGTGTTGATGATACATGAACCATATGTTAGTCCCAAAATAACCATTGTGTTGACAATACATTAACCATATGTTAGTCCCAAAATAACCAGACTATTGTATTGATGATACATGAACCATATGTTAGTCTCATAATAACCAAAGTATTGTGTTGATGATACATGAACCATATGTTAGTCTCAAGAAAACTAAGGTATTGTGTTGATGATACATGAACCATATGTTAGTCTCATAATAACCAAAGTATTGCGTTGATGATAAATGAACCATATGTTAGTCCCGAAATAACCAGCGTATTGTGTTGACGATACATGAACCATATGTTAGTCTCAAAATAACCAGAGTAGGCCTATTGTGTTGACTAGACATTAACCACATGTTAGTCTCTAAAAACTCAAAGAATCGTATTGATTGTACATTAACCACATGTTAGTCACAACAAACCAAAGTAGGCCTATTGTGTTGACTAGACATTAACCACATGTTAGTCCCAACAAACCAAAGTAGGCCTATTGTGTTGACTAGACATTAACCACATGTTAGTCCCAACAAACCAAAGTAGGCCTATTGTGTTGACTAGACATTAACCATTTGTTAGTCTCAAAATAACCAAAGTATTGTATTGACCCGACATTAACCATATGTTAGTCCCAAATAACCAAAGTATTGTATTGATGATACATGAACCATATGTTAGTCTCATAATAACCAAGATATCATGTTGATGATACATAAACCATATGTTAGTCCCAAAATGTTGACGAGACATTCATTCCACTAATCTGTTTTTTTTAAAACAAATTTCAGCTTTTATAACAGAAACTTCAGAAACGGAGGGACTCAAATCTCGGGGCAGCTCAAAAGGACACAAAAGTCTGGTAAGTTATTTTAGAATTTCTTAATTTAAAATATTAACTTTAAAGTTATAATTTTAAATATTTAAGTTATATTTTGAAAATTTATTTTAAAAAAGCTTTAAAATAGATAGTATTCATAAACAGTCCTACCTTGTTAAAGAATAATCCTATTAATCCTATAATTCACTATTGCCAGTTGAAAAATTGGCAAAAGTATCATTTTCAACTTCAAATTCCAACGTTTGAAGAAAGCTAATGCATGGAGGCAATGGACGTAATTGTGTTATTATTTCCTGTGTCAATGATTTTTAAGCCGTGGGAAATAATGCCCATGATCGTATTATAGGGAGTTGATATCCTATTGAGCAAAAGACATAGAAATAATTATGTTTTGACTATTGGAAAATATGAAATTCTCGCTTTAAAAACACGTAAAATTCTTTCATTACTCTTACAGACACCCATTGTGTAATTTTCTGGTAATGGCGGATTTTCTGGCTAAATTATTGTAGTTAATTAAACATACATTATGCAAGGGTACTTCACAAAAATAATTAAAAATATTAGCGATGGATAATCTACTGGTTTTAATTTAGTCAGATTAAAATGATTTATAGGTGGCACTTGTTTGTTGATATCATCAGAAGTCAGATCATGTCAAATGTTGTGAAATTTTGGGACTAACATATATATGGTTAATGTAACATAATCTTGTGAAATTTTCTACTCATATTTGTAAATTTTAAACAGAAGTAAAGCATCTAAGGTCTGAGATTCCATTCAATGATTCAACTTTCATAATATCCTAGTTTACTGGAGATTAAAGGTCATCGGAAACATTTTATAAGTTTTTTAAACGATACAAGTTATTATGTCAACATATCCTTTCTATAAGTATAACACAAACCTGAATGTCAATATTACATTATTACCTGCAACATTAGTAATTTCCGCCCATTCTCCGTAAGAAGTCGTAACTTTCCGTAAATATGCAATCCATGACGTCATTTTAGTCCTTTAGACATATTCTAGTTTATATTTCTATGAGCAGAAGGACGAATAGACGTCACAGTCACAGATTGGTTATTGGCGAAAAGTTATGACTACTTACAGAGAGCAGTAGAAATTTCTAATTCCGAAAGGACAAAGTTAGTGTTTAGTGGTTGTTAAACCCCATTTCTCTCTCTCTCTCTCCTTTCTATTTTGGTGGTTAATAGATTAATTTAGATCCTAAAGGTATTCAAATGGGGTTAGCCTGATTAAAATAATTTTGTTTTTCTTTTTAGGATTTAGCCGAATCTATGATTGAAGCGAGGAAGGGTTCATTAGAATACTGTACATTTCCTGGTTTCCGTGCCAACGAATCAATTGAGTTACCAAGTCAACTAGAAGCACCGCCTATATTAGACAGAGTCACCAGAGCACAAGATTTTAATGTAAGGCCACAAAAAAAAACATATTCTGGTTCTTGAGTTGAGCGATATCCCTGGAAACAGATACCACGATATTTAAAAAAAATGGCGATACTTTTAATTTATCACTTTTTATACGCCCACATTTTCATGTGGACGTATTATGTCGTCGCCCCTGTCCGTCCGTCCGTCCGGACAATTGTTTGTGGACTCTCTACAGGTCACAATTCTTACCCGATTTCGATGAAACTTGAAATATAGGTTTATCCCCCAAAGATCTCGGCTGCTTTCGATATTGGCACGTATCGGATCAAAACTTCATGGATTATTGCCCCTGATTGTACGAAAAATCACGTTTTTAGCTTGTGGACCCTATAGAGGTCACAATTTTGAACCGATTTTGATGAAACTTGACATGCATGTTTATATCCCAAAGATCTTGGTTCCTTTCGATATTTGCGCCTATCGGAACGTAATTTCCTGAATTATGGCCCCTGATTGTCCGAAAAATCACCTATTTTAGCTCGTGGTACCTCTGGAGGTCACAATTATTATCCGATTTGAAAAACCGTTCGATTATATCACCGTTACACCCTAAGGACGGTTGAGTTCAAATTTCGGAAAAATCGGACCAAAATTACCATACAAAATGGCCGCCATTCGTACGCGAATACTGTTAAAATATGGTATATCAAGGTTGTGGACCCTGTAGAGGTCACAATTTTAATTCGATTTTGACTTGAAATGCATGGTTATAACCCAAATTTCTTGGTTCCTTTCAATATTTGCGCATATCAGATCGTAACTTCCTGAATTATGGCCCCTAATTATACGCAAAATCGTCTTTGATTAGCTTGTGGTCCCTCTGGAGGTTACAATAATTATCCGATTTAAAAATCGTTTGATTATATCACCGTTACACCCTAAGAAAGGTTGAGTTCGAATTTCGGTAAAATTGGACCAAAATTGCCATACAAAATGGCCGCCATTCGTACGCGAATACTGTTAAAATATGGTATATCAAGGTTGTGGACCCTGTAGAGGTCACAATTTTAATTCGATTTTGATGAAACTTGAAATGCATGGTTATAACCCAAAGATCTTGGTTCCTTTCGATATTTGGGCATATCGGATTGTAACTTCCTGAATTATGGCCCCTGATTATACGCAAAATCATCTTTGTTTAGCTTGTGGTCCCTCTGGAGGTCCCAATTATTACCGGGTATCCGATTTAAAAAATTGTTTGATTATATCACCGTTACACCCTAAGGATGGTTGAGTTTGAATTTCGGAAAAATTCGGAACAAAATTGCCATACAAAATGGCCGCCGCATGTACGCGAATACTGTTATAAAAAGGTATATCAAGGTTGTGGACTCAGTATAGGTCACAATTTTGATTCAATTTTGATAAAACTTAAAATGCATGGTTATAACCCAAAGATCTTGGTCCCTTTCGTTATTTGCGCATATCATATCGTAGCTTTCTGAATTATGGCCCCTGATTGCCCGAAAAATCGCCTACGGTCCCTCTGGAGGTTATGATTATTATCCGATTTAAAAAAGCTTGACTCAATCACCGTTACACCATAACGAAGGTTGAGTTTGAATTTCAGGGAAATCGGACCATAATTGCCAGACAAAATGGCCGCCGTTTGTACTCTAATAGTGTTAAAATATGGTATATCAAGGTTGTGGACCCAGTATAGGTCACAATTTTGATTCGATTTTGATGAAACTTGAAATGCATGTTTATAACCTAAAGATCTTGATTCTTTTCGATATTTGCACATATCAAATTGTAATTTAATGAATTATAGCCTTTGATTGTAGGAAAAATCACTTTCGGTTTTGCTTGTTCTCTAACCATCTCTCGAAAATGTGGGCGTATCCTGCCTGGCAGTGCCAGCTTACTATCTTTAAATGTAAATAAACATGCATAAAAAGTTTGAAATACCCCTGGAGTATTCACTTGACAATTTAGAGTCAATATTATTCGCATTATATTTACAGTACTGAATTTACAAACAAAATTTAATGAGGTGGTTCAAACGCAGATCTATAGCCACGAAAACTTGCTAAAGTTGTTGTTTATTATAATTTTAATTTTCAAAATATTAATTATAATATTTTATTAAATCAAAAATGTTTTTATTTGAAGGAGGCACAAAAAACATGCATAGACCCGCCTTCATTAGCCCAGTCGAAGCAGAACGGTAGGACGTTAAACCCCATTTCATTTCTATGAAAAAAGGCATTTTTCAATTTTTTTTCACAAATCTGGATAGTTAGATGGCTGGGTTGTCTTACACATGCAGTTAAGGTCATAAGATTTGTCATTGAATCAAGGATTCATAGTTTTGTTCCCAAACCTCAGCTGCTTAACAACCTGGTTTCCTTGGTTTCCTAACGACCCCTATTTGCACCTAATAAGATCGACCACATTGACAATAAACCTCATCTCTTCTCTCTCTCTCTCTCTCTTCTATCTCTCTCTCTCTCCCACTCTCTCTCTCTCACTCTCTCTCTCTCACTCTCTCTCTCACTCTCTCTCACTCTATCTCTCTCTCTCTCACTCTCTCTCACTCTCTCTCTCTGTTTTCCAGCCTGGTTTCAAGAAGTTTTGGAAGAAGATTTTTCTATCGGAAGCGTCTGTTGCTGTTATTCAGGATACGTTTTGGTGGATCTTTCTCGACCGGTTTAATAAAGAGGTCAGTTTTTGCTGGGATACATTTATAGATCACGGAGCCACGGTGACTCGAAGAGTTTAGCGTTGTCAGTAGCGGATTATCAGTGAGGCTGATGAGGCTGCAGCCTTAGGCCCAAAGATTTTGAAAACAATTTTTTTTTAGACTTTTCTGATACGATTTAAAACACATAGACAATGAATGTTAGGGGGTGGGGTTTAGGCCCAATGGGAATCAACATAGGCACTGGCCCGAAATTAATTAGGCCCACGCCATTTTAAGTAGGCCCTCCAGCAACTGCCGCCTCAGGCCTTGCTGGATCCTAATCCACCACTGCGTTGGTTATTTAATCATGATGTTGTGCACGGTGTTGCTGTTTGTTAGAGTTATGGCAGTCTTGGCGGTCTTGACCGAGGGATAGTGTCTTCTGGTCGTTCAGATGTTACAAAAGACTGAGATCATAAAGTCTGTCATTAAGTTAAGTGACGTGTTTCGATTCCCAGCTTGACGAGCTTGTACATGACAAGGACTAGACTATATATTGTCACCTGTCCAATCTTGTGGGTTTTCTCCTGGGTTCTCCCGTTTCCTTCCATGGCTAAAGACCCCCAAATACCTGCAAACAAATCATTCAACTCTGTTGATCTGAGATCTCTCTCTATTGAAAATAGTTTGCTTATTATATAAGTGTCTCTCTGTCTCTCTCTCTCCCCCTCTCTCTCCCCCTCTCTCTCCCCCTCCCACTCTCGCTCTCTCTCTCTCCCCCCTCTCTCTCCCCCTCTCGCTCTCCCTCTCTCTCTCTATCTCTCTTCCACCCCTCACTCTCTCTCCCCCCCTCTCTCTCTCTCTCCCCCTCTCTCTCTCTATCTCTCTTTGACCCCTCACTCTCTCTCTCCCTCTCTCTCTCTATCTCTCTTCCACCCCTCACTCTCTCTTCCCCTCTCTCGCTCTCCCTCTCTCTCTCTATCTCTCTTCCACCCCTCACTCTCTCTCCCCCTCACTCTCTCTCTCCCCCTCTCTCTCTCTATCTCTCTTCCACCCCTCACTCTCTCTCTCCCCCTCTCTCTCTATCTCTCTTCCACCCCTCACTCTCTCTCTCCCCCTCTCTCTCCCCCTCTCTCTCTCTATCTCTCTTCCACCCCTCACTCTCTCTCTCCCCCTCTCTCTCTCTATCTCTCTTCCACCCCTCACTCTCTCTCCCCCTCTCTCTCTCTCTCTATCTCTCTTCCACCCCTCACTCTCTCTCTCCCCCTCTCTCTCCCCCTCTCTCTCTCTCTATCTCTCTTCCACCCCTCACTCTCTCTCCCCCTCTCTCTCTCTCTATCTCTCTTCCACCCCTCACTCTCTCTCCCCCTCTCTCTCTCTCTCCCCCTCTCTCTCCCCCTCTCTCTCTCTATCTCTCTTCCACCCCTCACTCTCTCTCTCCCCCTCTCACTCTCTCTCCCCCTCTCTCTCTCTATCTCTCTTCCACCCCTCACTCTCTCTCCCCCTCTCTCTCTCTATCTCTCTTCCACCCCTCACTCTCTCTCTCCCCCTCTCTCTCCCCCTCTCTCTCTCTCTATCTCTCTTCCACCCCTCACTCTCTCTCCCTCACTCTCTCTATCTCTCTTCCACCCCTCTCTCTCTCCCCCTCTCTCTCCCCCTCTCTCTCTCTATCTCTCTTCCACCCCTCACTCTCTCTCCCTCACTCTCTCTATCTCTCTTCCACCCCTCACTCTCTCTCCCTCACTCTCTCTATCTCTCTTCCACCCCTCTCTCTCTCCCCCTCTCTCTCCCCCTCTCTCTCTCTCTATCTCTCTTCCACCCCTCACTCTCTCTCCCCCTCTCTCTCTCTCTCCCCCTCTCTCTCCCCCTCTCTCTCTCTATCTCTCTTCCACCCCTCACTCTCTCTCTCCCCCTCTCACTCTCTCTCCCCCTCTCTCTCTCTCTATCTCTCTTCCACCCCTCACTCTCTCTCTCTCTCTCTCCCCCTCTCTCTCTCTATCTCTCTTCCACCCCTCACTCTCTCTCCCCCTCTCTCTCTCTCTATCTCTCTTCCACCCCTCACTCTCTCTCCCCCTCTCTCTCTCTATCTCTCTTCCACCCCTCACTCTCTCTCCCCCTCTCTCTCTCTATCTATCTTCCACCCCTCACTCTCTCTCCCCCTCTCACTCTCTCTCCCCCTCTCTCTCTCTATCTCTCTTCCACCCCTCACTCTCTCTCCCCCTCTCTCTCTCTCTATCTCTCTTCCACCCCTCACTCTCTCTCCCCCTCTCACTCTCTCTCCCCCTCTCTCTCTCTCTATCTCTCTTCCACCCCTCACTCTCTCTCCCCCTCACTCTCTCTCTCCCCCCTCTCTCTCTATCTCTCTTCCACCCCTCACTCTCTCTCTCCCCCTCTCTCTCTCTATCTCTCTTTGACCCCTCACTCTCTCTTCCCCTCTCTCGCTCTCTATCTCTCTCTCTCTCCGTCTCTCTGTGTTATGTTGTATTTGATTAGTTTAGTGTTTAATATATTTATAGAAAGGACTTGATGGTGATAAGGATCTGGTGTTTGACAGAGTTGCCGATAGTTATGTGGCGTTATTTACTACTATTAATACCGATGTTAAAGATAAAGTTCTACCTGTAAGTGTTTCTATAAATTAATATTTTATTCCCTCTCTTGGCCAGGAGGAGGTTGGGGATTGAATAGTAGATAGATCTAATATTTTATTCCCTCTCTTGGCCAGGAGGTTGGCCATTGAATAGTTGTTAGATCTAATGTGGTTTGGTTCCCTCAGTTGTTTGGACAAGAAGCAGGTCTGTTTGTCAAGCTCTTGAGTTTTCTCTGGTTTCTCCAGTTTCATCCAGGGGGGTTGGATGGTTGAATGGTTAAGGTGCACGGCACTGCACGCGCTGTATTATAAAGCCTGCCATTGAGTCATCTTGCGTGGTTTCGAATTCCTGGTTGTACATGGCAAGGAGTAAGGTCGTCTGTCCAACCTCATGGGTTCTCTGTGGGTCCTCTGGTTTCCTCCCACTGGTAAAGACCCCTATGCACAAGTGCATTATTGAAATAAAATTAAACCATAAATTAGTCCCAAAATGACCTAGTTTGTGTCGAGTTGACATTAAACCCCATTTCTCTCTCTCCAGTTTCATCCAACTGCTAAAGATCCCTACGTGTAAGCAAATTAAGATAGAATTTGCCATGTGTTAGTCCCAAAATGCCATATCTTTGTAAATACTAAACGATATTTATACTGTTTACAGATTTGGCTTGTTCACTTTACAAGGTATTGAAAAACTCATTAAATGACAAATTAGTAGCTTTAAGTATCAAATATCAAATCTAATGGTAGGATGAAAATTTAGATATGTACCCCGATTGTTACATCACTATATTCTATATATTATAGGTTTACCCCGATTGTAACATCACTATATTCTATATATTGTAGGTTAACCCCGATTGTTATATCACTATATATTATAGGTTTACCCCGATTGTTACATCACTATATTCTATATATTATAGGTTTACCCTGATTGTTACATCACTATATTCTATATATTGTAGGTTTACCCCGATTGTAACATCACTATATTCTATATATTGTAGGTTTACCCCGATTGTAACATCACTATATTCTATATATTGTAGGTTAACCCCGATTGTTACATCACTATATTCTATATATTATAGGTTTACCCCGATTGTAACATCACTATATTCTATATATTATAGGTTTACCCCGATTGTTACATCACTATATACTATATATTATAGGTTTACCCCGATTGTTACATCACTATATTCTATATATTATAGGTTTACCCCGATTGTTACATCACTATATTCTATATATTATAGGTTTACCCCGATTGTTACATCACTATATTCTATATATTGTAGGTTTACCCCGATTGTAACATCACTATATTCTATATATTGTAGGTTAACCCCGATTGTTACATCACTATATACTATATATTATAGGTTAACCCCGATTGTAACATCACTGTATACTATATATTATAGGTTTACCCCGATTGTTACATCACTATATTCTATATATTGTAGGTTTACCCCGATTGTAACATCACTGTATACTATATATTATAGGTTTACCCCGATTGTAACATCACTGTATACTATATATTATAGGTTTACCCCGATTGTAACATCACTGTATTCTATATATTATAGGTTTACCCCGATTGTAACATCACTATATTCTATATATTATAGGTTTACCCCGATTGTTACATCACTATATATTGTAGGTTTACCCCGATTGTTACATCACTATATATTATAGGTTTACCCCGATTGTTACATCACTATATTCTATATATTATAGGTTTACCCCGATTGTAACATCACTGTATTCTATATATTATAGGTTTACCCCGATTGTAACATCACTATATTCTATATATTATAGGTTTACCCCGATTGTAACATCACTGTATACTATATATTATAGGTTTACCCCGATTGTTACATCACTATATTCTATATATTATAGGTTTACCCCGATTGTAACATCACTGTATTCTATATATTATAGGTTTACCCCGATTGTTACATCACTATATTCTATATATTATAGGTTTACCCCGATTGTTACATCACTATATATTGTAGGTTTACCCCGATTGTAACATCACTATATTCTATATATTGTAGGTTAACCCCGATTGTTATATCACTATATATTATAGGTTTACCCCGATTGTTACATCACTATATTCTATATATTATAGGTTTACCCCGATTGTAACATCACTGTATTCTATATATTATAGGTTTACCCCGATTGTTACATCACTATATTCTATATATTATAGGTTTACCCCGATTGTAACATCACTGTATACTATATATTATAGGTTTACCCCGATTGTAACATCACTATATTCTATATATTGTAGGTTTACCCTGATTGTAACATCACTATATTCTATATATTATAGGTTTACCCCGATTGTTACATCACTGTATTCTATATATTATAGGTTTACCCCGATTGTAACATCACTGTATTCTATATATTATAGGTTTACCCCGATTGTTACACCCAGTCACTGTATACTATATATTATAGGTTTACCCCGATTGTTACATCCAATCACTATATTCTATATATTGTAGGTTTACCCCGATTGTAACATCACTATATTCTATATATTATAGGTTTACCCCGATTGTTACATCACTATATACTATATATTTAGGAGATAAACACCTCCTGTTTCGCATTTAGAGGGGTGTTATTGTCCAATAGACATGTCCTGAGATCATTATTGTAGGTTAACCCCGATTGTAACATCACTGTATACTATATATTGTAGGTTTACCCCGATTGTTACATCACTATATTCTATATATTATAGGTTTACCCCGATTGTAACATCACTATATTCTATATATTGTAGGTTAACCCCGATTGTTACATCACTATATTCTATATATTATAGGTTTACCCCGATTGTAACATCACTATATTCTATATATTATAGGTTTACCCCGATTGTTACATCACTATATACTATATATTTAGGAGATAAACACCTCCTGTTTCGCATTTAGAGGGGTGTTATTGTCCAATAGACATGTCCTGAGATCATTAGGACCCAAGACTGAAATTCTCACTTCATTTTTTTAAAAGTACTTTTTGAAATAAGATTTATGTTTTTGTTATAGTTTTTGGTATATTTTATTGTTTGTAGCTGTTACCTGACAAGGGGGTTGGTGTTTCAAGTTCATCTTCGGACATATCTCCGAATATTTCAACTAATTTAACGAGATCAAAATTGATTATCGCCATTGTGGTTATCTCCATTGAAGTAGTACGCATAATATTAATACGCAGTGGTTTTGCTAATTTAGAGGGGTGTTATTGTCCAATAGATGGTGCCTAATTGACCAATCAAAACGCACGATTGACCCTGAAGCATGTTACAATAGGAGATAAACACCTCCTGTTTCGCATTTAGAGGGGTGTTATTGTCCAATAGACATGTCCTGAGATCATTAGGACCCAAGACGCGTTAGCGTCGCGGGTTCTAATGTAAAATCTCAGGACATGTCTATTGGACAATAACACCCCTCTAAATGCGAAACAGGAGGTGTTTATCGACATTGTAACATGCTATTTTTTTAAATTTTAAACGAACTTATTTTATTGTGTAAACTTCAAAATTCGTCTCACTGCAAATCGGTTTTAGTGACGTAAAAATCATTTTGACGTAATGAAAACGTCGTGACGTAACAGGATAATAGGCTCCTCTCACACTAGATTTGGCTCGCTTATTGCTTGGTTGCTATAGTAGCAGTATGAGTATAGACACACACAAGGAAAACTGAAATTCTCACTTCATTTTTTTAAAAGTACTTTTTGAAATAAGATTTATGTTTTTGTTATAGTTTTTGGTATATTTTATTGTTTGTAGCTGTTACCCGACAAGGGGGTTGGTGTTTCAAGTTCATCTTCGGACATAACTCCGAATATTTTATCTAATTTACCGAGATCAAAATTGATTATCGCCATTGTGGTTATCTCCATTAAAGTAGTACGCATAATATTAATACACAGTGATTTTTCTAATTTAGAGGGGTGTTATTGTCCAATAGATGGTGCCTAATTGACCAATCAAAACGCGCGACTGACCCTTAAGCATGTTACAATATAGGTTTACCCCGATTGTTACATCACTGTATTCTATATATTGTAGGTTTACCCCGATTGTTACATCACTGTATTCTATATATTGTAGGTTTACCCCGATTGTAACATCACTATATTCTATATATTATAGGTTTACCCCGATTGTTACATCACTATATTCTATATATTGTAGGTTTACCCCGATTGTATATATTGTAGGTTTACCCCGATTGCTACATCACTGTATTCTATATATTATAGGTTTACCCCGATTGTAACATCACTATATTCTATATATTGTAGGTTTACCCCGATTGTAACATCACTATATTCTATATATTATAGGTTTACCCCGATTGTTACATCACTGTATTCTATATATTGTAGGTTTACCCCGATTGTTACATCACTATATTCTATATATTATAGGTTTACCCCGATTGTAACATCACTATATTCTATATATTGTAGGTTTACCCCGATTGTAACATCACTATATTCTATATATTATAGGTTTACCCCGATTGTTACATCACTGTATACTATATATTGTAGGTTAACCCCGATTGTAACATCACTATATTCTATATATTGTAGGTTTACCCCGATTGCTACGCCCAATCACTCTATGCTCTGTATTGTGAAGCATTTCCTGAATCAACACCAACTTTTGACGAAGATTTTAAACAATATCTGATTAACTTGGCTCATGAGTGGATAACAGGTAAGAGAAGGAATATCGTCGCTGCGCTTCCGAAACCTTGTATCTCGAATTTAGCCCAAAAATGTTTTAAGGCTTATTACATTCACATTTCTTGATACATGACCTGTCAAAACCTCGTACCTCTAAACCAATTAGAAATGCTTATTTTTACCTTGTGACTAATTGTCGTATTTCGATTAGACAAAAATATTTTCGTCAAAACAAAAAAATGTTTGTCAAAACCTCGTATCTCAAGACTGAATTGTTCAATTTGAGATACAACATTTTGATAATTATAGTTTATTCAGTTAAGGTAAATGATAATTAGAGTTTATTAGGAAAAGATAAATGATAATTATAGTTTATTCAGGAAAGATAAATGAAGTTTTATCGTTCAGGTTTGAAGCCAGTGCCGGGAACCTATGATAATTGGAACATGAATGGATTGAAACCAGGTCTACCAAAAGGTACGAAAGCAGATGAAAATGTTGTAGCTGCGAAACAGATGATTCAGGCTGCAGCTCTAAACAAGGATGGTATGTTACATGACAGGCTGGGGTGGAGAAGTTATATCATGACAGGCCGGGGTGGAATTGTTATACCATGACAGACTGGGTGGAACTGTTATATCATGATAGGCTGAGGGTGGAACTGTTATACCATGACAGGCTGGGGTGGAACTGTTACACCATGATAGGCTAGGGTGGAACTGTTATATCATGACAGGCTGGAGTGGAACTGTTACACCATGACAGGCTGGGGTGGAACTGTTACACCATGACAGGCCAGGGTGGAACTGCTATACCATGACAGGCTAGGGTGGACCTATTATATCATGACAGACTGGGGTGGAACTGTTATACCATGACAGGCTGGGGTGGAACTGTTATACCATGTAGACCATGACAGGCTAGGGTGGAACTGTTATACCATGACAGGCTAGGGTGGAACTGTTATACCATGACAAGCTAGGTTGGAACTGTTATACCATGACAGGCTGGGGTGGAACTGTTATACCATGACAGGCTAGGGTGGAACTGTTATACCATGACAGGCTGGGGTGGACCTGTTTTACCATGACAGGCTGGGGTGGAACTGTTATACCATGACAGGCCAGGGTGGAACTGCTATACCATGACAGGCTAGGGTGGACCTATTATATCATGACAGACTGGGGTGGAACTGTTACACCATGACAGGCTGGGGTGGAACTGTTACACCATGACAGGCCAGGGTGGAACTGCTATACCATGACAGGCTAGGGTGGACCTATTATATCATGACAGACTGGGGTGGAACTGTTATACCATGACAGGCTGGGGTGGAACTGTTATACCATGTAGACCATGACAGGCTAGGGTGGAACTGTTATACCATGACAGGCTAGGGTGGAACTGTTATACCATGACAAGCTAGGTTGGAACTGTTATACCATGACAGGCTGGGGTGGAACTGTTATACCATGACAGGCTAGGGTGGAACTGTTATACCATGACAGGCTGGGGTGGACCTGTTTTACCATGACAGGCTGGGGTGGAACTGTTATACCATGACAGGCCAGGGTGGAACTGCTATACCATGACAGGCCAGGGTGGAACTGCTATACCATGACAGACTGGGGTGGAACTGCTATACCATGACAGACTGGGGTGGAACTGTTATATCATGACAGGCTGGGGTGGAAGTGTTTTACCATGACAGGGTGGACCTGTTTTCCTGTATAGCCAGACAGGGATGGACCTGGTTTATTATGTATAACCATGACAACTAATGGAGAGAGGGCTGGTGTCCCTAGAACCACACTCATCTTCATTACCCTGGTTGGTACTTGGTACGGCGAATTAGGACATTAAACCCTGATACACTTTAAAATATTGGGGGGGGGGGGCGAATTGGGGGGCCGAATGGTTAGCATGTCAGATCTGTCATTGAGTCAAGTGGTGTGGTTTCTATTCTCAAGTTGTAAGTGACAAGGAGTAGGGTCACCTGTGGGTTTTCTCTGGGTCCTGTGGTTTCTTCCCACTACTAAAAACACCTACGCCCAAAGTGGTCTGGTTTGTGTCAAGTGGTTAAACTCTCTCTCTCTCTCTCTCTATTGATATATAATACAAAATATATTGTTGTTTCAGTATCAATAACGTTGGATATTGAATCATTTACCAAGTTAGTTGATCGTCTGGGTCACGAGAAACAGATGAGTCCATCAACATCTCCACACGGTTTTCCTCGAGAATCAACTAAAACAACGACCATTACATCTGGTTCACGGAATACACCGCTACCCACAACACAAACTAAGTTGAGGGCCAAACAAGTCATAGAGGTAATAATCTTCACCCAACCTTAATAATAATAATAATAACAAAATTTATATTGCGCAACAATTCATCCCACCTGGGGATGCTCGCTCTAGACGCATGAAAGTGTTCACATGAGTTAATTATAGTGCTTAAACAGCCAGGTTTTCACACTTGACTTAAAGATAGACAGTGTTTCACATTTTTGAATGGAAAGTTGTAGGGAATTCCATAGAACTGATGCGTTATACTGAAAAGTCCTTGAACCAAATTTCTACATCTTAAACAGCATACAAAATCTTCACCCAACCTTGACCATTAACCCGTTAAGCGTGACGTCTTTAAAACGTTAACTACCCCTTATTGCGTAATTAAATTGACGAAAAACATCATTGTTGGACCATTTTATTGCTGAATACAAAAGACAGTAGTCTGAACCCATATTGAAAAGAACGTTAAATAGAGTTGTCTCTTCTAGGCGTAATTTTATGTCATGCACATGCTACGATCGTATGGTTGGGAAAAATATCTCTTAAGACGTTATATTACGCCCTATGCACACTGCATGACAAGTTATAGATGTAATAATCAACATGTTACCTTGACCTTTAACAGCGTACAGGGGTGGATCCAGGAATTTTTGCAGCAGGGGGTTTTCCAGGCTCCTGTTAAAGAAATTTGACAGTTGACAATGCATGATGCCATCTTCGCTCTTTGAATGTGCATCCCATCCCACATGGCCGAGAAAGTTCATCAGGGTTTTCCGGCGTGATTTCCCCTTTTCAGTGGTGTCCGACAAGGACAACTGTCTAGTCCTTCGGATGGGGCCAAAATAATAGGTCCTATGTACACACTGGCATGCGCTTAATAAATTCCTTGGCAGTTGGAATTCGATATAAAAGGAGGCAGCAGTGCTGCTGTCAGGGAAATATTTCACTTATGGCACACTGTATGGCGTATCCCCGTCTTCATTAGCCCCGTCGGACCAGAACAGTAGGACATGAAACCCCATTTCATTTTTATAAAAAAGCTGGTTTTGTGATAGGCCTCTACCTACTGGTGTCACTGTATCAAGTTTGTGACGATTTGAATCCCATCAAATTTTATCTTAAAGCCCCAATACCACTCTTGTTGTAACTGAATAATATGTTCCAATCTTTATTCTGGTCAACAATTTGTACTAATTTACAATATTTCAATTAAAATCTTAAAAGATGAAATTTGTATCATTTTTTAGTTAAAACACACCTAATTTTAAAAAATTGGAAAAATTTGTAACTACATGCCGTTACATGGTTTGAAAATCCTTACGTAAGCACTTTCAACTGCAACTTGGATTTAAAAATATTTTCGAACCCTCTGGACAAGTAAGATAGGTTGTAATGGATAATTTACACAACAGGTAGGACACTTAAACATCTTGTAGTTAGGATAAGGCTAAAAAAAAAATTCTGGACCTGTCAAGCCAGCAAGAGTGTTATTGTCCCTTTAATCAAATGCTTTTGAATTCCTGTCTCTCTATTTAGATTTTAGATTCACATTTTATGTTCATCATTTCAGTCACATCAGATCGGTCCTGGTCCGGAGTATGAAAGAGTAAAATTTAACACCCAGGGACGAAGCCCGTTGATTTCTCATTATCTGTACATGAGACAACTGAGAGATCTGAAACAACCCGGACAGAAACTACGTAGAACAGAAATTGCCAAGCTACCATATCCTTTTATTATACATTATGGGAGATTAGATAATGAGTTGGCAGTTCCCACTCTAATAGTTACAAACTAGATAATGTAAATCCAATTTGCTGAAAATTTCAGTCAAATTGATCCACTATGAACCCCAAAATAAGCGATTAAAAGTTCCGCTTAGCCTCGGTCATCATTACTAAAGTCATAGTCTCGATTATCCATTTAATTGTTAAATCGAGAAGGAAAGATAGGCAGCAAATCGTATCATAATCCAACAAATATTGCATTCTGGCGTGGACATCGAGAGTTGATTATGATCTGGATATGATAATTAATGTCTAATTAATAATTAAGATAACATTTCAGGGCTAAAGAAAGACGTGCAATAGGCAGATTTAGCTCTAATATAATAATAATAATAATAATATGTCCATTTATATAGCGCCAAATCCACAAAGCGTGCTCATATATGGATAAACAATTACAAAGAGTTAAACAGGCATTATATAAGAGCTAAATCTGCCTATTTTAGGTGGATATATTGCACTACATTTTTGTTAACTAATCATTTTTTACTGATAACCATAATATAATAGTAAATGCAGGAGGACTGCGCACTACACGCAAAACAAACAAACCAAAAAAAAGTCTACAAGATAAACCTGCGGACAAGACAGAAAAAAGACATTGCAAACACTAAACAATTATCAAATCAAGTGTGCTGTACAGTCCAGGGCCTGTTGTGGTACAGGCTTCACTAAAATGATTTACAAAAAAGAGGTAACAAAAAAATGCGACCGATCATGTCAGGGTTAGGGTATTTAAGTTGTGAAATCTACTTCTATGACCTATAAGGATAAGTTTTCGTTATATTTGGTTATATTTTATTTCTTTAATTGTTGTAACACCAGCTGGTCAGACATATCAACAGTTAATACAGAATACCCTGTCATTATCTAACGCTCTTAGTAAAGAATATCAGAAGTAAGTACCGTATATAGGCCTAAAATCAATAATATACAGGCCTAGAATCAATAATATACAGGCCTAGAATCAATAATATACAGGCCTAGAATCAATAATATACAGGCCTAACAAATATATAGGAGAGTAGAAAAGATGTTGAAAAAAATTTCTTGTTTTAATTATATCTACATGCGTTCTACTGGTGTGCAATGAAATGGGGTGTAATATCTTTAGAGATTAAGGGGGTAGGATGGCAGAATCATAAAGCCTGTCATTAAGTCAACTGGTGTGATTTGAATCCCTGGTTATATGTGACAAGGAGTAGTGTCGCTAGTCCAACCCAGTGGGTTTTCTCCGGGTCCCAGTGCTAAAGACCCTTATGCACATGCGAATTATTAAAATAAATTTAAACCATATGTTAGAATCGAAATGACCTAGTTTGAGTTGAGTGGACGTTAAACCCCATTTCTCTCTCTCTCTCTTTAGAGATAAGCATAATGGTAATTTTTATTTCTTTGCGAAATGCCCATTGATTGTTATGAAACTAATCAAGGTGTTATATATGTTCTATTTATAGAAACAGGGTATTTTTTATGTTCTATTTATAGAAACAGGGTATTTTTTATGTTCTATTTATAGAATCAGGGTATTTTATATGTTCTATTTATAGAATCAGGGTATTCTGTATGTTCTATTTATAGAATCTGTGATGAAACTAATCAGGGTATTATAGATCTTGAGAAACGGAAAGTTGAAATGAACAAAGAAATCGACGCATTACAGAAAGAACTGTTATTCACAAGAAATCCACATGATTTAAAAATATTATGTGAAAAAATAGCTGCTTTACGGGTAAGTTCAGTGATAGAATAATCAGCCAATGATCAACGAATAAATGTTTGTATATTTCTGAGTGCAAGCATCTCGAGGATGGTAGATAACATTTTTACCGTTGTCAGGCATCACATCATATGTTTGCCCAACAAGATTTATATAATAAAGGTCCAACCTTTTGGATTTTCTCTCGTTTCCTCCCACTGCTAAAGACCCCTATGTGCAAGCGAATTATTGAAATAACATTGAACCTTATGTTAATGCCGAAATGATCTAGTTTGTGTCGAGTGGACGGTAAACCCCATTTCTCTCTCTCTGTTCAGTAGTCGTTGGTAAGCATTTGTTTCCATCCACCGGAGCCTGGTGTGATGACGTCATATGTAGATTCTGGGTTAGGATAAGGGTTAGGGTAAGGGTTGTGGCCTGCAGATTTCGTCAGAGTCTCGGGATGTAAACAGGACTAGCCCTAACCCTTACCCTGGGCCAAGCCTAACGCAGAATCCACATGTGACGTCATCACATCAGGCTCCGGTGGATGGAAAAAAACGCTTACCATATAGTCGTTGGTGCAGAGAATTTAATCCTATTTCATTTTTGCTTTATTTTACCTTTTAATCCAATGTTACCCTAAAATGATGACAAATAATATTCTTGAAATATATTTTTATCAGGAAAAAAGTAAAGAACTTCCCCTGACGGTTGATTCAAAATCATCTGAGATGTCGAATTCCAGGGAGAATAGTGTTATAGAAGAGACCTGTATCAAGTCACCCAAATCATAAAAGGTCTACATTATAATGATAAAGAGTTTTCCCCCTTTACTTTCGGGAAATTTTGAAATCCCATCACTGGTCTACAAGTACATGTGGATGTATTATTATTATTATAAGAGGAAACATGTCAGAGAATACACAGGTATCAAGTCACCAAAATCATAATAGGCCTACATTATAATGATAAGAGTTATCCCCCTTTATTTTCGGGAAATTTTGGTCTACAAGTACATGTGGATGTATTATTATTATTATTATTATAAGGAGAAACATGTCAGAGAATACCAGGGTTCCTGTTTCAACAGTTTCTCTGTCAGACACTTTGACGGAGGTTAATGTTACATCAGACCAATTTTTTGATTTTCTAATATTTTGATTTTTGAGGTGTTGATATATGAATAGCCACTTGAATCTCATGGTTCTAAGAGATTTTAAACATCGCAGCCCAGTACTCTTGGTTCTTAATTAGCATTTTTCCCCAAGAAATAAGAAAGAAAATAGAAAGTAGAATTGGTGTAGCCTTGGGTCAGTATGCTGAAAGGGGAATAACTCTTGCAGTCATTTACGTAATCCTGCTAGAATATGTTACTGTGAAATCCACTTTATTCTCCCCCTCACATCCCCAGTCATTGACTATTATTTACAATATCTTGATGGGCAATTGAACCACGTGTTAGTCCCAAAATATCCTAATTTGTATTAAGTGGATATTAAACCCCATTTCTGTCTCTCCGATTCAGCATATTCCTGGTCGGACGTTTGGAAAACAGCGCAGGACATGTCCGATATATACGGTTGAAACAGCATCCCTGGGGAAATATAACAAGAACAGTATGTTCTACGATATTTGTCATTCAAACCAGTCGATTTCTTACTTAGCTTTAATTCCCTACAGGCATTTAGTAATTGTTCTTCCTGAACGACTTCCAAACTCGTGGGTTTTCTCCGGATCCTCCCACTGCTAAAGACCCCTACGCGCAAGTGAATTATTGAAATAAAATTAAACCATGTTAGTCCTAAAATGACCTAGTTTGTGTCGAGTGGACATTAAACCCCATTTCACACTCTCTCTCTCTCATTCTCAAGTGGAGGTTAAACCCCATTTCACTCTCTCTCTCTCTCTTCCTTAACGACCTGTATCCCACCCTGATGATCAGTGGTTTTAATTTGTTCAAGTTTTATCAACGTAGAATTTATGATTTTAGTGATTTGTTATAAAATATATAAGCTGTGATAATATTTATTGATAATAAAAATTGAAATTGTTTATTTATTTCTTTTTGGAGGATTGCAGGAGCCATGGTGACTCGCTGGGTAGGATGTTGGTTTGCTAACCTTTCGGTCCTTTGATCGATCTCCGAGTTGCCATGGTTTCCCCTTATCAGAGATGTAGGACCTGTCAAGATAAATGTCTTGTGGTTCGGATGGGACACAAAAAAAACCCAAGGTACCGTGTTCACATTGGCATGCATGTAAAAGAACGGTTGAAAATTGGAATTTGATATAAGAGTAGGCCTAAGGCAAAACTTCCCTCATTGTACACTTCATTAGCTCAGTAGGGGCATAAACCCCATTTTGTTTCATTTTATTTTTGGGTGGATGACACTTGATAGTCCCTCACAATCATTGCCAGTTGTTTGTAGTCATTTGAAATGGGTGGAAAAATGAGTGAGAGTGTATGTATAAAAGTCACCATAACTGTTTAAATTGGAAACACTGCAGTCTGAGTAAAATTTCACGCATAGAACACTGATACGGAGAAAGTTCGTCTTCATTAGCCTGGTTTTATTTCAATTCAGAAGGAGATTAATATTATAATTAACTTTACTTTAACCACCAGCAACAATTAATGTATACAATTTTATAACCAGCAGCTGCCAGGCAGGATAGGCCCATATTTTCGAGAGATGGATAGAAAACAAGCTAAAATGAAAGTGATTTTTCCAACACATTTAAGATACATAATTCAGGAAATTACGATCTGATATGCACAAATATTGAAAGTAACCAATAATCTTTTGGTTATAAACATGCATTTCAAATTAAAATTGTGACCTCTATAGGGTCCACAACCTTGATATACCATATTTTGGTCCGATTTTCCTGAAATTTGAACTCAACCTGCCTTACAGTGTAACGGTGATATAATCAATGTTTTTTTTTTAAATCGGATATTAATTGTGAACTCCTGATCATGAGGGACCACAATCAGGGGCCATAATTCTAGATCGAAAGGAACCCCCATGTCAAATTTCATCAAAATCGTTTCAAAATTCTGACCTCTTTCGGGTCCACAAGCTAAAAACGTGATTTTTCGTCCAATAATCCATGAAGTTTTCATCCAATATACGACAAAATCGATAAGATTTGTGACCTGTAGAGAGTCCACTAACAATTGTGAAGGTTACGGACGGACAGGGGCGACGACAATATATGCCAAAATGAAAACGTGGGTGTATAAAAAACGTTAACAACATGTATTATTATTAACAATTTCAATAAAGTGCCATTTCCATAAGTAGTGTTCAAAAGGCGGTTTACAGTAAACATAGTAAATATTATACATAAATTTAAATAATCAACAAGTATTCATCACAGATGGTAAAAGTTAAATATATAAATTGACTCGGTTGATAAAAATAGTATACAGTTATAAAATGACATGCATAACCTCTTTTAAACAAATGATTTTAAGACTTATTTTAAGACTTATTTGCTAAAATCTCAAACGATCTGTCACTGCAAGATGGAGAATGCTAGATCAAGCCGGTCCTTAGCATTTTATGATGTCATATGAGGATTGTGGGTTAAGATAAGGGTAAGGGTAAGGACCTGCAGATTTCGTCAGAGTCTCGAGATGTAGACAGGGCTAGCCCTAACCCTAACCCTGGGCCAAGCCTAACCCTTATCCTAACCCATAATCCACATATGACGTCATAAAATGCTAAGGACCGGCTTGGATCTAGCTTTCTCACTGCAAGATTGGTGTTCATCTACACAAATCATTAGAAGAGCGAAACGGTGAAAGAGTTCAACAATTCACCAGCGAGGCTGATATCCTCCTCCCCATTCCCAAATTACGCATTTAGCAATCAAAATGTTCATTATTGACCTTATTCATGATAATGATATAATAAAACTATAAACAAAAAAATTAAACAAAAAGTGACCAGCTAAAAATCAAAGTCTTCACATATTTTTTTAATGTTTCTGAGATTTTTGTTTTTTTATAAACAATATTTTAGTCTGGTTGACTGAATGGGATTGGGGAACAGGCTTAGCCTATGTAATACCCATCTCCCTGTCTCTGAGATGACAGTAAAACAGTTCGATGTGATTCTTCATGGAGCTGTAGAATGAAATTTTACACTCTGACTTTTCTATTGTTTTTAATTATTTTTTATCTTCTTAGGTTTTAATTTATACACATAATGTGTGTTTGTATGAGAACGCCACATCTGAACACTTTAAGTAAATGATGTGCTTTAATTTGCCTCTTGCCCGGTCCTGCACCACTAACAATAAAGCACCTTGTTTAATAAAAGTCCCTCAATAATACGACGTTCTAGATTACAATTTGTAAATAGCAGCCCCTGCACCAGGTTCCGTAGCAAACAGACTCTCGAGAATCTTCGTTGATCGGTCGTCTGATTTCAAATAATATCCATCTCGTACTTTAGCTAGGAAATTGAGAACATCGGTTGCTCGAACCATTGAAACTGCACAACCTCCCCAACCAGCTCCAGATAAACGCGAACCCAACGCTCCAGATTCCCTAGAAAATAAAATAAAAACAGGGGTTAGTCTTCGAAAGCGGATTGGGGAAGGGAAATCTTCGAAACCTGATCAGGGGGGGGGTAGTCTTCGAAAACGGATAGGGAGGGTAGTCTTTGAAAACGGAGGGAGGCTAGGAAGTCTTCGAAAACGGATGGGGGTGGGAAGTCTTCGAAAACGGATGGGGGTGGGAAGTCTTCGAAAACGGATGTAGGGTGGGAGGTCTTCGAAACGGATGTAGGGTGGGAGGTCTTTGGAAACAAATGGGGGTGGGAAGTCTTCGAAAACGGATGTAGGGTGGGAGGTCTTCGAAAACGGATGTGGGGTGGGAAGTCTTCGAAAACGGATCGGGGGAGGAAAGTCTTCGAAAACATATCAAGGAGAGAAGTCTTCGGAAAATGATCAGGGGAGGCACAGACAATTTCATAAGTTTTTAATTCTAAATCACATGGTTGGAAACTAGTCTTGAAGTGTCTGCTAGAGTCTGTGACACTTTTGCCAAATAAAAGCAAAAAGGAGATATTGTTAAAAAAATTTAAGATCAACAAATACAGAAAATATTCAGAACACTGATCATTCTTGCTGGGGTTTAACGTCCTACTCTTCTTCCCCAAATGGGCTAATGAAGACAGGCATACGCCATACAAAGTGCTATGAGGGACATCTTGCACGGGCAGCGGCAATACCGCCTACTCTTACATTGAATTCCATGTGAACACGGGACCTTGGTTTTTGGTCATATCCGAACAACTAGACATCAGTCCTTGTTCTTCAACCCTGACAAAAACTTTCTCGGCCAACACTGAGATCTAACCTGCAATCTCCAGGCCAGCAACCGAGTCTCCATATTCAATACACGTCAATAGACTGATGAAGTCTTTCATTTTTCAAGCACAAAAAGCATCAATAAGGCCAAATAAAGAAAATATTCTGGTTTTTAGATAATCCTGTGTCATTTAAAAAAGGACGCATGACTTACTACACATCAACGTTTACCCAGGGATACAGGAAATAGGTCTTGAAAACAATTTTCAATAAATTGAGGAATGTAACATGCAAGCCTGGAAATAAGGTTACTGTCACTGACAATGTCAGTCACAGATTCAGGCTTTGTCAGGCACAAACCCTTTGGTGCCTGTCATTTTGTCTGGCACTGATTTGTCTTTTTTAATGATATTGGTAATACATGGCTGGCACTAAGTTGAAAATGTCAGGTACTATTTCATCAGTGTCTGACATTTTGTCAGGTACATCTTAAAATGTTATTTCCACGCCGGGTAACATGGGCTCAATTATCAGATATGCAACCATTGCAACCCCGCTAAATCATATTAACAATCCAATGATATACAGGATAATCAAACATTCCACTATGTGACGAGATCAAATATAACACAAAAATAAAAATCTACCCCCAGCATCAAATTTTGAAGGAAGGATTATCATCAATCTAGTCTCTATCATCCAAACAAATATATCTACGAATATTTGTCTGGATGGGTCCTCAAAATTTGACGGCAAGTCTGTCATTGTCTGGATAGGTTCCATGCCCATGTGTAAACGGGAGTTTTATGGGGTAGATTATCCAGTAAATTTCCGTCAAAAATTGAGAACCGACCCAAACCCTCCGTACATTGAAGACTAGGGGGTTCTGGGTGACCGAGATTATCATCAATCTCGATTCCAGAGTTAAATTTACCCAACGATTAGCTCTGTTAAAACTCACCGGCCATTAATTAATCAGTCTGAATTTCGGTTCCTAAGCTCCGCCCCCAGTGGCTACTGATTGGCAGGATTTGTTTGAATGGGATACTGCCGATTTCTCGACATGAGTTACAAATTAATGATCCTTGGAACATTCTCCACATCTTGACATCAAAATTCATTACATGATTTACCATGCGAAATACGTGAAATATCGGAAAAAAATGTTAGTTTGATTAGCCATCTTAGATTTTTGTGAAGCAACCAATGGAAGGATATATCACATGACATTGAAAATGGCTGATGTATGGCTGGTGAGTTTTTCCCGAGATGAAGTTATCTCCGAGAGCCGAAATGAAAGGATAGTGTGAGAATCTGATTTTTTTGTATGACCGGACTTAAAAAATGAATCGTGAACTTACAAGCAGATTTGAACGAGATTATCTAAATCTGGATGACTACATTCGTACAAATCTCTACAACTATTGTGACTTGCCGACATTAGTTGACCTAGTTTCTCTACCGTACCAGACGGGTTTAAATCGCACGTCTGTTTAAATTCTACGACTCGCTTAGCTTCATTGTAAACATGGCTTGCTCTTTGATACAATTTAAAACTTTCAACTGAAAAAAAAACAAAAAAGAGAAAAATTTATCATCAACAATAGTATCCAATCTGATTAAAACACTGATTTTATTTCGTTTCGTTTCTTATAGTTCAAAATTTTGTTTTATTTGTCTTTACTATACAAAGATGATGTGAGGGATTACCCAATGAAACGGTCTGTTACAGAGAGTTTTGGGTAAACCACTATGGGCACTAAAAACATAAACTCTAATTGGTTAATCAAATGTTTGATGTCAAAGGGTCAAAAGCAAATCGTATGACCCCTGATGTGATTTTTCTCTACAACCGAACAGCTCTTCATGTAGTGTATGTTTGTAACCCAAAGATTTCCTTTCGATATTCATGCATCAGACCGCAACTTCGGACAGCATGTAGTCCCCCCTCTAGAGGTCGCAATTTTTATACGATTTAAAATAACTGTTCTAACTTTTCCCTGTTGCACTATAATGATGATTGAGATCAAATTTCGTAAAAATCAGACCCAAACTGTGTGACAAAACGTCCGTTGTATGTACAGTGTATTCAAATGGTGTAAGGAGAGAGAGGGAGAAATGAAGTTAAACTTCTTCTCGACACAAACTAGGTCATTTTGGGACTAACATATGGTTTTCAATTTTTATTTCAATAATTTGCTTGTGCGTAGGGGTCTTTAGCAATGGGAGAGAGCCCACGAGTTTGAGAAGGCGCCCCTATATACATGTCACATACTCACACTAAGGCTCAAAACCACATCCGCGAGCCAGAGGTGACCGGCCAGCTAGAGGTCGAAGCGCGGTACTCTAGACCACTAGACCATCACAATGCCCCGAGTGTAGAGTAATGTAATACCAAGGTTGTGAACACTCTAGAGCCACCTACCATTTAAAGTGTTTTCACTAAGCGAGATTGAGGCCAGTTGTTCCGGTGTAGCTTGTAATATAGAACATATTTCTATTTTAAAGCCACCTACCATTTAAAGTATTTTCACTAAGAGAGGTTGAGGCGAGTTGTTCCGGTGTAACTTGTAATATAGAACATATTTCTATTTTAGTATACGGATCCTTATGAAACGTTGTGTTAACCTGTTCGATCATCTCATCTAAAGTAGCTGATAATAAACTCTGTAATTCAGCAAATTTCTTTATCCCTCTCCATTCTAAACCATTAGATTTCGCTAGGATCTGGAAATAGAAAGAAAGATAGAGCGGGGTTATTCCTTTCCATTCTAAACCATTAGATTTCGCTAGGATCTGGAAATAGAAAGAAAGATAGAGCGGGGTTATTCCTTTCCATTCTAAACCATTAGATTTCGCTAGGATCTGGAAATAGAAAGAAAGATAGAGCGGGGTTATTCCTTTCCATTCTAAACCATTAGATTTCGCTAGGATCTGGAAATAGAAAGAAAGATTAGGGTTGGGTTATACCTTTCCATTCTAAACCATTAGATTTTGCTAGGATCTGAAAATAGAAAGATAGAAAGAGTAGGGTTATTCCTTTCCACTGTAAACCATCAGATTTCGCTAGGATCTGAAAATAGAAAGAAAGTAAGAGTAGGGTTATTCCTTTCCATTCTAAACCATTAGATTTCGCTAGGATCTGGAAATAGAAAGAAAGATAGAGAGAGAGAGAGAATTGGAGTGTCCACTTGACACAAAATAGGTCATATCGGGACTAACATATGTGTGGCGGCATAGGAAAACCCGTCAGATGTTGCGCATGCTCAAGCCGAGATAAATGCAAAAATACAAGGGTAACCAACATTATCTCAATGGTTAGGGTTAGGTTAATAATCAAGGGTTAGGGCTAGGGTAGGGTAATAACCAACATTATCTCAACCAGCAGTTGAATACGGATATAGCAGCCATCAATTATCTCAAGTTATAAATATTTACAACCAGCATGGGTATATAGAGAGAGAAATAGGGTTTAACCACCATTTGACACAAACTAGGTCATTTCTGGACTAACACATGGTTTAATTTTATTTCAATAATTTGTTGTGCGTAGGATTCTTTAGCAGTGGGAGGAAACCAGAGGACCTAGAGAAAACCCACGAGGTTGGACAGGCAACCCTACTCCTTGCCGCGTACAAGCAGGGATTCCAAACGCTCATCATTTTTATTCGTACTCCAGTACAGTTAAATTATAAATACATACATAAATTATAAAAGGTATTAATGTAAAGACTCACTCAATATATAGGTTAATTAAAGTGGTGAATTATTTCAGGAACATTATATGTTCACGTTTTAAATCTTTGTTGTTTGATTTTTATAAATATATCATATCTCTCACAGTTGCTGACTTTTGAAGATTCACGATATCACTTTCAATATTTGAGCTAATTGTGTTTTCGCCTTAAAATGGGACATTGGTCATTCAAGACACTCTTTAATATTCATGACAGGAACTTCTCGGACAATTACAGGATCTGGTTTCAATGAATTAAAAGGATCTTGTTTGAATAAATTAAATATCTCTACGATACCTGTGTGGCTATTCTACATTCTACAACACGAATATTGAAGTTTGAGGAGGCTGCTTTATTGGCCTGTACACAGCTGTTACTGATGACAAATACTGTATCCAACGGCAACTTGACATCCGTGGAACGAAGAGGATTAAACTCAATTAATTTAGCCTGAAATATCGAACACAGATGGGCCTTATATCACGATTTACAGATGGGCCTGAAATATCGAACACAGATGGGCCTTATATCACGATTTAAATATTGGTTCAATTTCATGTTAACAATTCGCTTGTGCATAGAGATCTTTAACAGTGGGAGGAAACCGGAGCACACAGAGAAAACCCACAAGGTTAGACAGGTGACCCTACTCCTTGACACGTACAAGCAGGGAAACCTATACTCACTTGACTCAATGACAGACAGTCTGATCCATCGCACATGCGTTAACGATTCAATGCTTTAATGATTCATGAATAATTCATGAAGCCCCCCCCCATCAGTTCCTGATACAGAAAAAGCTCCCTGAAAAAAATCTCACATAATTACTGCAAGAGAGAGAGATGGGGTTTAACGTTCCATTCGACCAACTAGGTCATTTCGGGACAAACATATGGCTTAATTTTATTTCAATAATTCATTTGCGTGTAGGGTTCTTTAGCAGTGTGGGGAAACCGGAGGACCTGGAGAAAACCCACGAGGTTGGACAGGCGACATACAACCGGGGATTAGAAACCACGTCAGTTGACTCAATGACAGGCTTTATGATAAAGCACGCACATGCTAACCATTCGGCCATCTACCCCCCCATGAAGTCTAGTATCTGAATGTCAAATATAAACCGAATAATACTCACGGTTCCATGTCTAGCCATGAAGCTAATGGCTTGATCCATACCCCCTCCTTCTGTACCAATATAATGTTCACAATGTGCACACATATCAGCTAATTCTTGCTGGAATATTTAATAACACACTAGTCAGGACATCGTTACAATACACAAAACATGCTGGTCTATATGTTACGATACTAGATGATGCTGGTCAATACTATAGTAAGGACATAGCTGATGGGGCACCTGTTGGTCTATGGTTAGAGAGAGAAATGGGGTTAACGTCCACTTGACACGAACCAACTTAGGTCATTTCGGGACTGACTAACATAATTATATTTAAACTAACATAAAGTTTAATTTTATTTCATGTAAAACAAGGGTTTCGAAACCACGCCAGTTAACTCAATGACAGGCTTTATGATACAGCATGCATATGCTAACCATTCATCCATCAACCCCCCTCCCCTCTATGGTTATGACTTGGTTTAATACTAGATGATAAGCCAGCTGTTGATCTATGGTTAGGATGTGATACAATACTAGCTGAGCTTCCACAGAATTTTCTAGCCTGGTTTACCCATTTCAGTGGCGCAGGACCAAGGACCGAACAAGCATAAATGTCTGTATGCTCAGATGGGCTGGTGTATACCATTAACAGCAAGTTAAAGATGCCCGGACAATTAGAACAATTTCTCTCCTAGCACAATTGAAATGAGATGTTATTTAAGGGTCCTACTTCGACTGGACTTATGAAGACAGGCATACGCCATAGATCGTGCTATGAGAGAAAATTTGCTACGGCGTACTCTTATATTGAATTCCAACTGACAAGGTTTGTTTTATATACACGACAATGTGTACACAGGACCTCAGTTTTTTGTAATAATAATAACGACTTGGGGATGCTTTAGGCGCATGAAAGTGTTCACATGAGTTAATTATAGTGCCTAAACAGTCAGGTTTTCACACTTGACTTAAATATAGACAGTGTTTCACATTAACAAATAGAAATAATGCACCACTGACAAATGGAAATCACCCTGGAAAATCCAGATGATCTTTCTCGCCACTCTTCTACCACACTGCATGGGTTATAATAAGTCAGGTTGCTGCAAGAAACAGAGAAGTAAGAAGTTAAACGTGATTTCGTTTTTTTTCCTGTACCTTAGATAGCCTCCATTCATTAGCTTGCATCATGGTGAGAGCTGTACAACAGACAAGGGCACTAGAACTTGATAAACCGGAACTAGGTGGTACCGTTCCTTCCACCACACAGTTAAAACCACGGGCTGTAGTCTTCTTCATATGTTCCATCATTCCTTTCACTCCACATAAAGCATAGAAATACCATCGTGGATTATCTTTAGGGATGGTGATATCCCTGACATTACATTCATAATCTCTGAAATTATTGACAATCATTTAAAATGGCAGAGAGAGAGAGAGAGAGAGAGAGAGAGAGAGAGAGAAATGGGGTTTAACGTCCATTCAACACAACTAGGTCATTTTGGGACTAACATGGATTTAATTTTATTTCAATAATTCTTGAGCGTAGGGGTCTTTAGCAGTTGGAAGAAACCCACGAGGTTGAGAAGGGGGCCCTATCTCCATGCCACATACGCTCACACCAGAAGTGGTCTACTGGCTAGAGGTCGAAGTACGGCACTCTAGACCACTAGGCCATCCCAACCCCCCGGCAGGGAAAAGTCTGTCAAGCCTGGAAACAAGGCACTGGTCACAGAGAGAGAAATAGGGTTTATCATCCACTTGACCCAAACTAGGTCATTTCGGGTATAACACATGGCTCAACTTTATTTAAATAATTTGCTTGTGTATAGGTGTCTTTAACATCCGGAGGCCCTTGAGAAAACCCATGAGGTTGGACAGGTGACCTGGCTTCCTGTCATGTACAACCAGGGAATCGAAACCAAGCCGTTGACCCATGAAACCCCCTAGAATAATAAAAATAGAAAATGTTCACCAGAATAGAGTCATCTCAATTGTCATTTCTATGATCATAAACAAAGTCTTGATTTTCCATTTTAACGTTAACCTATCCACTTAATATAATGGTTTAGTTTTATTTTAATAATTTGCTGAAGGACCTGGAGAAACCCCACAGGGTTGCACAGACGACAACTTCATGTCGTACACAAGCGGCGAATCAAAACCAGCATGTCAATTGACTCAATGACAGATCTTATGATACAACGTGGATGTGTTTACTATTTAGCGATCCCCCCCCCCCATCAAGAAAGGTGAAATACCTGGTACAATCACTCACTTATACACTGGATTTAGCCCCCCCCCCACCCCCCTCAAGAAAGGTGAAATATCTGCTACAATCACTCACTTATACACTGGATTTAGCGATCCCCCCCCCCCCCATCAAGAAAGGTGAAATATCTGCTACAATCACTCACTTATACACTGGATTTACATTGGAGAAACTGATTTTTCCATCGTCATTTGATGAAGCAGCAAAAATTACATCTTGTTCAATAGCCATTGGTAAAACAGCATAACCACAGTAATCAATATGTTCACCTGGAAAATCAATAATCAATAATGAATGAATGAAATGGGGTTTAACGTCCTACTGTTATGCACCTAACCTGAGCTAATTGAAGACGGACATACACCATACAGTGTGCTATGAGGGAAATTTTGCCCGGGCAGCGGCGCTATGGCCTACTCTTATATCGAATTCCAACTGCCAAGGGATCTTTTACGTGCACTCCAATGTGTACATGGGACCTCGGTTTTTCGTCCCATCCAAACGATTAGGCAGCCGTCCTTGTCAGGCCCTCCTTCTGCATCACTGACAAGGGGAAATCACGTCGGAAAATCGAGATGAACTTTCTCGGCCAATGCAGGGATCGAACACCCGACCTTTAGGCTAGCGAAACAGCGCCTTATCCACTTAGCCACCGTGATCTCAATGTTCACCTGGAATCAATATCAACAATAACAATATGTTCACCTGGAATCAATAAAATCAATAATCAATATGTTCCCCTGGAATCAATAATAAAAATAATAATAAACCTACATACAGTCACGGATCATGGTGAGGGTAACAAAGGCAAATGCCTAGGGCCCCTGCGATTTTTTGGCAAAATTATTTTTTATACTTTCTAGAAAAAAAAAATGAAAACCCACTTGTCAAAAATCGTGCAACAAGGTGGCCTTTATTTCGATGAGTTCAGAAATTACTAGATATAGGTCAGAAAAAAACACTGATATGAATGATTCCAGGTTCGGTTGGAAGCGAGAAGTTGATATCAGAAATGTTTCCATAACCTGAAACCTGAAATATTATTTCTGGTTGACGGTTAATTTTTCAATATTACTGTCGGGCCCACATTTCTCAGTCAACCAGCTCACTTGACAACAAGAAAAACGAACCGGTGTCATGGTAACTAATGATATTTTAATGACTTTTTAACGATATTGTAATTTGTTGTAAATTTTCCAATATTTCTGTCGGGGCCCAATATTTCTCACTCAACAAGCTCGCTTTGCAAAAAGAATAGCGAACCGGTGTCATCGGACCTGGACTGGCCTGTATGCCAATATATATTCGTTTCTTCGTCGCCAAATATTTTTTAATGATATTTTAACACGTTGGCTGCCGACCCTGGTTTGAAGTGTGCGTAACACATGCCGACCATTTCCGGTATTAATACATATGCAAGCATACGACTTGTAGTGCGGGACTTGCTAATTGTCATTTTTACCGGATGTTCTTTTTCAGTGCCGAATCATAAACTACGGTCCATCACCATTGCCGTGAATTTATATTATTAAACCAAGTCAATAATTTTTACTACGAGTATACTCGTAGCGGCAGTCAACGTGTTAACAACATTATTGAGAATTATATACCATACCAATCAAATTAACTCTTCCAGGTGCTCTAGCAAAATAATCAGGTTCCTTTCCATATTTAGATATAAAGGCAGAACGAAGTTTATCAAACCTGAAGTAAAAATAATAAACAAATCACAATGGATACCGAGATCTATATGTCAGCTACATTCAACAACAAGTTGTAATTGACAAGTATTGAAATACGTCTTCAATAAGGTTTTAAATGTCGCTAAGGAAGGGGATTTCTTGAGGTGGATAGGAAGATTGTTCCAATATACTGCAGCAGTGTATTTAAAAGCTCGCGCACCAAAAGATTTCAAGTTGTAATTGGGAATTGTTAGAAGAAGTTTATCATTTGATCGGAGGTTTCTAGACGAGGAATGGTGGTGGACAAGCTCTTGTAGGTATGAAGATGCTGTTCCATTCACTGATTGGTATGTCAGACACAGTAATTTGAATTGAATCTGCTCATTTATTCGAAGCCAATGTAAAGAGGTCAATACAGGAGAAAAATGTGTTATTCCTGGATATCAACCTCTCCCTTGTTCTATATTTAGATTTATGAATATGTAGCTACGCTACGGTACATCAAATATTGTGTGAGTGTGAAAGATGGTGAAGTAGCTTCGTTCTCCTGTTATTCTATACCCAGCTCTACTATAAATATAATGGCTATACTTTCACTACCGGTACTTGACTTGTCATTCCCAGCTCCCATTCTATCCTCCCGTCTATACCATTTAGTCTTGGTTAGTTTCACTACTCTACTTTCCATTCCTAGCTACCCTCCCCCCCCCCCCACTGTCTATACCATTCAGTATCCTTATATACATAGTTTCACCACTCGACTTTCCATTTTCACAGTTTCAATTCTACCATCCCCCTATCCAGTAGCAGATTATTTATCAGTGAGGCTGATGAGGCTGCAGCCTCAGGCCCAAAGATTTTGTAAAAAAATCTTTTTTAGACTTGTCTGATACAATTAAAAACCCATAGACAATTATTGTTAGAGGGTGGGGTTTAGGCCCAAAAGGAATCACCATAGGTCCTGACCCGAAATTAATTAGGCCCATGCCATTTTAAATAGGCCCTCCAGCACCGCCTCGATCAGGCCTTGGTTTGGTGGAACTTTATCCGCCACTGCCCCCATCCATACCATTCAGTCTTGCTAAGCTATCGTTAATGACTCCCGCCCAACACAAATTGAAAGTTTGATCAACTACTGCGAGATATTACTGACACACTGAGATATGCTATTTGTTATGATTTGATGTTAAACTACATTTTTGCCTACAAGTTTTCCCAAGCGAAATTGTTACGGTACATTACCAGTACATAAATTTGATGATGGTTTCAGAAATGAAATTTGTTCTAGACATTTAGCTCGTGTGGGAATCACATTTACTGATTGAACTAGTAATTAATTATCCGAGGACAAATTTGCTTAAATTGTAATCAATGATGACCCGCAGAATGTAATTAGGCCTACCAGTATTTAATTCGCAAACTTGGTGTACTGGTCAATAAATTTGAACAACTTTCAAGATACAAGTCGTAGAATGGTCCCTGATGTATCTTTAAAAAGTTAAATAACAAAACTTTCGATCACCGTAGAACATAACCACTGTCAAGCAGACAATTTGCCGCGTGGACATTTTTAAAAAATTCTGACTGTCCCTGTCCGAAACTTCGAGAATGAGGTTTATTCGTTGACTGTCTCCTGGGGCCGGTTGTTCAACTTTTAGTTAAATTTAACCATGTGGTTAGTATAACCATGGGTTAAATATTTAACTAATCGTTACTTAACCAGTGGTTAAATTTGTGTTGTTCAACTAAATTTAACGACATGGTTATGTAACCATATGGTTAAAATTTAACCATTCAATAACCATATGGTTAAAATTTAATCATGCAACAAGTATCCCATAATTCTCCTTACTGGCAACCAATTCAAGATGGATGACACTGCTTGGGATGGGGGAGGGGGCAAAAGAAAACCAATTGATATCCTCAATCAAATTCTTCTAACATTTAAAGTTGATTAGCTGAATGGGAAATTAGTCTTCCAGTGGCGTGTTTAGCTAGTACTAGTAGCACTGTCAATCTTCAATGTCATGGTTGTGGCCTGCTAATCAAGACTGGAAAAGGGTAACTCTTTGACAACAAAAATTGTAAAGTTTCCCTCGTCTTGTAAAATGTGGTAAGTTTGTTATTTTTTAGCTTTTTAAAGTCAGTTTTGCAGACCCTTGACACTATTTTTAGTTTCCGTTCAGACAAAAGTTGTTTGAGGCTTACATCCACCAAAAAGCCCTGTAAAATTATGCGATGCCTCAGTCAGTCAGTGGTTGCTACGACGCCACATCAGTACGTGTGATGTTTACTACAGTCTTATGTCTATGATTGAATGTAATTTGTAAACGACATAAAAGAATGAAAATGAAGTGTCAATTTTGGCATTCCCTATTACATGTATATGAGGCGTATTCAGCTACCATACTCATATTTTCATCTTATCAAGGCCTTTCTTGTCACTAATGATTTTATTAATTAGGTGGTAATGCTTAGTGATGCTGCGAAAAAACAGAACAAAATTGTGTTGGCCTATATAATATTTATACTACTAAAATAATTAGTATAGGCCTAGGCCTATATATAGACAGTGCCTAGTTAGGCCTCCAAATGGTTTTAATTAATTTGTGACTGATTTTTACTGTTTTATGTGTTTCAGGGAAGTGTTTGGGTGTAAGATGAAATTTAAAAAAAGTGTGATGGAATCGGGTGTTGCTCCCGGCGTTGCCTGAAAAAGTTCATCGTGATTTTCCGGCACGCAAGTAAAAGATCCCTTAGCAGTTGGAATTCGATATAATAGTAGGCCGTAGCGATGCTGTCCGGGCACAATTTCCCCCATAGCACACTGCATGGCGTATGCCTGTCTTTATTAGCGCAGTCAGAGCAGAACAGAACGCAGGACGTTAACTGGTTTCATTTCCTTTTTTTTCATGTTTAAAGTGGGAAACATGACCATGAGAATTTGTCTGGCAGTCACCTTGACTGATTTAACGACAGGTTAATCATTTAACGATGCCCTGATAGGTGGGTTAAATATGGACCATTTTAACGATGACATAACCATGCGTTAAATTTAACGACACGATGAACAACAGACTTCTTCAGTCGTTAAAGGGTCAATCCCGATAATGTGTTTGAGAATTAAACTGCTTACTTTTGTGTTAAAATCCCTTAAAATCCCCTACCTTAGGGCCGAGCAACTAACATAATATATGTGATACGTTTTCAACAATTTTAACCCGCCAGTCTTTATCTGGTAAAAGAGTCCGGTGTCCTAAACTGTATTATGCGGTGATTGGATAAAACCAGACTTTTTTTTATAAAAATAACGTGTCGGTGAAATTTACTTTTTGCTATCAAGAACAGCACATAGACCATTCACCGTGTAGACCTCTAAAGGAAATGGAATCGATTATCGGGTCACCCAACGAAAGAATTGACCCGATATCTTAAAAGGGTTACGTGTCCGGATAAGCTGTTTTAACGCTCACGTCCAAACGACTCAATATTTAGAGCTGAAATTTTGAGTCAGGGTATATACACCATTCTTCTATATTTTGGCGTTTCAATTTCATACGTACTCGTACTTTTATTTTTGAGACTCTGTTTAATTCGGGACTGTCCCTTTAAATATAACGATGTCGTTAAATTATTTAACCGCATCGTTAAATTTAACGACAAGTTGAACAACTGGGCCCTAGTCGTCAGCTTACTATATATGTTGTAACACGTGGACTGGAAAAGTGTCAGACATCCCGGACAGTCAAGGATATTACAACACGACGTAGATTTACTTGATTAGTTCAAATACCCACCTCTCCTTTTTAGCTCCGGGAACTTTTTCTACAGGTGGAACGTCCGCCATTTTTAGATCATGTGACAAAAGCAAAGATCTCGAATATCCAGGCTCTACATTGAGCGTAAATCAAACGAATCTCCGACTCAAGGGTTCGCCATTTTTATGTCACTGTAACAGTAATCTCGACCTCTATTCTCCAACCCTTCTCAAATGGATAAAATCTATATATTTTTTCCGAATAATAATTAACAATCCATGCCAACACCACCCTATCTAAGTAGTATTTTTATTCTAAGAGATCAGTCATCCCAACCTGCAACTCGATCAACGACTGCAGGAAAGCTTTTTGTGCCTCAACCAAATTGTTCAATTTTCAAAAATTCATTAGCATATGAAGGTGCCAAATTATGGAATGATTTACCATCTCACTTAACCACTAGTCAAACTCTAGTGCAATTTAAACATAACTTAAAATCATTCTTATCTAAACCTGGTGCATTTTTAAATTCCTAAACTTCTAGTATACTTATTATATTATTATTTATGATCATTTATATCTTGTATCATAGCTTTTTAAGTTACTAGTGTGAAAATGTTCTTAGTTTAGTTGTGTGCTTTTATTATTAGCCTTTTTATTATTTTTAGAACTGAAGGCTCTAAGGTAGATAAGTACTCTGTAACTTATTAGATTACCTTCACAAAATAAAGAATATATATATATATATATATATTCCCCCCCCCCCCCGACAAATATATGCCATCTGCTACCCCCCCCCCCCCCCAGTAAAATATATATATGCCAATCTGCTTAAATGATCCCCTCCTCCCCCATAAAATATATGCCATCTGCTTAAATAATCTCCCCACCTCAGTGACATATACCAGTTGAGTTGACCTAATGACAGGATTTATGATATCACAGCGCGCACGTGCTAATCATTCGGCCATCCCCCCACCCATCGGAAAATATATGCCAAAAGTAAGTCCCCCCCCCCCCAACACCCACCCAGCAACATATATACCACCTGATAAAATAATCACCGTGGCGATAGAGAGGCGGCTTCTCACCAATGCAACGAGGGTTCAATCCCAGCTCAGGGCAAGAACTTTATCGTTGTAAGTGAGAGGGATATTCGGTCTCCCGTCCGATCAGGCAGGTTTCCCCCCCCCCCCCCCGAGTTCTTCGAGTTTCTTCCTGCAGTAATGATCGAAATCATTCGCACGATCTGTGCCAAGGGACAAATTGGAAAAAGACCTCAGGCCTAATTTGCTACCCTTGTAAAATGACGCTGGGATAATAATAATAATAATAATGACGCAATTATTATTATTATTATTATTATCCCAGCAAAATTTTTATCCCAATTGTCAAGGTTGACAAGAAACATGCCTAGTCCTTTGAATGGAATAAAAAAAAAAGCTGACATCCGAAGTAAAAATTGTCAGTTAATACTCCGAGAAGGGTAGGCAGAAACTGCTCCTTCTTGTTCTACACATGACACTATAGAAATAATAATTACCAAATATTTATCTCAATATGGCAATATCATTGACATCTATTCCATTTGTGACTGGCAGATTAGAAGAAATAGAAATAGATTAATGGAAGAGGGGCGGGGGGATGGCCAAATGGTTAGCAGGTGCACTGTGGTATCATAAATCCTGTCATTAAGTCAACTCAAGTGGCTTGGTTTCGAATCCCGGGTTGTACATGGCAAGGACTAAGGTCGCCTGTCCAATCTCGTGGGTTCTCTCCGGGCCCTCTTTTTTTCCCACTACTAAAGACCCCTACGCAAGCAAATTATTGAAATAAACCTTAACCATATGTAAGCCTCGAAATGACTTAGTTTGTGTCGAGTGGATGTTAAACCCCAACTCTCTCTCTCTCTGATTAATGACGGGAGTTGTTTAACCACAGGTTTAATAAATAACTCTTTCAACAATAAAAAGAATGAATGAATGGATGAATGAAATGGGGTTTAACATCCTACTGTTAAGCACTTAACCTGAGCTAATTGAGAAGGGAATACGCCATACAGTGTGCTATGAGGGAAATTTTGCCCAGGCAGCGGCGCTACGGCCTACTCTTATACCAAATTTCAACTGCCAAGGGATCTTTTACGTGCACTCCAAAGTGTACACGGGACCTCGGTTTTCCGTCCCATCCAAACGACTAGGCAGCTGTCCTTGTCAGGCCCTCCTTCTGCATCACTGACAAGGGGAAATCACATCGGAAAATCGAGATGAACAGTCTCGGCCAATGCAGGGATCGAACACCCGACCTCCAGGCTAGCGAACCAGCACCTGATCCCCCTCAACAATAAAAAGAATGAATTAGTTAATCAATTTATTTTTTATCCGGTATGTAAGAATATTCAATAAACAGGATATAAAAATCATTGAGTATAACATATTGTCAATACAAATAAATAATTTTACTAATTCCTTAACCCTTTGGTCTGTCTTTATTTGCCCCTCTGCAATTACATTGTATAAATAAAATTCAATGAACAAATACATGGATGAAATTTTCATTGTACATTTAAAAAGATTTTAAAAAATAAATGTCACACAACAAATAAATTAGTGTGGATTAAAGAACAAAATGTCGTTTAAAAAGGATTGTTTTAATTGTGGATTTAAAAGCATCAATATTAGTTTCAGAACGTATTTGAGGAGGTAGAGAGTTCCATAGAGTAGGGGCATACTGACCAAATATTCTATCACCATAAAATTTATTTTTAGATTTTTTAGGAGGGTGAGCTAGAGACGGGGCCTGTGTAAACCTAGTTGATACAAGTGGGTGTTTCACGGATACAAGTTCGTTCAGATATGCAGGGGCTTTATTATTGACAATTTTAAAAATAGTCAGAAGTACTTTAAATTGACATCTTTCAACAATTGGGAGCCAGTGCAGCTTATAAAGAATCGGAGTGATGGGATCAAACTTCCGTGACAGGGTAACCATTCTGGCAGTGGCATTCTGCAAACTTTGGAGTTTTTTAAATTGTGTGATACTCATATTATAATAAAGGGAATTACAATAGTCT